>JAUPFV010000005.1:40509017-40514017 GCA_036936605.1 Limnanthes douglasii subsp. nivea | reverse complement strand
CAATAAAGATTGTGGTCTTTATTGGTTGAGAGTCCATCACAAACATTAGGCGATTATTTAATCTAGAAAATCAATTGAAAAATATGAGAAAAAAATAAGTAATAAACAGTATAAAGAAAACATATTATTCTTTTGAATAAAATAATAAAATAATTTTTTTATCTATAAATAAAAAAATTTAATAAAAAAATATTTTATTTTATTTAATACATTAAGACGGTTTAATTATATGAAAATTGTATATATATTTTTTATCTAAATGAAAACACTAGCTACTTTTATTGTTTTAGATTATTTTAGGTTTTGTCGTTTCAAAAATAATTATTGTTTCTCATTTTTTTGTTCTTGATACGGTCTTCAAGTTATTTGTTTTTTGAATTTTTAATTTTGACACCCTTTTCAAAGTTTTTGTTCTTTTAATTCAAAAAACAAATCTACACTAATTCTAACTATAGTGGAAGATTGACATTAAAAAAAAAATTCGTTGCAAATTCACATAAATCTAAAAAATATAACAATGACAAACAGTAAATAATTCATATTTGTTGTTCATATTTTTATTTCTAAATAAAATAAATAAATTATACCTTTCGTTCGATCAATAATATAGATTTTTCTGAATAATCTATGAGTTTTAACTTTCCGTTTATACGATTTTTTTTATTATTATAATATTAATAAACGTGTGACACGATGTATAGTTTTTATTTATATTAATAACAATAGAGAGCTGCAATAAAATTTGCATGAATATCCAAATATAATAGAAAAATAGAGTTTATAAATGTTTAGCATAATAATATGATAAGTAGACTTTGCCGACGAAATATATATTTACAACTATTTGAAAAATAAATTTCAGTCTCATCCATCCGTGCACAATTATGTCTTTTATTTATAATATCTTTACCTTTTCTACCGCAGTGATTTGCTATTTTATTCCATCCGCATAATCGTGTTACTTTTGCATCTGTTATCCAACACTAAGGTCTAAGGTGCATCATCAAATTTTCTAACACAACATTATACAATGTCTCGAGCAGCCAACCTAGTATGTTAGTGTATCATAGAGCACCTTTTAAACATAAAGCATCCACTTTACAATTATAAAACCTATTTCGTGCAGCTCTAAAACCATGGTTTTAGTTTTGTTGAGAAAAGCACCCAAACTATAATTTAAGATTACATAATAATCACAATATCAAACCGTTTGATTTTGTTTCGTCAAGAGGTTAGGTTTAAAATGATATTATTTTAGCAATAGGAAAAAAATTGATTCAAAACAAATATGATAGGAAATAATTTTCAGTTTGGTAAGTTTTCAAATTCAAAATTAACGAAACAAATATAAACCAAACAAACAAATACAATGTTATAGAAGTTTAACATCCACGAACAACAAACACTAATTTTATATAGAAAAAAATATTACAAGATGACTTTATCAAACATAACCGACATCTTCTTTCTAATAAATTAATTTTGGTTTACAAAATGAACTATAGATTTCCGTGATTTCTTACTCTTTCTTATTTAAAATTGCTTCTCTCTCTAAAATCAGAAAATCTCGTCTTTTATTTTTGCTATCACAAATATTCCAACAACGACTTCATGCTTCTCTTTCACTATTTATAGAATAAAAAATGAGTGATATAATACACGAAGCCATATTAGTATCTTTTAATATGTTCTCACAAACATCCAAATGGTCATGGTAGTAGTCATCTTGATATTTGTACTGGTATGTACAGATTGCGCGGTAATGGCGTTATACGCTGAAGTCTGATATAGTACTATTTTGTCCCCCTTTTAAGTATGTGCAGATTAAATTCATTAATCAACGATTGTAATATCTCCATCCATTTCAAATTCTTCACATGATAATGAACTTAATTCTTTTATAAGAACACATGAGTATCTTTATAAGCCTTGAATACATATGTTCGTGGATTCAAGTCCAATAAGTAATGATCATGCACTCAGGTTCTAGCATTTACTTACCAACAATAATCACCAGAAGCCTTTCCTTCAGGTTTTAACATACATTTATGCACAATAAGTCCCGGTTGAGCTCATGCGAGTTAGACTCTCGGTAGTTTATACCTTTTAGTCCCGAGCAGCTCAAGTCCGGACCCTTAAATCTAAGTGAAACTATTCTGATCACTTTTACCATACACTTAACAGTTTTGCACCTAGGCTTATATTGACTCCAGTATCATTGACCCGATACTCCAACTGATATTTAGAGATATATGGTCTACCTACTTCCTAGACTTGCACAAGTCTCATGTCATTTGTGAACTTTGAAGCTGATAATACCTTGGTTAGAGTACGAGAAGGATTTTCAACAGTTGCAATCTTTGTCACCTTCACTTGATCGCCCTCGTAGATAAAGTGAAATTGTATATCTACGTACTTAGTTCGCTCATGAAACTTTGGATTTTCATCAAGTGAAGAAAATTACTATTATCATTATACAACATCATTTTTCTCTATACCAGTACCCCCCACTCAACAACTCGGTCATCCATATGGATTTCTTAATTTCTTAAGTAACATCTATATATTCGATTTCCACAGATGACAAGGCAATGACCCTTTGAAGACATGATTTAGTTAACCAATCCTCAAAGTACATTAAAAATATAACTTGAAGTTGACTTTTTAATGTCAAGACATCCTGAATAGTCAGAGTTAACATGCCCCATTAGCATCTCATCAACCTTGTACTTATAATAATAACAACATCCAACTCCAGCCAAATATTTTAAGTATCTCATGAACCACTTGATAGCTTTCCAATAAGGCTTCACCATATTTTACATAAATGTTCTTAAGATATTAATTGAGTATACTAGACCAGGTCTTGTACATATCATTATGTATATGGTGGTTCCAATGATATTGACATGGGGTATTTATTGCATGAAGTTCTTATATGTTACTTCAGTTGGTGCTTGAATGATATTAAGTTTGAAATGGGTACCAATTGGAATTCCAACCACTCGAGCTTCAGACATGTCGAAATTTTTGAGAATAATTTATATATGTTCTTATTGATATAAGAATAGACATCCTATCAGTGTGTTCCTCTTGATATATATACCAAGAATTCTTTTAGCCTCTCATATATCATTTATCTCAAACTCTCCATTAACTTGAGTCTTCCATGTTTCAATTATCCTCATGTGATTTCCATCTATCAGTATGTTATCGGCATATATTAGCAACAATATTTGTCTCTATATGTAAGTTTGTACATTACGATAGACATAATTATCATAATATCTCCTCATGTAATTATTAGTTTATTAAAAATAGTTAAATATGTTATTCCACTATCTCGATGAATGTTTCAACTCATATAGATAGTATCCTCTTGTTCTCGATGAGAGAACGAAGTGGTAACATCTATTTGACCGAACTCAAGATCAAATCTAGCCACAATCGGCAGTATAACCCTGATTAAGGTTTGTTTCTCAATCGGTAATCAAAAAATCATTAAAATCAACACCCTCACTTTACGTGAACCCTTAGCCACAACCCTAGCTTTGAATCTGGATAATTTAAATCTGGATAATTTAAATCAGATAATACTTTGATTCTTTTTTAGTATCCATTTGAGCCCAAAAATATTTTTATATTTTGGATGCTTCACAAGAATCCATTTGCCATTCTTCTTCAAAATTCTTTACTCATAGCCTTCAGCCACTTCGGCTTATCATTTTTTTTATAACAACGTGATAAATATTTGGTTGAAGAAAATATTTATGTATTTAAATGGATAAATCATAATTTATAATATCAGGAAAAATATAAATTTATATAGGTTTCTTAGATCTTATTGCATCATCAATCACCAACTGATAACTGTCAAGATTATCATGTTGCTCTTCAGGCTGAACACGTGAAACTCTTGATCATATTTTAACTCATAAAATGGGTGAGATTTCTCTGTATGAGATGTATATGTACTAAGTATGAGATCACCGTTTGTAGAATCATCTTAATCTTTTCTCTCATGTTGAGACTCGTCATCAACTCCATTTCTCTTATCATAATACTAGGTTTGATCTCCACCGCATTAACCAATAAAATAGAATCCATGTTGAATACCACGTCTTAGGTAATTAAAACGTTCTTACTTTAACGTTCCAAATACCATAACCGACATCAGTTTACTCCTTACGGGTAGTCTAAGAATAAATATTTTAGGGCTCACGGTTGAAGCTCGTATTGCTTTACATTTGTGTAAGCAACACATCTTAACATTCTCAAATGTTCCAACACTAGATCTTTCAATTTCATATATCTTGTGAATATTTAAACTTCAACACCGTATATGGATTCTTGTTGATGTATGCAACTATCTTGACAGTTTCTTCCTAAATGTTTGACCCATTCGAGCTATCATAAGCATACACCTTACTATTACCAGCAATGTTTGGTTCATCCTCTCGGCCATCTCATTCTGTTGGGAAGTTCCTTTCATGATTTTTTAGATAACAATGTCAAGTTTAGAAAAGTATCTATTGTATGGTTCATTCACATATTCTAAGCTATTGTGAATTCTTAACTTTTTCAGCATCTTCACAATCTGATTCTCCATGAGATTCTTCCAGTCCATAAAAACATTAAATGCTTCATCTTTGGTCTTAAAAATTATAACTCATCTTTCCTATTATATTCATCAACCATTGATATAAAGTACATGGCACATCCCATTTTATGGTATTTTGCAAGTCCACATAGGTCTTAATGAACATATTCAAAACATCACTCGTGGTATGGTTGTTAGGCATGAACTTAACCCTTTTAATTTTACCTAACACATATTTGTTACATAACCTTAATTTATGAACTTTGCTACCCTTCAACAACCCTTGTTTTCTAAGTTTAGTAATAATTTTCTCATTTATATTCCCTAACTTTAGATGCCACAACTTAGTTGAATCTCTCTCGACATTACATATACCTCCGACCACTACGAACCGTTCAAG
>JAUPFV010000005.1:40456517-40504017 GCA_036936605.1 Limnanthes douglasii subsp. nivea | reverse complement strand
ACATTTGATTTCCATATAAAACATGGATATTGTATTGTTCGTTTAATTATTTAGACCAAAATTTCTTCTTCCATTGTGTTTTTTAAAATTTAGGTCTTTTTAGAGCTTCTTCTCCTTCATTGACATATATTCCTTAATTCCTTGATGAAACTAAATTTGTTTCCTTGGCTAAGATTAGGGCATCTGTACTAAATTAAATATGTACAAGCTCAGATAATTGAGATAATACTATATGCTTTATAAGATCGTTAGTAATAGTTCTAATTATTTCTGATTCTAGTAGTTATTTTGAATAAATTTAACCCTAGTAAAATGGGAGAGGAACAATAAGACTATTTCCATAAACATAGTATAATAATAAAAAGAGTTAGATTCCTAAGGACATCAAGTAAGTAATCTAATAATAATTTAAAATCTTCACAATTGTTTATCAGTATGGGAGAATTGATGTTAGAAGTATATTTTTTATTCCTCAAACCTTAAGTTACCCACTTCTAGGCTTTTAAGAAGATAAATTGCTCTTAATTTAAATGAAATCTCATTAGAATTAAAATTTTGTTTCATTCTACATTTATTAGTCCATTTGGCCAACCAATCAGCTGCAAAATTTTGTTCCCTATAAAGATGTGTTATACACATATTGGAAGAGATTAGTTTCCTACAACATTCTATAATAGGAGTTAGAAACCAATGGGATTTTCCTTACATTAGCATTGCTATTTTTGATGTTTGGCTCAGTCTCAATATCCAGATTAGAAATTTTCATTTTATTGCATAATGGGAGGCTATCTAGTAGGGCTCTGCATTCAGCAATGATATGCGTTTGTTTACCATAAATTTGTCATGTGCTGCTAATATAACACCTCTATTATTCTTTAAGAGATCACCTTTAGTAGCTCCACCAAGTCAAGAACAAAAACTATCAATTTTGAGCTTAATTCTATTTCATGTTGGTGGCTTCTACTTAAGATCAATACTCTTTCACGACTATTTAACTGATTTAAGCAACCCAGTTCATAGGCAACTGCAAGGTTTTTATTACAACAATCTATCTTAAGAAGATTAGCACAATAAAGTCTTAAAATGATATTCTTAATATGCTCAATGATATATTTCATAGAAGTACTTTACATCTGGTGTTTTATTTTATTTCTTAAAAACCATAGAACCCAACATATAGTAGGAGGAAAGATAGTTCAAATGTGGAATTTCTTTTCAATTTACTAATATCAGCTCCTAATTATATGATTTAAATTTATATATCTGCCAATTATCAAACAAAATAGACTACTAAATAATTTCATACTTCCCACGAAGTATTATATTGAACAAATAAGTGGTTTATTGTTTCAATGTCTTCACAAAATTGGCATTTAGAAGCCAATAAGTGTTTTTCTTTGTAAAATTGTATCTACAAAAATCTACTTATTCATCAACCTTCAAAGAAGAAATGAACACTTCTTTGGAGTAATGTTGTTCTAAATCTTCTTGAATAGCTTAATTTTTGAGCTTTTTCTCTTATCTTATTCCATATGTATTTGGTGTTGTATTCTTTATTTTTAGATATAAGCAATCTCATTGTGTCATATTCAACCTCTTGATTGTAAAGTTCTTTATTTTCTCGATCCCAAAATGATGAACACCAGCCTTTAACTTGTCTAAATTCCATCTACTTTGATCCCAATTTGTTGATGTTTTCTTTAACATACCAATTCCACTTCCATCACCATTTAGAGTAATAAATGGTTTAGTGTCACACCATTTATCTAATCAAAATTCAGTTTCACCTATGCCAAGTTACCAAAATATAAAATCTTATGTTGTGTGTCTTATGTTTAGAAACCATTTCCAGATTTTAAGCTTTTTTATTTCACTTGGGCTTGTAATGGATGGTAAGAAGAACAATAAATAGAGTGAATGTATCTGGACCATAAAGTCTTCAGCAATGATATCATATTATGGGAAATGGGATCCGCTTGTCTAATACCCTTTTAATAATTAAAGTAACCCTTTATTTTATCTATTTACAATAATAGAAAACCATACTGTATTGATAGAATTCTTAATTTTGTCTATAAGCCTTATGTCAAAGCCAATATCTTCCAAGATTCTTAGTATAAAGGTGAATGACAGTCTATTAAAGCTTCATTTCCTATTTATTCGTGGGTTATCTCTTGAGTCAGTAGTATATTTTCATGGATATTCCTTCCATTGATAAAACTACTTTGTTCTTCGGATATAATCTTGGGAAGAATATCAGATAATTTTTCGTTCGTAATTTTGGATATATTTATTGAAAATAGAGCATAAACTTATTGTTTTGAAATCGTTCAATGTTTTAGGTGAATCCATTTTAGGAATTAAGAATATTTTTGTTGCATAGAGGTCATGAGGAGCATGAGGACCAATAAAGAAGGCAGCAATTTCCGCACAAATGTTTTTAGTAATTATAGCCCAGCAATGATAGGAGAACTTTATGCTGAAGCCATCCATCCCCGCTACACTATTCGAGTTCAAAGATTTGACTGAGTTTAATACCTCTTCTTCTGAAGGTATGACCATTAGATTCTTGTTATCTAAATCTGAGATGATTTTTTCTATAATGTTTTGAAGGTCTTGTAGCTCATTAGGATTAGGTTGCTCAGTTAATAGAGACTTGAAATATTCCTTAGCAGATTTACCTAAAGCCCGTTGATCCTCAATCCAATTGTCTCTCTCTAAAATTTTGTAAATTTTACTCTTTTTATTTTTCTTCTTTGCATAGGTATGAAAGCTTGCAAGTATTCTTATCCCCCATTCTTTATCTAATTAATATTACATATCTGTTCCCAATAAGATTCTTCTATATCCAAGAGTTGAAGATGTATGGCTTGAGCTTTGGAAAGCTTAAGTTTGTCCATTATACTATTTATTTCTTCTAAACAGCTTTCTAGGAACTTTACTTCTTTCTTTGTTTGACCAATAGAAATCAAACACATTTCCAAATACTACTTTATTTCAAATCTTAAGCTTAAGCTTCAATCTTTTCTATTTCTGCCAAAAAACTTGTATAGGTAACGTGGATATGTCTTCATTCCAGCTTTGCTTAATCAAGTTTAAGAATTGTGGGTGTAAGGTCCATATATTTTGAAACTTAAATAAGGTTTTAATTCTATTATGAGAATAAAACATAGTTTTGCATAAGGGGGTATGATAAGATCCTGTTCTAGATAGATGTTTGGTATTTTCAAAATAATTTGTCCAAGTTGTGGTATATAACACTCTATCCAATCGCTTTCATTTGTGATTGTTTGTCCAAGTTTATTTGATCCACTGTGCCAACATCTTCAAGATGACAATCAGAGATGGTATTATTAAAGTCAGAAATACTCTTTAAAGATAGTGTTGATTAGGATAGTTCCTCATGAAAATTAGTGATTGCGTTGAAATCGCCCATAACTATCTACTCTCTAAAATAATTAGTCAATTCTCGTAAGCTATCCCATAGAACTTTCCTTTGTTCCTTTATAAACTTTTCATAAACCACAGACACAAGAAAGTCCATGTCTAAAGAAGGATGCCTTACTTTTAAGTGTAGGAGATGCTCTTGATTTTCTATAGTTTCAACTGTAAACTCATCTTTTTAGTATAACCATATCTCATTAAAGATATTAGTAATAACTATATTAAAACCAAGAAATATATTAACCTTGTCTAAATAATCCACACTAATCATGGGCTCTAAAATTGACAAAAAATAAATCTTTTTAGTTCTAACAATAAATTTTATTTCTTTGTTTCCAACCCCTCTAATATTCGAACTTAGAAATTATAATTTGTCATTTTGACGAGCTAGTGGTAGGCATGGCATAGTAAAATCTTTAGGAGGTTACATATTAGATTTCTTCATTTTCTTGCTCAATATATTTTCGAAAGATTTCCCATTATTTATCATACGAAGGATATGGGATGAGAGTAGACTTCACGTTATTCTTAGTTTTGCGAAAATAGTCTATGTATCCGAGGTATCCAATTTATTAGAAGCTGAGAATAAAGTTATTACATCAATAATGTATATAACTTCAATGATATCATCAACTCTAACCTCATACTATTATTATTATTCTCAAAGTTGGTTATAAACTCCTTTGCTTTCTTTTTTTCTATTGATAGGAGATGTTTGAGAAGAGTAGAAATGTTGTGTTGATTTAGAAACTTGTTTATGTTGAGCCTTGATTACTTTAAACTTGATCTATGTTGCCTTCTACTTTTATCTACAATGTATATTATTTTTTATTGCTATCTGGTCTATCTTGATTCACCTTCTCGATGATTATAGATTTCACTTGAGGAACTCATTGTTTTGTTAGATTAGAAGGTCCATAAGTAGATGTTATCTTATCCTTATATTTATTTTCAGCATGCCTTTATTTATTCGGTGAATGTTTCCTGTAGTCAGTTTATTTATGACCTAAATAAAAGTAAACAGAGAAGTAATATGGTATATCACCATATTTGATTTATTGCCAAAAACCTTATGAATCTCCAAAACTTATCCAAACTTTTTATAGAAGGTTCCTAGATATATCCAGCTTAATCCATGCTTTGCAACAATTGAACATTCCTCTGTATTTAGAAGAAACCCAGATAACTAGAGGATTTCTGATTTCTTTAGCTATGATGGTTATATTATCTTCGTTGTACATGTTCTTGAGTATGATTGGAAATGAAATCCAAACTGGGGTTATTGGTGATGTTATCTTAGGGTGGAAGAAGGGATTCCATTTTAAAAATCACATTGTATGTTGACCGATGGTCCATATGTTCCTTTTCCATAACTTTCTAATATCTTCCTAAATGTCCATATCTATCATTAAATGTCTTGAATCCTAAAAAGTAAGATTGACTTTACCACAAAAGACTAAGGTTAAAAAAAATTGGATAACAGTCATTTGAGGTCTTCCAATCAAGAACTTACCCATTAATGTATGTTTTGAATTAAATAACATGTTTTTTTTTCATGATCTAATACTTGGATTGATTTATATTCACCTTTGTCGTAGATTTCACCTTGTCATCTAGAAATTCTTCATAATATCCTGATAACATATGCACAAGATTTGGAAGGTAATCTTAAGTTTTGAGTTTGCTTCCGATTTTGCGAGTTAGGATGTTGAGGATGAATTTGTTCAAATGTAGGATTGCTTCTCATGGTTGTGACTTGATCAAGATTGATGAGTATATTTCCATGAACTTGTGTTTGTAATCCTTTGTTTTAAGGCATAGGTGGAAAATCCTTTTCTTTAGCATCTTCTTTAGAGTACTAAAACGATAGTTTTTGGACTGGTTCTCTGCTATTAGGAACATAGGTTGATGGTATTGTTTTGGTTGTTTTGTGTTTAACAAATATTGGTGACAAATAGAGATGCAATGGAGGTTTGATAGATGATTCTTCTCTGGTTATCTTTAGAAAAGCTACAGATGTCGGCCTTATACCATATACAGTAGCGTCGGGTCAAGCACGCATGTATTAAATATTTGGCGTCGAGAATGTAGTTCTTGGAGATTTTTCATGACAACCCTTTTTTCTTTTTCTTTTTTAACAGTTAAAATAGTTTCCGTATATCAAATAATGATCATGCTAACAACACAGTTTCAAATTTATATCAAGAATCCAAAAGATATCATTAAATCTTTTAAGTATTAGATTTTTAAAATAGTTTATTAGCTCTTTAGATATTTCAACTAATAGTTTATTAGATATTTTGTTATATAGTTTTAGTGTCATTGAATTGACTAGTCGACCAATTTAGTCATAATATTTTACCAAAACTATAGGGTACGAAATGCATATGGATAGATAATATTGTGATTAGTTGGGTCAACACCCCAGAGATGAGTTCAGGAGGCAGTACCCTGACAGAGGTTCCAAAGGACTATTATGAAAACGTGTTTCATATTCAAATTTTCAAAAATAATTTTTTATTTTAAATTTAAATCACTTAATCTTTTCACGAGATTTCATGAGTTATCCGGAATACAAATACCTATCACTACATCTTTCAACTATTTCTTTTGATATTTTAAATAGTTTATTACATCTTTCAACTAATATGAATTGAGAAAAGAAGATTTGAAATATAAGTTGAAGTATAATTTGAAGTTTAGTAGTAGAAGAATAATTGCATGAAAAATATTAAAAAAAACTCAAAAAAATCAAAACAAATATTTTTTTTTAAACAATTATTTTTTAAATGGCCAAAACAGATACCCGTTTTACAAACGGTTGAGAGAAAAATAATCGTTACCAAAACTGATATCTGTTTTGGTGGTACATACTTATTTTATCACAACATCGTAATAAATAATTATTAATTATCGTGATGATAGTGGCAGAAATCATGTCATATTTTGTAAAGTCTGGATCATATTAAATATCGTGATAATCGTAGGGGAAATCATATTATATTTTGTAAGTCACGTGATAGATTTACACTACTCCCTCCGTCCAAATTAAATGACGTTTTAGGAAAAAATAGGTGTTCTAAATTAAACCACGTTTTTAGATTTTAAAATTATATTAATTGTTGATTGACATTTATGTTTTGTATCATTAACTTACTCTATTTGCTTATCTTTCCCAACCTATATCAAATAAAAAGATCATTAGCGGCTCCGGGGGTAGCCGAGTTGATTGAGTATGGCATTTTTATGACCAAAAGGTCATGAGTTCGAGTCCCTCTACATACGCTTTCTCGGCTGAGCCTGTCACCTTGTGTGGTTTACCTTTTGGCGTTGGTTTGCAGGCTATCGCGTCATACTGAGGGTTTACCCTGTGCGCACTCATTACACTCTGAGTAGCGGCTGCGGATTCCTTCCGGAAAAAAAAAATCGTTCGAAGAAAATAGAATAGCTTTTTACAATTTTAAAAATAGTAATTATATTTTTAATTCATGCACCAAAAACTACGACGTCCTGTAAACAGAGAGTATATTTTATTACGGGACATGATAACTCTAGGATCCGGCTGTATCCCACCATGACGTTTTGGTACACAATTATTACCTGACTTATAATTATTAGGTGCTGTACACTGGCCTAAAAGTTCCGACAGTTGGCGCTACGATTTTATAAGTAGTACCAATATCGTAAGCATAGATATAAGTACTTGAAGAGTAATACAGTAGAAGATTTCAATAATGTCATCCATGACTTTATGAACCATAGATTTAGTGTAGTTACTTGTCTGGCTCGACAAATTAACTTGGGCCATTGGTTCCAGCTGGTCGTATAATATACTACCAAATTTAAAAAATAAAAAAATTGTTAGTTTTATCATATTATGAATTAATAATAGTATCAATTTGTTCAGTCCAATTATATGGTTAGCGAAAGAATTAGAATTCAATGGATTGTATTTTAAATTAAAACAAAATATTAAAAAAAATATGTGTTTTATCACGACGAACTGCACCTTTTAAAAAAAGTAAAGTCACGATAGACATATATATATTAATTGAAAGAATACACAATGTTTTAGGGCAAAATTGAAAATTACAAAGAAGCTTAGGGTCTAAAACAAAATTAGAAAAGGACTTAGGGCAACTTGAAAAATCGAATGACTAAAAGAGACGATAGACTTCATTTACGCACAGATAGCCCTTAGAGAGAGAAGTGACGATTTCTTCGACCAAAACCTAAATTCGATCCTGAAAACCCCAAATCAGCACCTAGGTTGAGAGAAGGCCAGATAATCACCATCCCGATAGATTGAAACCCTCAACACCGAATCTTCATACATCCTTCATCGAATACCTACAACCAGAATCGAAACGACCATTTAAACCCAGCTCCAAACCCAGAAATTTCCCTTGCATCGATCGAATTAGCAAACGATCCGAGTGAAGTCTTGTCTCTCGAGAGACTGGAGTTAGGAATCCTTTATCACTGTAACCTAGATACAAGCCCAGAAGCTTCCCTTGCATGGCATCCTTTCAATCGATTGTGTTGTCAATCTGGGTGAAGCTTCTGGCAAATCCGATTGAGCGAGTCTACAAAAGTAAAGTTAAGATTTAATAAGTACATTTTCAGTTATTATGTCTTATTTGTCCCATACCCAAACTATCAAGAACAATAATTGATAGCAGTGGGTTAGGGGAGTGAAGTTATCGAAATGTAACTTCATTTTACACTTGAGAGTCCACCTTGCAAGCCAGTCGGCTGCAAGGTTTTGCTCTCTGTAAATATGGTTAAGAGACATATCAGAGGTGATTAAGCCTCTGATTCTGGAAATCATTTGTTCAATTGGAACAATTGAGTTTCCAGACTTGAGCAACTAAATAAGAATCTCAGAGTCACTTTCAATATCGACTTTATTAAATCCTTTGATTTTGCAGATCATCAAGCCGTCCAACAGAGCTCTAGTCTCTGCTTGGATAGGCATTTTCTTATCGTAAGTATTGTCGTAGCCTAATACGAAGTTACCCTGGTGATCTCTGACAATGGTTTCGCCAGAATGAGTGCAACTAGCGTCAAAGTTGAGCTTCAGTCTTCCAACTGCAGGAGGGGTCCATAAAAGGTAATTTATTCTGCTTTTAATATCTTTTTGAATGTAGCACCCTAATTCTTGAGCTGCAAAATCACTGTTTTTCCAAAATTTGGATTTAATAAGGTTAGAGTAGTCAAGAGACGAAATAATGTTCCTTATTTGATTGATAGATGACTTAGCAGAAATAAGAGACCCTTTGAACTTAACATGATTCCTAGCTTGCCATATAACCCAATTTATGATTGGGGGCAATATAGTTTTCATGTAAAGTTTGGAAGGGGAAGACCAAGATGAGTTTCTGGCCATATGAATAAGAGTCATGAATATGAAAATCTTAACATTAAAGAGATTAGCAAAGTAAGACCAAATCTGCCATGCATGATCACAATTAATAAAAAAATGTTTAGTACTCTCAATGCTACTGCAAAAAAGACATTTAGAAGCAACCTCTAGGTGTCTATTTTGCATAGTAACTTCAGTAGGGATAAAATTATTAAGGAGTCTCCCATGTAAAATAGAACATTTAGGAGGAGTTACAATGTTCCAAGCCCTTTCAAAAATAGAAGATTTAGGATAGCTTTGAGCTATTTTGTTTAAAGTTTCTTTTATATTAAAAGAACCGGTGTTTGAGAGACCCCAAATAATTTTGTCTTCCTTGTTAAACTCAATTTTTAGTTTTTTTAATAAGATTGATGCTAGAGTTAGGGAGAAGGGGACTTATCGAGGTTAGATCCCAGTTATTATTGCTCCAAAGAGAGTTGACAGTGTCTCCTTTAAACCAGTAGTTGTCAGAGTCAGTGTCAAAAGTGATGATAAGAGGAATCCCATACCAACTGTCCAACCAAATGTCCACAGCCCATTTACCAATGTCCCAGGAAATGTTCTTCTCAGCATCGTTCCTAATAGCAATGAGTCTATTCCAATTTAAAGAACCCTTCTTATTACCAATCTAGGTAGGATGAAGACTTTTACAATAGATGTTGTGAATTAATCTAGACGATAGAGAGTTGTTTCTACGAAAATCGAACCAAAGCTTTAGGGAGTAATATCCTCCAGACTATGAATATTGAGACCACCCTCCTTGTAACTCTTGCAAATTGAATCCCAAGAGAACCAATGAATATTCTTATTTTCAGTAGTAGAGCCCCATAAAAAACGATTAAAGATTTTTCCAATTTTACAGATAATTGAAGCAGACAACTTACAGGATTGGCACCAGTAGAGGGGAATAAGAAGGAGGACAATTTTAATAAGTGTAATCCTTCCAGCATAAGACAAAATTTTACCCTCCCAAGCTTGGATTTTGCAGCAGATCTTATCAATCAAAGGCAGAAAATTGCTAACTCTATTATTAGAGTTCAAGGCAACACCCAGGTAAGTTGTAGTGAGTTTACCAATGCTATAATTGGTTTGAATTTGCAGGCTTTTGAGCTTGTTCTGGTCAATGTTGTTAGCAGTGATTAACTGAGTTTTGCCCCTTTTGATAACTTGGCCAGAAGCAACTTGATAATCCTGCAAAATCTTATCAATCATGTTCATAGAACTAGAAAGCCCATTAGAAAATAATAATAAGTCATTCGCAAAATCCAAGAAAGGGATGTAAATGTTACTTCTACCCCTGTACTTAATAGTTTTATCAGTTTTATAAATGTTTACCAAGCCCCTAATTAAAGCTTCCTCAACAAGGATAAACATACTAGGAGATAATGGATCTCCTTGTCTGCTACCCTTGCTGGTTTTAAAGAAGCCCACATAATTACCATTAAGCCAGATATTAATATAGACAAATGTAATAAGATTGCTGATAATTTTAATGAAATTTTGATTAAAACCAAAACTAGCTAGCATTTTAAATATAAAGTCATGAGATAGGTTGTCGAAAGCTTTCGACATGTCTATTTTGATAATAACATTACTGTTTTTTTTTTGTTTTCAGGTCATGAAGGAGCTCTTTAGCGATGAGGATATTGTCGTGTATTGATCTCCCCTTGACAAAAGCTCCATGGAATTCAGAAATTAGATCAGGTAATAGTTTTGCAAGCCTATTATTGATGACTTTAGATATTAGTCTGTTCAAGATAGTACATAGAGATATAGGTCTAAAATGGTTCCAAAAGCTAGGGTTGTCTATTTTAGGGATAAGGAAAATGTCAGTAGCTTTGAAACCCTTAGGAATATAATTGCCTTTAATCAAGTCTATCATGGCATTAAAAACATTAAATTTGATAATAGACCAGCAAGTAGTTAAGAAACAAAAATTGAAGCCATCAATTCTAGCAGCCTTAGATGGCTTCAATCCTTTAATAGCAATAAGAAATTCATCATCATTAGGTAAAGAAAGTAAGAATTCATTACCTGAATCAGAAACCAATTTAGGAATGTTGTTAAGAATATTGAAATTTTCATTATCACCAAAATTAGATGTAAGAGTAGAAATGAACATATCTTTGTAGTACTACTCCACTGATGGATTCATTAGAGCTTCATCAGATGTCCATTCATTATTAATTTTAACACTGACAATCCTGTTTCTTCTTCTTTTCTTTTTAACAAAATTTTGATAAATTTTGGTGTTTCTGCCACCATCACTAATCCAAGCTGCATATGTTTTTTGCTGCCAGAAGCTTTCCTCCATGGAAAGAGCAAGAAGATTATCAGCATTAGCTTTGGAGAGGGCAATCTTGTCCTCAATACTCTTGCTGGAAAGAAATTTATCCTCCAATATGATAACCTTAGCTTCAGTGTCTTTGACTTTTTCAAAGATATTACCAAAGGTAACTCTATTCCACTCTTTAAGATCTCTTTTAAGTCTTTGAAGTTTATACCAAAACACGTTAAGAGCGCTTCCCTGCACAATTCTCTGCCAGCTATCTTCAGCAGCCTTAACAAATGTGGGATCTTTGGTCCAAATGTTAAGGAACTTAAAACTACTTAATTTTTATGTTATTGTTGCTAATGCAGACTTTTAATGGGCAGTGGTCAGAATAGGTACGAGCCAAGTGTCTAACATCAGTGGTGTTGAAAGTATTGGCCCAGTCTTGATTAACAAACACCAGTCATGCCTCCTACCCTTAAGATTTGTCATCCATGTATATTTAGTTCAAGTAAACTTACTATCTTCAAGGTTACAAGCTTCAATAATTTCATTGAATTCATCTACACTTTGCTGACAGTAACTTGTGCAGTTGACCTGATCAGTAACAGATATAGAGGTATTAAAGTCGCCAAGGACAGTCCAGTCCTTCACATTGTTGGAGATGTTCTTCAAATTATTCCAAAGGTCAAGTCTTCTGATTCTCTGGCACTTAGCGTAAACATAGGTAATATAGATAGTCTTATCTGTGTTAGCTATAAGGATTTTCATATGAACTAATTGAATGTGATCCAGAACAATAGTGACTTGAGAATCATCCTGCCAAAAAGTCCATAGTTTGTTAGAAAAACTGGTATAGTAGTTATCGAATTTTAAATAGGTAGCAACATCTTTAATTTTAATAGGAAGAATGAAAGGCTCTTGAATTAACAAGAGTTTGATACTATGGCTCAGAACAATAGACTTCAGTCTTCTTTGGGAAGACTTGTTGCCTATTCCTCTTATATTCCACGAAAGGATGTTAATCATTGGAGTCTTTCTTATTAGTGTCATTGGTCTTCACAAATAGTAAAGACTTAGTCGCCTTTGAAGTCTTATTTTTCCTGTTTCTTGCCTCCTTTAATTTCTGGTTTAGGATCTTTTGAAAACTGTTGCTTGTTTCTCTAGCTTTTAACACCGGGTTTTCTCGTAGGCTTCCTATGTTGTTCGGGTCAGGTGTGTTGTATCCAGTTCTGAGTCTAGACTGTTCAGGGGAAACTTGAGTGTTAATACATTCAAGTTACTTTATAGCATCAATCATGTCTTCAGAAGAATTATCAATAAGAGAGCCAGTTTGTGGCTCATTATTCTGAGTAGATCTTATTATAGATTTGATTTTATGTTTCTACTTACTGATAGTAATCTCTTTTGATGTATCTTTGATAGTGTTCTGGATTTTTTCAGGCTTTGATAGATTATTCTCATTTCCTTCTTTCCTTTCAGAATATTCTTTTGCGTATTCAATTACAGATAAGCTTTCTTGAATCTTTGATTTTTTTTTTGCATTTTTCCAAACTATGTCCTATGTGATTGCAAAAGTTGCAGTATTTTGATAAATTTTTATATGCTATTTCCACCCAGCACCCATCGTGTGGGCCAAAGCCTATCCACATTTGATTCTGCAACTGACTAGATACATCCAACTCAACCCAGCCATAGATAACATTGAATAGAGCCCTGTTCTGAGATGGTATCCAGGTCTTTATAGTATCTTCTATCGAGTTGAACAATGTTTCTGCCATAGACTGTTTGTAAAGATACTCAGGTATCTTAGAAATTCTAGTCCAAATTGGGGTTACTGGACTTTCAATTTTTGGGTTAAAGTTCGGGGACCACTTTAACACCCTCATGATAGTGTTACCTATAGTTCAGACCGTCTTACTCCATAGGTTGTCGTAATAATCTTTTAAATCAAATTCTATAAGAATGTGATGGGGGTCTCTAATAAAGAGACTGACATAGCTTTTGAATTTTCTTTCAGCCAAGAACTTGTCCAATAGACTCTTTTTAGGAATGCCTTCTGAAAAGTTTCCAATAAGAGTGAATTTGGTCAAGTTTAGTAAGCTATCTTTAACTTCCTTTTGAAATTGTAGAGAAATATGTTCTTTCTTGTAAGATACCGAGTCTGGTTCCACTTTGTTAACATTATTGATGCTGTTTTTGAAGAAGTTTGTATATTTTTTAATTCCTGACGGTTTGCTTTCTTGCTGGACAGGATCTTCCATGGCGTGAAGAATATACCCAAAACAACCCCCAAGAACAGAAAAGCCCGATCACGAGATATGATCAGAACGCCGAGAGCTCAAGCAAAACACCGATACCATCAGGACTTTAATAGAGTTATTTGTAGACTCTCTCGATATAGAAACCAAACCTCTAAAATCTCATGCAGCTTTACAACCGATTGCATAATAAAACAATATAGAGAATCAGCCTAACCTCTAGCAGAAATCAGAAGTGCTATATGCGAATGGTCATAATTACGTGAAAATGCAGCCAAATTTATGCCAGCAAATGTATCGGGCATATATAGTGTGGTTTATTTCTGTTTGAGGGTAATTTTGTAGCAAACCTTTCACCTCTTCCATCGAGGTCCCCAATCCAGGAGTCCCAAAATCATTTACCTAAGGAAAAAACTATTTCTAGCGTAAGAAAACCCTCACCTTTCATCGCGATAGGGTCAGACGCAGAAATATCTCCAGAAAAATTAACTCATCGTCGAGTCACACGTTAGTTTAAACCAAAATCCACCCCCACATCTTCAAAACCCTCCAGTTTGGAGGCAATAAAATCTGTGTCACAGGCTAAACCATCAGGGCAACAACCCTAGCGGAATACAGACTATCCGAAGTGTCAACTACAAATCCATCTGAACAGCCATCTGCCAAACCATCCGAACAACCATCTATAAAGCCGTCCGAACATCCTTCCACAGTGATGTAAGAAACTATGGAAGATAGTATAGAAGAAACCTTTTTTAGGCTGAGGCATCCGGTCAAACAAGAGATACAGCTGCAGATCGGAAGGGCAAGACCAAAGTGGGTATGTCTCATCCGGATGCTCTTCTAGAGAGGTTGGAGGGTAGAGTGGGACCATGTTTTAAGAAGGTCAGCATGAAGTACTTGCTGGCCCTTCAAAACATTGCCTACGTGTATACCCACACTGCTAAGCTAGGTCGAATTCGCACTAAGTGGGTTATTCTAGAGTCTGTGAAAATAAGATTTATGATCACCCCTCAAACCCTAATGGATTGCAAGCTGAATGAAGTGGTAGTTTACACAGAAGTGTTGAACTCGGGACTCCGGTTTCCTTTTGACCCATAGATAGTCAGATACTTCCACCTGATTAAGTTGTGCCCCAGCCAACTGAGCCCCAACGATTGGTATACTCTTCTGGCCTGTATCATGGAATCCATGTTGTCTAAGATTCCACTACTGATGGAACAGTTTAATGATGTGGCAAGCTTGTGTAAAAACCATCAGACCTTCTTCTATTAATACAACATGGGGAACGATTATAAGGTAGTGGACGATCTTTTAGAGTCCGAGAAACCATGGAGGACGCAATTCTTATTTATTAGTGGGGCTTGGGAGAATGACAAGAAGATCAAGGCTCACTCAAACCCAAGTCTTTTGACCAGTCGCTAGAAGAGCACTGGTGAGTTTTTTTTATTTCTGCTTTTATCTTTTAATTGTTATGACTCATACTTCTTTTCATTGCTTTCGAAGGAGTTTTCGGATTATTTGGAGGTAGGTCAGGATACTTGTGCCAAGCTGAACGTTTGGGCCTCGGAGAAATGGGGCAATGCCTTTCACAACTGCTTCAAATCGGGAAACTTTGTGAGGTCTCATCTATGGAACACCATAGGGAGAATAGACCTCTCTTGGGAAGAGTTAACTACCCCACCCCCTGCATATGTCATTCTAAGTAGGACAGAGGCCAAAGATGCCAAACTTACCTGTCTTCTAGGGCCAAAGCCCCAGTAAGATGAAAAGGAACAACGAGAAGAAGGCCACAACAGACCCACCTCAAATGACTACTGAAGGGACCGGTTCGGAGAACTAATGAGGTATTAACACTACTTTACTAGAAGTAGTAAAAGTGACTGTGAAGGAAGCTGGTGTGTCAAACAACCCACCGAAGCCTCCGAAGAAGGACAAGAAGCGTAAGGCCAGCAGTGATGAGAAAGTTGCCACGAAAAAGAAAATCACTCTAGGAGTAGAGATAATCCTTTATCCTCCTGAAGTTCCTCCCTCAGCTCCTACCCATCCTACCTTGTAGGAGGAAATTCCAACCAATCTCCATTTCGAACGGGTTGCTCGTGATGGTCACGATGAGGTAGATCTTGATGCCTTTCAAAACATCAATATTTATTTCAATAACTTAGAGAAAGATGACATCGCGAGGCCTTATTGTCCTCCAAACTCTTCCAACGTGATGACTCATAATGGGGAGACTTACGCAAAATCCGATGAGCTAAGTTGGAGAATATTGTCCATGAGAAGACCAAAGAGAAAGTGGCCCTGGAACGCCAACAAGCTCAAGCCATAGTTGCAAGCATAGAGAAGTATGCTAATGGAATAGTGGATTCTCTGGAGAAGAGGGATGATGGGATCAAGTCTGATATGGTCATATTGTCCCATGAGACCTTTCCTAAAAGAAACCTTGGTCCCTTGTGGAAATATGTAGACTGAGATGGTGACAAGTGAAATTACTCTAGTGGAATAGACTCTACTGATGATGAAGGATCGGGTGAGAGTTCAACTGCTGAACTCAAAAGTCTCAAAAGAGATGGCGGTGAAGAAAAATCCGAAGGGAACAAGCCTTAAAGTTATATTATGTACTTTTTTAGTTTTGACATACTGAAGTCCTTGGATGGCCAAGGCATATTTTGTATCAGTGATCGGTTTGAGTCCGATCAAATTTTAACTACCACATTTCCCTTTTGTTTGAATCTTCTATGGCCAATGTTTAAATAACCTTTAATATATCAGAATTGTTGAACAAAAATATCCAACATCTCCGACCACATGTGTGGTTAATAAATGTGATCAAGTGTTAAGCATATCCGATCAACTCAAGAAGTCTTGAGAGCTGGGGTGTTGAATAAGGATTTAATATCCAAATTGGAACAAAAATTTTAAAAAAGAAGGCATCATATATTATTAAAAACTCAAACACCTCATTAAAACCTCGTCGCGCCACAAGGGTAGGAAAAATTATGCCCCATAATATTTACATTGATATTTAAAAAATAAATATTTACAAAAGAGTTATATTCTAAGTATAACCTGAAATGCTCAACATTCTATGGGTGCTTTAGAGCTCTCCCTTCTTTGTTTTGGAGCCTGTATGTTTATGGTTTAACCTTTTCACAGACCACATAAGGGCCTTCCCAGTTCGGAGCCAACTTACCGAACTACTTTTCCTTGGTGTGTAAAAATACTATGCTTAAAACTTTGTCCTCTGTTTGAAAATTCCTTCTTTTAACTTTGGAAGAAAATATGCTCCTCATCAAGCCTTGGTAGTGCGTTGTTCTCAAATGTGCTTTAACCTTTTTTTCTTATATCAAGTCCAAATGATTCCTAATTGCTAAATCATTAGCCTGTTCGGAATACTTTTGGATTATGTGTGATGGTAAAGTAGCCTCTATGGGAGTAATTTCATCCATCCCATATACAAAAAAAAGACTCTTTTGTGGCAGCCCGATGAGTAATTCGATATGCCCACAACACTTCTTGTAAATAACTTGGCCACTTTCCTGCAGCTCTTTCCAGATTCTTCTTTAATCCGGACAGGATAGTTCTATTTGCAACCTCAACCTTGCCATTTTCTTGAGGGTGGAAAGAAGAATAAAAACAATGTTGAATTCCTTTAGAGGTACAAAAGGCTTTCATGTCTTTATTATCAAATTTTGGCCCATTGTCTGTAGTAATCTTCTGGGGAACCCCAAAACTACAACATATGTTTGGTAAGATAAATTTAATAACTGCCTTCGAAGTGGTTCCAGCCAAAGGAGCTCTATTTATCTACTTAGAGAAATAGTCAATAACGACTATGATTGTTCTACATCCACCGGAGAGAAATTGTAATAACGACTATGATTATTCTACATTCACCGGATGCCATAGGAAGAGGCCCAACTATATCCATACCCCATCTGGCAAAGGGTACTGGTTCAGATATGGACTCCATAGGTACTACTGGCACATGAATTTTATTCCCATATTTTTGACAAGGTTCACATTTTTTCAGCATTTCTTTAGCATCTGCCATTATGGTTGGCCAGTAGTATCCTGCTAACAAGACTCTTCGGTTCAAAGCCATATAGCCACAGTGTGCAGAACCTTCCCCATCATGCAGTTCAGATAATACAACTTGGGATTCTTCAAACCCTAAACAGCGTAGGAGAGGCCCGCTGAAAGAATTTTTGTAAAGAACTTCTCTTAGTATCAAGATTTTGTGAGCCTTGTACTTAGTCTTTTTTGCCACAGCTTTATCCGGAGGTAATATCCCATCAGAGATATATTGGAGAAGAGCACATCTCCAATCTTTAGGTTGAATAACAAGTATGTTCATATTTTCTTCACCCTCTTTCTCCTGATCTGTCTGTACATATGGACATTCTTGTACACGAATCCATGGGTAGGATTCAGAATAGGCTATAGTTGCCAAAGAGTCTGCCAAAGTGTTTTTCGATCTAGGAATGCGCTCATAGAAAATATTTTTAAAGTTTGTTGCCACTTCTTTCAACATAAGCAAATATTAATCAATTGTTTCTTATTTTCTTCAGACTGCCCCTGACCATGGTGGATAAGTAATTGAGAATCACTCAGTAATCGGACTCTCTTAGCTCTACATAGGAGAGCCAACTTAAGACCATCTATGGCTTCTTCATATTCAGACTCATTGTTAGAATCCATGAACCCAAAACATATATCATGGTACATTTTATCACCATATGGTGAGGTTAGGAAAATTTTAGCTCCCTAACCCATAGTACTTGATTTACCATCAGTTCGAACTACCAATTCATTTTTAGAACCATTTCCCGATTCCTGTTTGGAGGATCTATCAGCATGAAATTCTACCAATAAATCAGCCACTGATTGGGCTTTAATCGCTGTTTGAGTGGAAAAGTCAATATCGTAATCACCCAACTTCACTGACCATTGGTCATTCTGCTTCATACATAAGCTTTTTGAAGGACATTTTTCAAAAGGAAAGACGTTCGGACAACAATAGAATGATCTTGAAAGTAGGGTCTCATTTTTCTTGCTGCAATTACTAAGGACAACGCCAATTTTCCAATCTCAAGTATCTTATTTTAACATCCAACAGACTCTTACTGATGTAATACACCGTCGAGGGTAATTGTCCACCTCCCTTACTAGAACAGCACTTATTGCATATTCTGATACAACTAGATACACATAGAGTTCCCCCGAACAGATTTGAAAAGAGTTTTGGGTGAGGAAAAATGTTTCTTTATATCAATAAAAATCTGGTCACACTGTGGGGACCAATTGAAATCTTTAGCTTTCCTCAATACTTGGAAGAATGGAGCGCACTTCTCTGATGAACTTGAGATAAACCTATTCAACGCAACCAACCTTCCTGTAAGACTTTGAACTTCTTTAACATTCTGAGGAGGGTCCATTGCTAGTAAGGCATTAAGCTGGTCTGGATCAGGCTGGATTCCCTTTTCACTTATTATGTAGCCCAAGATTTTTCCAGATCGGACCCCGAATACACACTTCTTAGGGTTCAACTTTAAATTCACAGTTTTTAAATTTGAAAATGTCTCTTGAACGTCAGATATATGTGAATCTTCCTCCAAGCTTTTAACCATCATATCATCTATGTAGACTTCCATGTTTCTACCAATCTGATTACAAAATCTTTATTAACCAGCCTCTGATAAATGGCCCCATCATTTTTCAACCCGAAGGGCATCACCTTATAACAATGAAGACCTTTGTCTGTAATGAAAGTAGTGTGATCTTGATCCTTCAGATCTACTTGTATCTGGTTGTACCCTGAGAAAGCATCCATAAAGTACATCAGTTTGTTTCTAATTGTAGAATCCGCTAACTGATCAATCTGAGGAACGGAAGAAATATCCTTAGGGCATGCCCTATTGAGGTCAATGAAATCAATACACATACGCCACTTGCCATTAATTTTCTTGACTAACACAAGGTTGGCAGTCCACAAAGGCTACTGAGATTCTTTAATGTGACCCATCTTGGTTAACCGATTAACTTATTGGACAATTACATTTGGTTTTTCCTTAGAAAAAGACCTCCTCTTTTGTACAACTGGTGCAATATTACTTCGGATTGACAACTTATGAGAGATAATACTAGCTGACACTCCAGTAATATCACTGTTACACCACGTAAAAACATGTTAATTATTCATTAAAAAGGATAAGAACCGGTACTTCAATTCTGGTGCTAGCTTATAACCAATCTTAACATTCTTGCCTCTATAAGAGAGTGAGTTTTAACCTCTTTGATAAGTATTATAACACTGGGAGCCTCCCTGGGATCATCAATCTCATTCTCCTTAGTAGAAGGCTTCAGTAGCTGCTAATCCTTGTTAATTCTGACTGTCGGTAGAGTTTTAGGGGCAAGGGTTGTTGCATAACATTCTCTGGCTATCTTTTGACTACTCCAGACAACACCTACCTACTTATCCATGGATAACATATTTCAAGCATTGGTGGACCGTAGAGGCCACAACATGCATTATGAAGAGCCAAGACCTCTCAAAAATTGCATTGTAAGATGTTGGGAAATCCACCACCACAAACAGCACTCTTACCATCTTTTTAAATGGCCTATTGCCCAACAATGCCTCCTATTCGAACTCCCCGATCATATCTGCAGAACTTCCTGTGAAGCCTACAATGGTTCTGTTTGAACATTGAATAACCGTTGGGTTTATCATTTACTTGTAGGAGCTTAAAAACATGATGTTTTCCAAACTGCCAGTATCAATCAGAATTCGGCGTATATCGTTTCCCCCTATTGAAGCCCCTATTATCACTGCATCCTCATAAGGTCCTGCAATGTGCCTCAGGTCATCCTCATCAAAAAATATGAATGGGGATGAGGATTAGCACTGGTAGGTAGATATTCCACCATCTAACTGGGTGGCCAAATTGTGGACATGCCTCTTCCTTGATGAAGTGGAAGGTGCAGTCACTATATTTCCTCCAAAAATAGTTAATGATTCAAAGAAGCTGATAAGTCCGGAAACTGCCTTGGTTTTGTCTATTATCACCCCCACCTGATTTCGATCTGGATATGGATCTAGATACTCAAAGTCTACATCAAATCTTTCAACGATCACCATTGCACCCTCTTGAGTAGATGTCCCAGGATTGTTCGAAGGGCCCGTTCGGGGAGTATTGTTTTACGCATTATTTGGGCTGTTTCCACTTCACTTTTTAATGTAGGCCCCTAAATTTCCCCTCTCAATGAAGTTATGGACCTCCTGTTTTAACGCTATGCAATCCTGAGTGTCATGACATAGATCATTGTGATATTGACAAAAACAAGTGCTCCGGTTTTCTCTGGGGGACTGCAACGCTGCCGGTTTTCTAAAATACATCTCATTCTTAGTCTTATCATAAATTTTAGCCAAACTCTCCCCCAACTCAGTGAACCACTCAAGCTGAAGTCAGGGCCCCCTCTTACTTCTGGTTTGTTGGCTCTGAGTTTGGTTGGATTGATTCTGTTTGACCGATTGGACCCTTTCTGGTCTCCTTTGCCCTATAACCGGATTGGTTAGTGGCTAGAGGAGTTGTTATTGTAGTGGTAGACCTCACTTGAAGGTGTACCCTTGTTTTCTATGTCTCTTCTACATTGATATATTTTCCCACTTGGTTCAATAAACCACCCCAAGTCATAGCCTTCTTCCGAGTCATAGAATCGGCTAAATTCCTTGGATTTAGACCTTGCCTAAGGGAAGCAATTGCAACTTGTTCAAAGCAATTTGCTAGCCCATTCTTTGTATTCATAAAACAATTTATGTACTTCTTTAGGGACTCGTTCGATTCCTGACCATAATGGATAATGGTGTCCCTATTACCCTTCAGTTCCTTACTTCTAACAAATATGCCTCCGGAAGGCAACCGAGAATGTATCAAAATTTCTTATACACCCCTGAGGGAGACTGTTATACCATTTAAGGGCACTCCCTGTGAAACTTTGGGAGAAAACGCTACATAATATCTTTTCGTCGTCATCAAAATTCATCATAAAATTTTTAAACTGTTTTAGATAGTTGTCCGGATCTCGACTCCCATCGTATTTCTCCATTTTGGAGCTATCAAACCTTTTAGGAAGATGTTCGGAGAGTATCTTTGCGGAAAAAGGAGGTTGCCTCTAATTAATTTTGCGACTGAAAACGGTATCTTCATTAGGGGTTGTAAAAATACTCGGTTCAGACTAAAAGGCAAAGAGATCAATCAACAACTTATCAATATGCTTGTGAGCTGCCTCCTTACCGTGGTGCCTCTTGAGCCTGACATGTCTGTCCTGATTTCTTGAATGCTTTTTAGTTAACCTCATTTTCTTTTTAGATCTTCCTTCATCACTACTTGAAGATAGTAATTCTTCAAGTTCTGCCTCATTTGACGAGCTGCTGGAGGACTCAGATGCAGAACTCTCAACAGGCTTAGATCGGTGTGTCTTTTTTGAGCTAAGATGAGTCTTCAAAGATTGCTCATTATCTCCAGGATTGTCAATGTCGTGAAGTACTGGCGTTCTGGATTTCTCCTTAATTCTTTTTTCTGCTTGTATAATTGCTCTCAACGCCTCTATCTCAACCCTCAGTTGGTCTCCATCCTTGATGGTATATTCTTTGTTTTCTCTTGCACCTTCCACCTTTGGGGTTGGAACATTCTTCTTATTCGGATCCATCATAACTGCTTTTCTTGCTGGTTTGAATGTAAAATTCAGGCACCGTCGTACTCCCACTGTGGTCGCCAATTTGGTGTGGTTTATTTCTGTTAGAGGGTAATTTTGAAAAGTGTTTTGGGTGATTTATGGAATTTAATGTTTAGAGTGGTGAGTAGAGAGATAATTAAGCTGTCTACTAGTAATAAATTTTGATTACCCTCATTAATGAAAGTGGTTGTGGTATTTATACTTAACTACTGACTTATGGGCTTATTGGGTCGGGTCGTGAAGTCCGATCAAGTTTAAGGACCCATTAGTAATCTGGTTTGAAGTGACTAGCAGCTAGCTTAGTCAACATTTAATACATTTTTCTGCTTCGAAATTTTATTATAGTCGTTTGGTCGAATTTTCCTTCGGAGTTAGTCAAGGCCCAATAACTCAAATATCTGAACTCATCAGTACAAACCAATCTTCGTGTAGATTCTTTCATTCCTATGAGTACAACCAAACCTCCAATAGGAAACTATTGCATTTTTAGAAAAGTTGTCAATAATGCCATCAATACTCTAGAGGACAACCGAACCTCCAGCAATATATGTTAGAGATCCAACATGTTTATCAACATTTTTTACCTCACTTCCTAGGAGTAAAACATGCTCAGTTTAATAATACAGCACTCTTGCAGCAACCTCAACACAAATTTGTATAAAGTACCTGAATATGATCCCAAGGATACAAACAAGCCCCAACCGCAATGGAGGGTAATCGTTGGTATATATCAGCTCAAGCCTAGAGTTCTCATTCGTACCCCACTGGAAGCAACCTTGTAACCTACTCACTAGAAAATGATGAATTTAGTACTAGAATAATCATCAAAATAACACTTCTAAAATGAAGTCAACCCTGCATTTTGGATGACTACATCTCACTTTCATTAGAACCCTCGGTTGGGTAAACTGGGTCTTTAACTAAGACAAATGGTGGAAGTTTGGGCACCAATCTATCCATCGTTACTTTGAAACATTTTAGTTTTAGGACGAGAACAGAAACATCTTCTTTATCACCTTAGCCGAGAATTCTTACGGTAGCTATAAGAGAACATGCAACGCGTTTCCTCTTTTTAATTTTTTTCCATGTATGTCATTGATCTGCCACGAGTTTGGTTACCATTGCTTAAAAAATTATAAGACCAAATATCTTCGGCCTATTCTATTTATACATTTTGGTCACCCAAATTTATTAAAAATGTTATTACGCTAACAAAAAATACATAATTTTATGAATACTTTAAAAAGCCAATTATATTCTTAAATGGTGTGTAATCTCTCATCTTGATCACAAGTTTGACTAGTCATGTTGTAAGTTTAATCATGGGATGACTTGTCATAACTATCTCTTCCCAATATGATGTCATTATCTTAGATACGATTTATTTTACTCTCACAATTGTTAAACTATCTTGGGTTGAACGAGCCAATGGGAGGAGTAGATGGAAATGGATATGGTTCGGGCTCTTGATATGGTTCTTCATCCTCTATTTCTTGTTCTTTGGTCCATCGTTGGATCCTCTATACTTTTCTTATTTTCTACAAGCGCCAAACGTTAGGCGGACACCGCATTTACCTGAGCCAACATCATGGTGTATGCAACTACATAGTCACGCGTGACATTTTTTGAAATCTCATAGTTCGATGTATCAATGTTTTTTCTTTACCATTCCAGCATATTTTTTTTTGAAAATGTGCACACATTTCTAAATAACAACTTCTTTTATCGGTAAAGACACAACTACTTTCAAATTTAACGATTTCTTCACTTTTCCATTTAGGGCATCACATATTGAGACATTTTTTATGCTAAATAGTCAAATTAAATGGGTAATTTTGCAATTTTCTTATCTGTAAAATTATAGTGACCCGTGAGGTTAAATATTTTCAGCTAAAACATAACAATTTATTTGTTATTGACCAATCTCTAAATCTGGTTGCGTGAGGATTAATTCAAGGCCCGTCTCAATTTCTAATAATGTAAAAAAATCCCACTTCAATTACTCATAAAATTGGGAAAATTAGTTAACACCTGACATGAACGGGAATCCGTAATCATATACTAGACTATGTTTGATCAAATTTATTTAATCCACTATAAGAAAATCTTGCTTCACAACAAGATGTGTGGCATAATTTTCTACCATCGTTGTAGATATAGTCAGCATCAACTATATGGAACTAACTCACTAGGATATATCATAGTTTGTTGGAAAAACTCCAAAAGATTATAGTAGAGCTATAATTTTACCGTCGTTTCGAAAATCATTATAAACAACATAATATTGAACTCACAATAGTTTGCTTGGTTTTTCCTCTCCATTAGGAGCTTTGTCATCGCATTTTTTGGTAATTTCAAAAACACTCACGTATGATATAATTGATTGTGTACTTCTATCACGTACTGATGCGTTAGAATCTTCTTTTTGAGTTATTCATGAAGGTCAATATCGATCTTCCTCGGTCACACTCGTTGATTTCTAACCTTTGTGACTTGAGTTTATTTAGGAACCATCCATATTGACGGTCTATGAACTCTTTGATAATTTGGAATCTAACCTAACCATTAGTCTCTGGGTCATTAGATTACTTTATAAAAAGTATGTGAAAAGTATAAGCTTGTAATGGGCATAGTAAGGTGACAATCCTACCGCTTAATAAAAATAGATATTAAATGAGAAAAAAATATACAATTAATCTAGTATGATATTTATAGTGGTCAAGGTTTAATATGGCCATAAACGTGACACCTTAGCCACATGGGTACCCAAGCAACTAAATAGTCGATATTGTACAAAACAACACGTGTCATTTTTTGATCACTCACACATTTATTCTACTCCATAGAGCACCAACTATCTCTTTTCTTTTATCCAAATACTCAACTACGTCCTGATTTGCGCACAAAGGTTTGGAAAACTCTAAAAATGCTAGTATAATCCTATTCTTTTATCAATTTTATTTTTTTACTAATAATACCTATGTTATTTTCATTTATAAATACTAAGTGGCTACTCACAAACATCATTTTTCATTTCATAAAAATTGTAAGTAACTATAGTATCCTACTAACTATTTTTCTACTCTTCTACCTGTTGAAAACTTAAGTTTTTCCTTTTGATGGAGTTTTTGCTAGCGAATGAGTTTTTAACGAGGCATAAATAAGTTTAATATCTATCTGAGCACTTATGATTCATGATAGTTTTACTACAGATAACTGGGCCCAATAGAAAGAGATTAGAACAAGAAGAATATATGCTCAAGTTAGAGGTTCTCTAGACTGATCATTCGGTTCTTCAAAACTTAAAAAATCAACTTCTCGTCTGAATGAACCACTAAGGATTGATCCTACCTTATATTTGACTCAAATTCTAAGGAATAATATTCAGTTGAACCATCAAACCCAAACATTTTAGGCTTGACAATGACAAGGTATATACAAAGCAATAGTTCGACTTCGCATGGACTGTTGGGCTTCTATTTATATTCTTTGTTCACTTCCATTTATAAGGATTTTGGGTGATACTGGTATGAATGAATGTTGTAGCTTAGTCAAACCCTAATTTATAAATGCTTATGTTAAGTTATTAACAGTATCCAACATATTTAGATTTGGTCAAACTATGACTATATATTATATATTTAATGTATTATTTACCTTGTAGCCTAATACTATAAATAAGAACTCCAACGCAAAATTCAGGATCGCACTCTGATCATTCTAACACTTATATATCTTCTTTCCTCTAATTAGAAAAAGTTATAATTCCATTAAGTTTACTTTTTCAGCAATGATCACTTCGATTGAACAAGTAATTACTTATAAATAATTATATTTTTATATTTATTTATAAATAAATATTAAAATTAAAATCTTGACATAGATGAATAAGTTAATATTTATAAACACTTATTCAAGAAAAAGTGTTGGATATGAGACAAAAATATATAAATAAATGTTTAAATAAATCTAGAGTATTTATTAAAAAATAATATCTTTATTAATAACTAGAAAAAACAAAAAAGTATCTCTAATGATTATATTTATAAAGAAAAAAATCAAATTAATCAAATTATTTTTTATACAAAGATAATGTAAAACCCAACCGATTAGAACTTGGTAGCTCATTTAATTTTTATGGTAGATTATATTTTATATCTTAAATGAAATTATATGTTCAAATTGAAGTACAAATTTAAAATTTCAATAAATTTAATATTTAAAATGATTGAAATTTTATTAATCAATTTTTAAATAAAAAACTATCATAATAAAGATAAGTGTGTAAATTATCCAAATTCATTTTTATTGAATGTGTGAAATTCCTGTTGCTTATTTATGGATAATCTTATAGTTCACGAGCAACCAAGCTAAGTATTCACCTAATTAGAGTATCTGGATTCTTTATATGATAAAAAAATCAAACCAACGAATTGATGTGAAGTCAAACACATTAAAGAAAAAAAAGAAAAAAAGATGTTATATTCTCACTCTTTCATATTGACATGAAACATTTTCTCCATAAGATTAATGACTTAAGAACTTATATATAAATTCCAAATTCACATCAATACAATGGGCTTAATAACATCAATAGTTTGAAAATTCTGTATCTCTCATGGACCATAACCTTTATTGGACTCATAGAGTCCAATAACTTAAATGTTTGATAATTGAAGTCTCACTCACAATGCATATGAACACATCTAGTATGTGCATAATTTATTATATGATATTAATATATTATTATATAGGTTTACTTATTTAATATGTGTTAGTGATTACATTTTAATTGGATTATATTTTACAATAGTGCGAATACTCTAAATATACATAGATGATACATTCAAATATACAATATTTTTACAATATCCTACTTGGATCACTATATGTATTCATCATCAAAATTTTGTATTAAGGAACATTATTGTATAAATATAAAATATGTATTATCATATTAAACAGCAATTAACAAAAAACTGAAAACGTTGAGTCACAGTATGTGTGACTCTTCCTGCATCAACCATATTACCAACAACTATCTAAAACAAAATTTGACATCTCGTGATATGTAGCATAAAAATCACATGACTATGCAATCATTTAAAATGTCAAATGTTAACTATTCATCGTATCTGAATTGAGATCGCCTATTCATACAAATATAATAAAAATATATAAGAGCAAAAACAAAGATTATAATGTTTTACTAAGCACATATGGACTGAAACCAAATACAATACAATCTAAAATAAAAGTAAAGACTTGATTACAAACAAACGCTCACGTAATCTAAATATCTCCGAGACTAAGAACACTCACATGATTGTTATGTTCCAAAAATATTTAGATGTTAAAAGTTTTATAAGAGAATATGAAAAAGAGATATAAATCTTTATCTTTTTATGTAATCTTAATTGAATAAAATTAATCGCAAAAATATATTTTATTTGCTTGATTTTAAAGTATTTGACTATAAAATATTAAATATATTTTTATTTAGTTTTTACTCATTATGATATAAATTTTATTCTTATAAAATATAGAAATTTAAATTACACAAATTTATTTAACATCCACTTAACTGATAAAGTCATGACATAAAAATGATTTTTTAAATTGCTTAATTGTTTTGTATTAAAATGCGATGTTTTTATCTTTATAAACACTAGATGATCCGCATCGTACTACAAAATAGTCTATAATATTTAAGTATATACTTAGGATTGTTTTCATAAATGTTATACCATCTATTGAATATATGTGAACATACATTAAGAGTTTGAATTTCCGAAACATATAAACTATTTTGTATCTTATAAACTTCCAAATTGAGATATTGATTGGAACATCATATCTCATCTTATTTGAAAGAAATATATTATTGTTTTTAGACCATGATTTATGTAGAATTATCTTAGTGTATGTTTACTTTGCGTGATAAACCTATAGAACATCAATAATGATCTTGGTGAAACTTGATTAACACATAAGATGTTTTATCTAGAAATTTCATATTGAATTCTTAAACATAAAATTCTTACTCGCATGCAACATGTTACTATGTTTTATGAAAATGAATATTTCATCCAAATAAAAAATTTAATCTTAATTTACCCCCACAAAACTTATGAAGGTCATCTCAAGACTAAGCAATATTATAACCTTGAGAAATCATGTATCATTGAAGTGACACTTTCTCAACATCATAAATGAATATCTTAAAGTTACAAACCACTGGCTTTTAATAAAATTGACAGTTTTTAATATTTTCGTATGTTAGTTACACCTTTTAATATTTCTGTATGTCAGTTTTTATTTGTAACCCATCATACACATCTAATAAATTCATTAGGTTTTATTATATATCATGTTTTGTTAATATCACCTTTTTTCGGAGGGAACCCGCAACCGCTACTCAGAGTGCAATGAGTACGCACATGGTAAACCCTCAGTCTGACGCAATAACTTGCAAACCAACGCCAGAAGGTAAACCACACAAGGTGACAGGCTCAACCGAGAAAGCGTATGTAGAGGGACTCAAACTCATGATCTATGGTCACAAGCATGCCTTACCTAACCAACTCGGCTACCCCCTTGGGGGCTTAATGTCACCATTTTGAAAAACATGATCTTAATATTCATTTTATAAAGTTTAAAGCTGAATATTGCAATATGTACTATGATTATTTTGAAAGAATCATGTGTTTGACCAAAATGAAGGCTTGCGTAAAAGTAATCTTTTTATATAGTAAAATATGTTTGATACATGACCTTATGTATATTTTTTCATGTTATCTATCGAGTTAAGCACAATTCAAATATGAATTTGCAACCAACTAGTATCTTTTCTTTAGATAACAAACAATAACATAAACTTAATTATCTTACATCAATTTCACTCTTGTTAAAATAATCTATGGTTGAGAACTAAGATTTTATATGATGTTATAAATACTTAAATTTAATTCTTATTTTACATAATAAAAAAGCTTAATATTTTTGTAAAATTTAGGACACAAGCTAAAACCAAATTCTTATGTTGTATCACAAAGAATCTTCTACTGTAAAACCTTTTATGATGTTGCGAAAGCTCGAACAGGATATATATATATTTTTTTATTTCAAAAGAATATAAATGTTATTGTATAACTTTTGATGAATTTAACAAAGGTAAAACTAAATTATTTTATTGCATCATACAAAATCTTAATATTTTTGTAGAAATCTTAATAATATTGTAGAAGTTGAAAGTAAATTTTTCTATTGCATCATAAGAATCATAATGAAGATTTACATAAAAGTTAATCGTTACATAGGATGTTGAGTGTGTTCTTCATGATCAACTATAACTACTTATTCTTAAGTGAGAATTTGAACATGATTTCTAGAGAAAATGACAATTCTAAGGACTAAAAGATGGTTGGTACTGAAAAATCAATTTTTTATCGTTTGAGTTTGAAAAAATCATTATTCTTCCTCCAAAATTAAAAAGTTGTTCACTAAATATTTTCCCACAAACTTAATAGCCTCCAAATTATTATATTGTCTTAAATTTAATTTGATTATTAGATCCCAAACTAAAATGTTGTAGAATGGAATGAATGTTAAAAAAGAAATAGTTACTACTGTATCAGACTTTAATTCCCTCGGCTAAGTCCATTAGGTTCTTCTTCCGCTAGACATCCCTAAATGTACAAGTGTTTTAAATAAATCTTTTTCTAGTTTGAATTTTAATGTAGCGGTTTTAATAAAAATCAGTTATGAGTTATGAGTCTATTAGAAGGTCAAATTTGAATTTTTTGTCAATAATTTATTTTTTATTGTTGGGCCACAAAAAGAAACTACAACAAGCAACAACGCTCGCCGCGAATATAAAAAAAGACTTGACAACATCGTTGTGATGACATATGCTCGATTGTTGATGAACCAAATCACTCCGATGACCCGACGATTTCAAAAATCTAGAAACCTCTAGATTGGATCGAAATTATGGTTTTATCGAATCAGGAAGGTTCGATATACAAATTTGTAGTCTTGGTTCATTTACTAAATACACCAAATATATATACATGCAATATATTTTTTGAATCTCTAAACTTCAAATCACTAAACCATGTAATTTTAAAGTTTGAGATATAATCAAATTATGGAAAAATCATATTATTTTCTTAAAATACAACGGTGACTATCTACATGTAAAATCTACAACACTTGGAAATTCGTTTTATATAGTTCACAAGCGACACAATGAATATCTTTAAAAAAAATTAGAGCATCCAATTTTTTTTATATGACTAAAAATCGGACACTAAATCATTGTGAAGTAGAATCACTAGCATCCATAGCTACCAATTGTTCGGTGAATATTCATTAATGAGAACTTTTATGTATATGATTTATAACATCATTCCAATTCAATAAATTAATAACCTAAAAATATTATAATGTTACTAAATTATAGAATTTAGTAACTTAAAAGTTACGTAAAAAATTTTTGTTTTAAAAAATATATTAAATCCAACCAATATCTACTCAATTTATTCTATAATATTATTATATTATTTATAAATATAATAATTTTATATTTATTGATCATTATATTTTGTTGATTGTTCTATATTTATAACCTTTCAAATTTTCTAAATCCAATTTAAAATCTGCTTGAAGTATATATTTAAAAGAAGACCCCTATGACTTAATAGATATGTCAGAACAAAATACTATATTATTACACATAAAAACAAATGCAAAGTGAATTATTACAAATTTATGCGACACTAAGTTATTGCTGATATATCGAACCAATCACCAATATGCCGCCACCTCAGTTTATACTAATTACGTCCTTTTTGTTTGTGCCGACAGTCCAACGGGCTGTCATTGTGCGGCTGGAGGGAAAGAAAAGCTCACTTTGAATTCAAACTTGAACCCCAGCTGAGACAATTATCTAGAATTGAGTCATTTCCGTTCCCCAATCTAAGACTCAAATTTAACGTTCAAAGGTACGAGCAGTTAATGGATTGGTTAATAACTACTAAAATAATAATGCTATTTATAAATTTTGAACCAAATTTTATTCGAGTTCGAGTTAACCATATATATACATGAGTATATACATGTAGATATTTTTAAATGAGTAATTAAAATATAAATTATAGATTTATTCAATCTAGATTTTTTTCTGATTAAAATCGTATATTAGAAAATCAAACATATAACAAAACTAAAATTAGCTGAAATCCACAATATCAAAGTTTTTCGGCAGTTGCCGAGGTTTAGGTTAAATCAGTGTTGGTGAGAGAATAAATGACTAGGACTAGAGCACAAATGTAGAGAAAGTAGAAAGAAAATATTATATTTAGAATATTCCACCTACCAAGAATAATGGATCTCCTTTTATAGTAGGGAAGGATGGACCCATTAATGTCTTTGGTTGGCTTGTTTTATTTCTCTTTTGGTCCTTCACTAAATACTTTGTTTACAAATTATCCTCTAATAAGCGACAAATGCTATTACAGTCATAATAATTTCCTTCTATTCATAATTAACTCTTTATTATTAATACTGGCGAATTATTCCCTTATCAGTAGCCCCCCAATCTTCGAGAGAAACGGGAACGAAGACTTGTAAAAGAATCAACTCGGAACGCCGCTGTCCCTTACCCTCTGGACTAATGACTGGTCTACCCGGACCCGACCCTTTCTTTCCAGTGTGTCCGACCCTCAAGGTTTCTATTCAGCGATCGGGCGCGGAGACTTTCTTCCAACTGATGTCCGACCTTCTAAGTCTTATTAGGCAACCGGGCTCGGACACTTTCTTCCAAGTAAATTTAGTCCCGACGCTGTTTATGAGTCACCTTGGGTCTGCTTCCGATCCCTCTTGGCAGTTTTTCCATGGGCCCAAGCCGGTAATCCGGCTTTGAGAAGTGAATCGGGTTAAAGTGGCCCATCTAGTGTCCTTGTCTGAGCTGGCTAGTATAGGCTTAGCGTGGGTGTCGGAAGAAAAATGACACATGTTGCCCGATAACTCGAAGCGTGCTTATTAGCACAGTCTCTCAAGGAGTCCTTTCGACTTCCTGCTGCGTTTTGTCGCTTGGACTTCCCCATACATGCAACGGCTAGGTGGGGTTGCATATAAATACCTCACAAATACAAATTACTCTCAGAGGCGTTCTAGAGAGAGAAAGTGTTGTCCAGATTTTTCTAGAGAGAAAGAGCTTGTTGTATGAGACACAAGTACCCGAAGCAGAAACCAAAACCCAAAAAGAAGAAAGAACTTGTGTTTGGATTTGTAGATTGGGCTAGCATTGGTGACCACGCTGAAAAATACCGACGTGCGGGATTAATTTGGAGTTCTGACACCAAGCCATTTAAGCCTGTACCGCAGCCCCACGACCCCGTTCTTGCCGATCCGATCCCCGCCGAGTCCTTTACCTTGCCCGAACCGTTTGGTGCTCGGACCCAGAGCCCATTGTCATTCCTTCTAGCAGTAGCTCTCCACACTCCCCAACTGATCAATTAAACCGTCCGACGCCTTCATCAGTCAATTTTTACGCCGCTCCGCCCCCTTTTCCGCCCCGACATCGAGGCAAAGCCAAATTTCTTTCTATGGGAGAAACCAGCTCTCCAACTTCTCTCGCGGGAGGTAATTCTCCTGAGATGGTTCAGCTAACTACCTTCATACGAGGATACCGAACCGGTACTAACACTGCTGTGACTTTTTTAGGTCTTAATCAGCGGCCACTGACATCTGCAGAACTGGATCCCGAACGCGCTCGTCAACAACAAGAAGAGGTTCATCTGACCCAAACTGGCAACAGTTCTAACCCTGCGGACCTTCTTGTTCAACCATTCGACCCGGGCGCAGCCAACGCCCTTAGTTCTGACAAAATCCCGGTAGTGAATACCGAAGAATCAGAGGTGGATGCCCTGCCTGCCGAAGACGGTGTTGCTGCTGCTGGCAATGCCGCTGCCCCTCCCGAGGAACCGCTTCCCGAGGAGATAGAGGCGGTCATAACCACCACATATCATCACTGGTTGCCCGTGAGCAATGTTATCTCTATTTTTGAGGGTAAGTATCTTTACTTCCCTGCCGCCGAGCAAGAAGAGCTGCTGATCCGGTGGGGCATTCCGGAGTGCGTTACTGTTCGGTTTCCCGTTTCTGGGGAGACTCCCATACATGTTCGGTCACAGGAAATTGTAATTTTTACCAAGCTGTTCAACTGGGCCTCAAGTTCCCCCTGGATCCTGAGATTGTTCTGTATTTCAAAACTCTCAACATCTGCCCCTCTCAGCTGAAGCCCAATGCGTGGTACACGCTGATGTCTTGCATAATGGCCTCGCGCCTTTCGGGTCGGGTCATGCCTATGGAGGAGTACATAGCCATGTCCGGGCTGTCAAAGTCTCCCAAGTCACCCTTCTTCTACTCTTCGTTAGCCAATAATGGAAGATAGTAAATGACTTCCTCGAGGGCAACAAAGGTTGGAAGCAACGCTTCGTCTTCCTGAGCGGCTGCTGGGAGAATGGCCGCCCCTACAGTAAGGAGAATCTGAGGCAACTACTGCGGACGTGGGTTCCTGATGGTGTGTATATATATATATATTTTACGAACCAATCCTATGTGCAGTCTCGAAGGAATTCGTCCAAGGGTTGAAGAAGGATTACTTCAAGCCGGGCAAAGTCACCTTCCAACTGTTGAAGGACTATGCCAAGAAGCATTAGGGTCGGGCAATGCATCGGGCTTTTAAAAACACCAACCTGATCATGAGTATCCTCTGGTGTTGCTCGTTAGAATCGCTCACTATCGAGCAGCTGCGTCAACCCCCCAGTATGGAGGACTTGATCGCAAAGACGGATGCGCCAGATGCCCACTTTTTCTCCCGAAGCGCAACAAGGCGCCCAGCAAGCGCCCTAAATCAGACGATGAGGTCTAGCTGGACAATGGCGGGGGTGAAGAGACGGGTGCGGAGGGGCACCAGGATGAAGCTGCTGCTGAGGGTGGTGAGGCCCGTCAGACCCAGGAGCTGGCGAAGAAACGGAAGGGGAAGTCTGATGCCGAGGGGGCTCAAGCTAAGAAGCCTAAACGCTCAAGGAAAGAAAACGGGTCTGCCGCGGGTGCTGACAATGATACCGTCCCGGGGCTGTTTGACCAATATGGGGGGGCTAAGGGTGGTTCGATGGCCGACCCTGTAGTGGTGATCCCTGACGATGCTAGCCCCTCAAAGGCTTCTAAACACGCCGTGGCGTCGTCGAGTGGTACGAAGCTTCCGGTGCTGTCTGTGCCCGGGAGTCCGCATACTTTTCCGTTGCAGATAACTGACGGACTAGCCATTTCCTTGTATAACATGATTGTGCCCTTGGCCCTGAAAGAACGGCGAGTAGAGGAACTGAGCCAGAAGCTGTCGGGCGCAGAGGCGAAAGTTGTCGGTCTGGAAGAGGAGGTGCGGAAGGCTAAAGCTGCTCAAGAACTGGCAGAGGAGCGGCTCAAGGAGACCGAATGAGCCTTGGAGCAAGTCAGGAAGGCCGGGAGGATCATACCGCGGGTTTGGCACGGGAGATCACTGAACTGAAGACGGCTAACACTCTTTTTGCTGAAAAATACAAGAAGTGGATGGAGAAGGAGACAACCGAGGCCAAGGGCGTATATGTGCTGTCTTTTCATCATCGCTTCCCTAACCTTCCCCTCGGGTCGATGTGGCTAGACGTTCCGGAAGGCGACCGCCCTTCTGGTGTTGTTTGTAAAGACGGCGAATCGGACGACACCGAGTCGGAAGAAAAAGATGCTTGATTCCCGACGTCCTTGGTTTTTGTGTTTTTGTATTTTGTTGTTTAAAATTTGTTAATGTGGGGACTGCAGAATCCCCTATAAACCTTCTTTGTAGACAAAATTTCCAGACAATCAATATTTTATTCGTACTTATGTTTTTTGTGAATGTTGCATTCTACAATGGTTTTATAAATCCATGTGAGGGTCGAAAAGTTGAGATATGATCAGTTCGGTCACTAAAAACCCCATGAAAGTTCTGTTGATCAAAATATAATGGAAAATTTTTCCGTAGGGTCGGGAATATAAGATGTAGATCAGTTTGATCACTGAAAAACCGATAAAGGTTCTGTTGATCAATTTAAAATTGAAAATTTTCCCGTCGGGTCGGGAATTTAAGATGTAGATCACTTCGAACGCTGAAAAACCGATAAAGGTTCTGTTGATCAATGTAAAATTGAAATTTTTCCCGTAGGGTCGGGAATTTAAGATGTAGATTAGTTCGAACACTGTAAAACCGATGAAGGTTCTGTTGATCAATGTAAAATTGAAAATTTTCCCGTAGGGTCGGGAATTTAAGATGTAGATCAGTTCGAATACTGAAAAACCGATGAAGGTTCTGTAAAGTAGTCAAGATTGCTAAAAAGATTCGTCGATCAGCTCGTCAGCTGACAGAGTCGTCTGTAACACTTCAAAGATGGAAAGGAAAAAAATTTCGATTAAAGGGGTCGGGTGCTATCGATGCCTCATTAAAACCTTCTCGCACCACCGAGGTAGGAAAGAGTGCATCCTCGACCCAAAAAATATTTACACATAAGTCTCAAAGTTTACAAAATATGAAATTACTCCAAATACAATTTCAGATGTTCGATGTTCCATGGTAGCCTTAATGAACGCCCGAGCTTATCTTGCAAACAATATGTCCAGCTCTTGACTTTCTCTATCACTTCGTATGGTCCTTCCCAGTTTGGGGTGAGCTTACCGAGGATTTTGTCTTTAGTATGCAGAAAAACTCGTCTCAGAACTTTATCACCGACTTTGAATTCCCACCATCGTACTTTAGTCGCATACCGACTCCTCATTAAGGTCTGATAATGTAGAGAATTTAGCTGGGCACGGTTCTGTTTTTCCTCTATGAGGTCGAGGGGTAACTGTCTGTTACCTCCATTTGCGTCTTCGTCATATGTACCGATCATGAAAGAAGGAAAGATAGATTCTGCCGGAGTGACCGTGTCCATGCCATATACCAGAGCATAAGGTGATTTTTTAGTCGTCGTTCGAGGCGTAGTTCAGTAAGCCCACAATACTTGCAAATAGTCTGGCCATTTTCCAGCTTTTCCTTCGAGGTTCTTTTTGAGGCCGTCCAAAATTGTCCGGTTGGTGACTTTGACTTGCCCGTTCGCTTAAGGGTGGAATGGGGCGGAAAATCATTGCCTAATCCTGTGAGTTGTGCAAAAAGATTTCATCTCTCCGCTATCGAATTGGGGTCCGCTATCCATGGTGAGCTTCTGGGGTACCCCGAACTGACAACAGATATTGGACCAGATAAATCTGACGATGTCTTTAGTCTTGGTGGCGGATAATGGTTCGGCTTCAACCCATTTGGAAAAGTAGTCTACGACCACCACGATCGTTTGTCTCCCACCAGATGCCATTGGTAGCGGTTCTACAAGAACGATTCCCCATCGGTCAAAGGGTAATCCTTCAGATATAGATTCTAAAGGGGCCGCGGGCACGTTTATTGCGTTCGCAAATCTTTGACAAGTGTCGCAGGTTTTTACTATATGCTGAGCATCAGTCGTTATCGTTGGCCAATAAAATCTGGCGAGAAAAATTCTTCTTATCAAGGCCTTGTAACCACAGTGGGCCGCGCCTTCCCCGTCGTGCAACTCGGATACAATGATCTGCGACTCATTTACCTCCAAGCACCTCAGTAAGGGTCGGCTGAACGATTTTTTGTATAATACGTCGCCCAATAAAACGTAGCATCGGGCTTTGTTGCGCACCTTTCAGGCCGACGCGCCATCGTCCGACAATAAAACTTCAGCTAGAAAAGCAATAATATCCCGTCGCCAATCTGACATAGTTACCGAAGACACCTGACAAGTGATTTCGGGCCGATTATCCAGCTCTTTCCTCTTTATGATTGACGGGTTTTCTTGTTCGGTTATCCAGGGGTAATTGTTGGAGCAAGAGGCCGACGCTAGAGAGTCGACTACCACATTCTCGGCTCTTGGGACATGTTCATATGTTACCTTAGCGAATGACGCAGCTAACACCCTTAATGCGGCTAAGTACTGAACCAGATGTTCTTTTCTGGCTTCGGAGGCGCATGAGGCTTGATTTATCAAAAGTTGAGAATCACTAACGAGACGTACATGCCTAGCTCCACATACATGTGCTAGTCGTAGACCGGCCAGGGCGTCTTCATACTCGGCTTCGTTGTTAGAAGTGCGAAAGCCAAATCGGATTGCCTGATGCATACTTATGCCCGTTGGGGTGACTATTTGTACGCCCGCTCCGCAGCCATTTACGTTTGATCCCCCATCGGTGCGGATGGTCCACTCATTTGGTTCGGCTGCTCCCTAGGATGCGTCTTGGTCTGGGCGGTCGGAATGAAATTCTACTATGAAATCAGCCAGAATTTGGCCTTTAATGGCCGTCCGTGGCTCAAAATTGATGTCGAAATCGCCCAACTCGACCGACCATTTAGACATTCTCCCTGACATGTCTGGGCGCTGAAGAACGTACTTGAGTGGAAACGAGGTGCGGACGAAAATGGGGTGCGCTTGAAAGTATGGCCACATTTTTCGCGCCGCGGTTACTAACGCCAAGACCATCTTCTCCAGCCTTAGATACCGTGCTTATGCGTCCAGTAAACTTTTGCTCACGAAATATACCGCTTTAGGGGCCGCTCCCGACTCGCTGATCAATGCCGCACGCACCGCGGAATCTGAAATTGCTATGTAAAAGAAAAGAGTCTCGCCTGTCAGAGGCTTTATGAGAAGGTTTGGAGATGATAGATAAGTCTTGATTCCCAAAAAGGCCGCATTACAATCTGCTGTCCAAACAAAATTCTTGGTATTTCTCAGGACCTGAAAAAATGGAGCACACTTGTCAGACAAACGAGAGATAAACCGATTTAAAGCCGCTAGATGCCCAGGAACTTGGAGTTGAGTCGGGTCGTCCTCAATTCCCTTTTCGCTAACAAAGAAACCCAGGAACTTGCCCGACCTTACCCCGAAAGAACATTTTTCCGGATTGAGCTTGAGATTTATTCCCCTGAGGTTGTCAAAAGTTTCCTTCAAATCAGCGAGATGCTCCTCGTCCGTGCTGCTCTTTACTAACATGTCATCGATGTAGACTTCCATATTCCGCCCTATCTTACAATCAAATATTTTGTTAACCAACCTCCGATAAGTCGCTCCAGCGTTTTTAGGCCGAACGGCATGACTTTGTAGCAATATAAGCCTCGGCCTGTTATAAATGTCGTGCTTTCCTGGTCCGTTGGGTGCAAATTGATCTGGTTGTAGCCCGCGTACGCGTCCATAAATGACAGCAGTCTGTTTCCCGACGTTGAGTCCACCAATTGGTCGATCCTCGGGATAGGGAAGGGATCCTTCAGGCATGCCCAATTGAGGTCGGTAAAGTCCACACACATCCTCCACTTCCCATTTTTCTTTTTTACCAGGACCGGGTTGGATGTCCAGAGCGGGTAACTCGACTCCTTAATGTGTCCGGCGCTGATCATCCTTTTGTCTTCTCGCAGAATGATTTCTGCCTTTTCTGGGGAAAAGGCCCGACGCTTTTGCGAAATGGGTCTGACATTCTTGTTGATAGTTAGGTTGTGAACCACGTAGTTCTCTGGAACGCCCGTCACGTCCTTTGAACACTATGCGAATAAATCTAAATTCTCCTGTAGTAAAGATAACAAATGTTCCCTGAAGGTCGGCGACAACCGGATTCCGATCTGCAGGACTTTCCCTTCGGTAAATGTGTGTTTTTCACATTCTTCATCGGTAGTTAAAAAACCGGGAGCTTTCCTAGGATCATCAACGGGTAACGACCCTGAGGGAAGCCCCTTTAATTGCTAGTCCCGCGCTTGTGCCATCTCTTGATCCTTTTTGGGATGATTTAAAGTAGTTTGGGTTGTTTAAAAATCATACATCAAACGGGTGGCAGACATTGATTTTATATAGAATAAAAATTACAAAAAAAACTCTTAAACGCAACTAACACAATAATTTTTCTTATGTTCAACATCTTCTCAAGATTACTAAAGGAACTATGGTTTTCCGTGGTTTCTCTAATTATTTTCTCTCAAGATTTTTTTTAAACTTTACTTCTCACTCAAAAACCCGACAAAACTATCTTTTTATCTCTCCATTTTCTTCATTACCCACGCGCCATTTGAATTATACTTCTTCATTGTTATTTATATAACCAATAATGTTAATATAGTACTCAAGGCTCACAATATCAGATGATAGTTTGTTCCAACAAATAATTGATAGATAATGGCAACAACCACCCTCACATCTGTACTGACATGTACTCTTTGACATGTAGTGACACCAACCTATGATATCTGAAATCTGCAACACCAATAATTAACATATAGATCAAACAGATTTATTTTTTTATCAGCTGTTGATGATTTCTTGTCAATTCAGATTATGTTCATAAATATCAAACCCAGTTTCATCCAAAAACATTGAATCATGCGCTCTGAGTTCCAATAAGAAGGTTTTGGAATTTAAGTTCGATCAATTAAATTTTTGTACCCAAATTTCAACAAATAATGTTAATGGATTTCGATTTCAAGCGTTTTTCATTCTCAAGTATTGGCATAACTTATCCATTTAAATTATGACATATATTTTAACACTTAGATCTCGATGGAAGTTTTATCCTACTTGCTTTAAGTTTTATCCTACTTGCTTTAAGGTTATAATAACTCTAAAATTATTTTGAACTTACATCAAACATTGTATTGGTTCATGTTAAAATCATCGTCGTATTTAAATTTTGAACCGAAGAATCAAAATATAATTTTTAAAATATACTCCTTCCGTCCCAAATTATAAGTCGTTTTAAGAAATAGTTTTTGTCCCACGTATATTTGTGCATAACCTTAAAACGACATATATTTTGGAATGAAAATAGTTCTCCTTCCCTTCCAATATATTAGTCGTTTACGGTATTTGCACATGAATTTATGAGTGTAATGATGACATATTTTTAATATAAAAAACATTTAAAAATATATAATTAGTTTAAATCTATAAATGTTTTATTGGTTTTATAAAAAAAATGCGATCGGTAATATTTTATCGGTTTTATAAAACTATATTTAATAGTGTATTGATTTTGTCAAACGATAATTAATTTGGAATACTTTTTCACAACGAGACTTGTTGCGGAATGAAGAGAATATCTCATTTCAATCTAGTAAAATTCAAAATCTAAATATAAGGAACCTAACCTAAATATAAATATTTATAGGATTCCAATAATGTTAATTTAGTTCAAAAGTAGCATTTAAATGTTTAATACCAAAATCCAACCGATAACCCAAATATAGTTAAACATCATGTGTCCTATCATCTATGATCGTGATACGATTCTATATCTAATCATCCACTCCATCCTAATAATACTAGTAGTTTATATAATACTCCTCCATTATTAAACAAACGCAAGTTGCTGTAACATCTTTCATTGACACAACACAACGGGAAATCGGGCCAATAGGGATGTAGAAAGAGCAGCAAGTTGCAAAAGGTTGAGTGATGTTTATACCCAACCTATGTGGGGCTGGGACCATATAATAGTTAAGGTTCATGAACTTATATATTCAACCTACGTTGCTTTTTAACTTTGAATTCGGTTCATGACAGAATTCTGGAATTGGTCAAGTTCTTTTCGAGTGAATTAAAACATGTTTCAAATCCAATACTATAATGTTCTTGTTTATAGTTAGTGACGGCTTTCATAGAATATGCTATATTTTTGTATTTACCTTCATAAATTATATAATTTATAATGCTACTATGATTAGTATAATATAATCCCTTATAGGTCTTAACTTTTATAGTATTCTTTAACTTGTTGATTTCCTTTCAGGGGGCAAGTTCATGCATCTTCTTAAAATTCACGTGCGTTTCATTACAAGAGGTCACAGTAGAATCTCATATTAGTTTAGTTTTGTAGGTTCTGGTCCTTTAAATTTGATTTCGTGTGTAGGACGGCTAATGTAGTGACATGTGGCATTCAGATTTTAAAATTATTTTTTGCTCTGTTATGTGTTTCATAATAATAATAATAGTAGTACCTTTTGGCAATAATAAATATCGCCTATACATCTAGACATTTAACTCATATGCAAGTGGGGAAATTCGTGCAATTTCAGCCACGTGAATAGACTTGATTTATGGCAACCATTTAAATTAAAATTTATTTTGATTCATATTGATAATAGTAAAAATTATTTGTCGGATTATTGTTTATATTTAAAGCGAAATATCACGGGCGGAATGATAAAGGATGTTGGGATTTTCGGGATAATTTAAAATTATTAATCTTTTTATTGGAAAAAAAGTTACAATCATTGGAAGACATTAAAAAAGCTTTGAGACCATTTTGAAAAGAAATTGAGAGGAATGATTTTGGCAATAACCATATAGATAGTATCTATATGTGAAAATATGAAGTGATTTTTTATTTTCAAATACTCTGATGGATTTTTTTTATAAGCTAACTTCTTTTAAGACTATCTTGAATTTGTTGTGATTCACTCATTGTAATTTTGATATTTGATTGAAGCTACTTGTAAATAAAATTATAGTCAGGTAGATGCCGGCTAAAAAAGTGAGATGAAAAAATTATTTGGTATATCATATTATTAATCTAAGTCTTAAATATTTTATACCTATACTTTCGAATAAAACAATAGCATTTAGAGCATTAAGAGTATAAAGAGGGGTTAGATCACAACATTGTTTAGTAATCCAGTCAACCGTAAAGTTTTGTTCGAGATAAATGTGAGATAGAATCATTGAAGGACATATTAACTTTCTACAAAAGGTTATAAATGGTTTTAGATATCAAGGGGCATTACCATAAAAAATATTTCAAATAATACTAAGGAGTCTGTTTCAATGTCAATTATGGCAAAGCTTTTGGATTTTCAAAACATGAGACCATCAAAAATGAACCGAGCTTCGCAATCAAAACAGCTTATTTTCCACATAGATTACCAGCAAATGCAATCAAATCTTCATTATTATTTCTAATTATCATGCCTCCATTAGATTCACCATTTGTTAAACAAACACAATTGCAGTTTAATTTGAGTCCATTGATTGAAGGAGCTCTCCATTTAACATAAAAAGACCTTTTTAAGCAAGCTATATACTGATAACACATAAGGTCACGAGCAATATTTTATCCCCAACCCATACGTGAGGCTTTAATAAACTAGAGCCGTCTAATTTGGATAATATATCTAACATTTTATCAATAATTGATGTTGATGAAGAAGTTATATTGTTTATCTTTTGTTTATTTTTAGTACTTCAAATGCACCAAATAATAATAAGGGACATGACAGTCCTAATATGGGTGTCTTTGGTTTTGGAAAAGAACCATGAACTAATAATAGTCGGTTTAGGATATTTGATTGTGAACGGGGATCCCGAACAAATCTGTGAAGTATTTTCATACTTCTTAAGTCTGATTACATTGGACAAAGAGGTGGGAAATAGATTTTATATTGCAACAATGTTGACACTTTGATGCAATATATAATTTCTTCTTTTAGAGGACAATATCAACATGAATGAGACCTTTTAACACTTTCCAAAGCGCAAAAGAACATTTTTTGGGGGTCACAATATTCTAAATCTTTTTGAATAATGTTGAATTGTTTATTGTTTCTTTTATTATATTCCAAGTATCTATTAAGATGAATGAACCATTAGCGGAAATACTCTAGATTGTCTGGTAATCTTTATTGAGATTGATACTAAAGTTATTGATTATAGCAATGTCAGATGGTAATACATCAGATTTGAGTTTATCAATGTTCTAATTATGAGAATTCCAAAAATCAGAAACTTTATTTTGAGGATACCATAAATTGCTTTTATTATAACTTAAAGTTATTACTGGATTTTTATGGTACCACTTGTATAGCTGAAATTCAATGTTTTATTTACCAATGATCTAATATATATATATATATATGTGTGTATATTAATCTATTCCTTTTATTAAAGATAATACCTTCCATGTTTTTTAATCTTTTGGATTATATTGAGTTTGAAGATGATGGATTTCTAGACAATAAATCGAATGCATTAGGTTAGCTCTTAATGAGTTCTTTTCTCTAAATTTTAACCATATTTAATATGAAAAGGCAGATTGAATATCTTTAATCATCACGATGTTGAACCCTTCTTCATCATAAGGGAAAGAGACGTTATTCCATTTACACCAAATTATAGATTTGTTCTCATCTTTATAACCTAAAAAAACTTGTTAAACAAGATAGTGATCTATTTATAACAAATTTCGGGGTTATGCAGCTCCGAACATAATATATATGATAGGATCGTAGAATTGATTGGATTAGAATTAGTCTACCACCAAAAGAAAGTGTTTTATTATTCCAATCATTAATTTTGTTCCTGATTTTGGAAATAAGTTCATCAAAGAAGCTGATATTGTTTCTATGATGGATGAGAAGGATTAAATGTTTAAAATAAAGACAAGAATGTTTGAAACCAGTTATATTAGAAATAGTTGAAATTATATGCTCATTCGTATGTTTAGAAGTGAAGAAGAAAGTTTTTTTAGAGTTAAGTTTGACCAGATAAATTTGGTAATGAGAAAGAAAGTTACATAGTTTCTTAACATTATTCATTGAGCCATTCATGAATATAAGCATGTCATCTGCAAATACAAGACATGGTATGTTCATGATGCTTATGGAATTATAATTTATTGAATAGTAAGATTGAAAAATATTATTTATGCCTCTCAAAAAAATATTTCTCAGCAATGATGAAAATGCACATTCCTTACACCATTGCTTCCATTAAAATAACCAACAGAGTTGTCATTGGTGAGGATAGAATAATTAACATTTATAATACCTTTCTTGTAAGATCAATAACTTGGTTGTTAAAACCAAAAGCTTTCATTGTGTTGAAAATGAAATGAAATTTAAGCTTGTAAAATATTTTGGCTATATCTAATTTAAGTACCCCTAGTTCTTTTATCAATATAATGAATCAACTCATGGGTTATAAGGTTATTATCATGTATACTTATGTTTTCAACAAAACGAGATTGGTTATCAGATATAAGATTAGGAAGGTTTTTAGCCATTATGTTGTTTAATATTTTGGAAAGAATTCTACTGAATATAGTGCACAAACTAATGGCTCTATATTCAAACCAATTTCATGATATTTATTTTTAAGGATACGGCATATAACAGTTGCATATATCCCTTACGGAACATTCTGACCTTTAAATTAATCTTGGATAGCATTGTAAATATCTATCTAAATGATATCCCAACAAGTTTGATATAATTTAGCGTTGAAACCTTCAACCCCAGCTACACTGTTGGGGTTGAGGGTTTTAATTACTTGATAAATTTCATAATAGGTAGGAATTGAATTTATAAAAATGTTATCATGAGCTATGATTAGTTCAGTAATAACTTTAATATAAGTTTCATCATTTCCAGTTAAAGTTTGGTTTGATAACAATTGTTTGAAATGATCAATTGCAGAATTTGCAATCGAACAATGATCGTTAATCCAATTATTGTTGATATTGATTATATTAATCTTTTTTTTATTCCTTATTTTTTTAACAAAGTTTTGAATTTTTTTAGTATTTCTGCCACAATTTGAGAACCAATCACAAGCATTTTTTGTTGCCAAAAATCCTATCCTTTGGCCAGAAGGTTCAAGTGGATTTACCTTTAGTTTCAAAATCTAGAGATATCATTCATTTGCCAAACAAGAGGTGTCCAAAAGTAGTTATAAAACAAATTTCATTTTCAGGCTAAAGACCAACTAAAGGTTACCAACTGAAGTTTGTTGGAAGGATTGAAGAAGAACTTAGAAGAAGTAACGAGCAAATGGCTTAACTTTATTGAGGAAGTCATATGACAACGTATAAAGAAATCTCGAACAACAATGGGTAAAACTCTTTTCTTTTTGTATATGTCATGGATGCATTTGTTCTTTTCAAGATTATCTTACCATATTTTTGAATTTCTAACTACACTATAAAAAGTAATGATATTGTAAGACGTGCTGGGCTAGATGTAATAGTTTAACAGAGAATCAAATTTAATATAAGGGTCATACACTATCAAACTCTAATACGAATCACATATATTTCTCAGGTCTGATCCGCTTTGTTCAAGGTAGGAGAAAAGGTTTGTAGAAAGATTCTTCGACATACAAAATATCCCAACACCAACAAGCTTGGTCCAAAGTGGGAAGAGTCGTACATAGTTTTAGAAAAAATCAAGACATAAAGCATACAAACATTATGGTGAAGGGAAGTTCCTTCCCCATCTTTGAAAAATTAAAAATTGAAACTCTATTTATACTAAGCGTATCATGTATCTCGCTTAAATTTACATTTCCCTAAATTGGATGTAATGTCTAGCGGTGTTCTATTCCTAATCTAGTGGCTCGTGAAGATTTTAATGAGCTACCTACATAGTCGGGTATTAAATAAACTGTTTGTAGTTTAATTTGTAGTTTTTATTTTCCTCAAGTTTATAAATATATATTATGGGTTCTTTCTTGTAATTCTCCATGGAAAAAAGGTTCCAGCTTATGTAGGTCTAAGCTAGTCGAAGTTCATTACTAAAGGTTTGTTTCAAACCAACCATACCTAAAAAAAGTTCCAAGTTATGTTGGTCTGATTTGCACAAACCTCCACATTAAAGGTCTATTTTGATCCAAAGATGGTTCCTACTTACATTAGTCTGAGATGATGGTGTCAACGAGATCGACCAAAGTTAAGAGAGGTTGGTTCCTAATGCTATCATTTTCTCTAGCTCCAACCATTTTTTATCTTCTGCTTCGTCTTCCTCCAAATCTTTTTTCTCAAACTCTAAGGCCACACCTTTTAGCCAATCTGATTTGGGAACCACTTTCCACAAATGACCCAACTCCAGATTTGAGAAATGTTTTTGAAACCCAAAAACTATAATTGACCTAATAGTTTTCACTTGGGCCGAAGTAATCCTCACAAACTTATCTTTTTGATACGTTAAAGCCTTTTTCTTTGAAGTTTTGTTATTCTCAAAGGTTAAGGTCTTAGATGTCTTTGCCTCAAATACCTTCTACTGTAGCGCTTGCATCTTTTTCTCTAGTCCTCACACCTTGGAAAATTTGGTCTTGAGAGTCCTTATTTTCTCTTCAAAAGTAAAATACCTTACCCTCAAACATTTCTTGATTTTCAAATCAACCATCTGAAGGTAAAAGTCGAAACACTCTGAAGCCTTTTCTATATCTTTTCATCGTCCTGTATATATACTTTATAGCAACCTTCACTATACATAAGAAACTTATAATCTTCAGATTGTTCTTATCAAATATATTTAGCTGATCCAAAAAGTATTCTAAGTAGCATGCGTAGGTAATAAATATAAATATGTAATACTCACAAAAATACAAATTCTTGAGTCACATCAATAAAGATTACCTCAAGATAAATCGTGTCTTTTAGGAATATGTATCGACTAAGGACATGTCACTAGATATGGTAGTGGTCTTCGAAGCGTTAGCATACCGGGAAATAACCTTACCAAATAATTATACATAAAGTGCAATATTTTTACAATTTTCATTAGCTTATTTACCCTTCATACTATATTGAGAGCCTCACCTAGTTGCGAAGTCGGTTGGGATATCTCTTAGGCCTAAATATCTTTGAGTGCGTATGGATCTGACCTACCTAACCAAACCTCCAGCTCTTCATACTGAGCCTTCGGTTGTAAGATATCGTCCAAAAGAAGGGTCATGACTGCAACCACCATGTCTTCAGCAGTGGCTACAACATAGAGGGAGGAATTTTAAGGGTTGGTTCCCTTCTTCATGCTTATCCCATTGATCTGAAGCTTACTATTTCAGCGCCAAGAATTGATCTTTGACTTCAAAAAATCAAAACAATTTTTTTATTAAGTAAGTAAATTATTATGTTTTAGCTTCAACAATGAGAAAATGAATAAGTTACCAAGTATAACTAAAATAGAGGGTACTCCAAGGCTTCAACCCGCTTTGGGTCCTTAAAGTCCAACGCGGGTTTTGCCAGCTAGTAGGCACATGTCTCTCTCAAGTCCCCCTTTAGAAAGATAAATATTCTATTCAATTTTTTTTAATTTGGATAGATCGTCGACCGTCTTATACTGGTTTAGCAAAGTGAGATAATATAAAAATAGGTTATTTTATGGAGGTGGTATAAAAGGATACTAGGTGCTTTTATCCTGAACTTTATCTTTGATAAGTCAGAGGTAATGATGCATGACATAATGGTTACCATGTGTTAGAAGTGGCTTGATTTGGGAACATATCC
>JAUPFV010000005.1:40195232-40456417 GCA_036936605.1 Limnanthes douglasii subsp. nivea | reverse complement strand
GAGAGAGTTCTCTTTATTTTAAAATTTTATTATTCTTTTTAAAAAAAAAAATTAGAAGTGGAAAATGTGTGACTGAATACACACGTGAAAAATAGATTTTTTTTAACAATGTGGTATATCAATAGGTATCACAAAAAGACTACACGTCGCATACATAGAGAAATATTGAAAAAAGAGAAAACTTATGGTAACTTTAGACACTGTAATTTATCAGATGGCTTTGATGTCTAAAGTGTCTCATGAGCCGAAGCTCAAGCTTTCATTTGAAGCGCCTCATGAGCTCAACCTCAAAGTTCCATCTGAAACAAAAACAAATTAATTAATTACTAAAGAGAAATTCATGTTGAAGAAGACTTATACTAAATAAAAAAATATAAGTTACAGAAAAAACTATCAATATAATATTTTATCTTATAAGTCTATTAATTCTCAAGTTTTAAATTACAACATGGATAATCAACAATTTCTTCATAGACCAATAAACTTGGATAATTTACTAGATGATACACGATCATAACTTTTCTAATAAATATATACTCATAACTAATGATACACGATGATAGCTTTTCTAATAAATATATACTCATAACTAATGATACACGATGAGTTTGTAGCTCATTCAGCATATAGTATATAACTTAACATATATGATACACTTAAAACTACAACTTACCAATGAATCTATCTCATTAGTCCAAACTAAGGTTTGAGGTCTGACTTCAGACTTCACCCACCATCAATCACGCAAACAATGCAACTTTACTAATATACTTTTTTTCTATCTAAATCGTCTAAATAATTTAGCTCAATTTGATGATTACCTTTATTTTACTTTTATCCCAAAAATTTATATATTTTTTGTATTATCCATTGTTCACAATTTATATAACATTTTTTAGATCTGATCTCAACCACAAACAAGGTATTATTCTTCAATTGTTTTTTTCATATTTCAATATAGAATATTACATAAAATAATATATAAATAGTTTATACTTCCCACTTGTTGAACTATTAAAAAATTCATATAAAATAATGCATCAAAATCAAATATTATATATTACTAAAATCTTATCTTCATATTATTAATAACCAATTTGAATATTAATATATACATATTTATAACAACCTCACTCTTTAAACATATTTTCATACTTTTATCACACACTCATAATCAAAGCTAGATATATTTCGAGGGATTTAAACTAATCCATATTCTAATTAAGAAATATTTGCAGTAATTGGTAAATTACTTCTATGATCATGATGGTAATACTCTACACACTTTTGTCTTTCAACTAAACAAAAAATATGTCAATTACTAAATCTGTTAGAGGCTATATTGATGAGGCACACATAATTTGGATATATAATGAGATATACCAACTTGAATTTATAAGTATGGTAAGAAATGAACATAAAATGAAGATAAGTTAAACCTTACATTGAGCATGCAATATACAATGAAATATTAATTTTCTTTATAAATGATGATCATCTTACAATATAGTTTATAAATAAAGATGGTTCCGGAAAATCTAATGTATCCTATTAATGTATTCCTAAAGCTTAAGTATACAATTAATAAGATGATAATTGGTTTAAAAAAATCATCACCATGCTTGACAATGTCATGAAATATACACCAATATAAATTACCTACAAAGAAACGACCAAAATATAATTATTGAACTGGATTTTTTGCATTTAAAATAGTAACAATATTTTAAAATCAATTTTAAAAGAATATGACAACGCGATCTATACATTTTTATATTAGTTTCTTCAACCAATGAAGATCAAATACCAACATTCGTGAGTCATTTTTTGTTAAGCCATATCACAATAAACTCAAACAAGATAATGTTATTGAACTCAAACATTGATTCAAGCACCTTAAGTCGAGATTTATTAGTGAGTGTTATGAGTGACATTCAATTATGGATTTTAAATTCAGTTTACATGGTATCTACAATACTTTTTGAACATGATTAATAGCTGAAACAAAGTGGTAAAATTACAAATGCAACAAAATATTTTATTAATCATAAATTTTATTACTAATATATAAGCATGGTCGATCTTAACTTAAAACAAAGGTTTATTGATTTTATCAATGTTTTATTTTTGTGAACAATGCTTAGACCAAACATCATAGTTAGACTCATAAACTCTTACCGGCCAAGGACATCCATTTTAAAGCTTTATCTACAACACCTTATTTTACATTTATAAAGAGATCGAATTAGAGTTTGATCTTGAAAATAGAAGTTTTTACATTATACTTTTTTATTTATTAGAATAGATACTGAAAATCCATAAGTGATTTTTCAACGCCACAAGTTAATGCTACCAAAATAACTTATGACTATATATTTGATGTCATAACTATTTATATATTTGAAAAATCATTGAATCGGTTGCACATAAAATAAAGTCCAAGATAAACTAACCATATAAAATCAATTTAGATGGATAAATAATAATTTATTAATACAAATGCATTACTTTTTTGACATATATTCATTATCTATCATATATTTGGTTTATAATAATTAAAAATAATAATATTATATCATATATATATTCAGTTTATATATATAAATTGAATACAGTGTAAGGATGTGACTTTAATTAGATATATACTCTTTAAAGATCAAATTTTATCTTTACAGTACATTTTTTTTATTGATTTGTATATTTTATTTGATTATGTCATGTATGATATCGTGAATAATGTTAGATTATGTTAAAGAACTTTAGCTAAAATACAAATATTTTAGTTGTACTACCGGAACAATAACATTGTGAGTTTTATTATAGAGGGAGATATTTTCACAAGTTATCACATAAACACTCGCGGACTTTCAAGGTAAAAGTTATAGAAAGAATGTATGTGAGGTCGTAGCATATTTAATAACAATAGTAATAAAACTCTAATTGTATCAATTTTTTGAAAATTTATTGATATATTTTTATATATAAAGTGATTTATTAATATGTTTAAATTGTCTAGCTACTTTGATATGTAGGTTTTGAATCTCTAAAAATCTTCTAGATGTTAACAACATATCATAGTAGTAATCATTAGTTTACATAGATGTACGTTGTGGATAATATGATATTTTAATGCATCTTGTACCCTTAAGTCGTTGGTTGTCTAAGATTTTGAATATAAAAATATTTTCTTGGTAAGTACGTAGTTAGTATTTTTAGTCAATATGCATGAAATAATCACTAAGTGTGACTCTTTCTATAAGAACCTTCAGACCCTAAATGAAGATTACTTACGATACATGAGTGAGAAAAAAGTTCACCCGGTTTTTTTCTTTATGAAATAAAACCTTAATTCATGATTTTAGAAATAATATTATTTATTCAAAATATATACTTCAGGTTTCTACTATCTATGGGTCACATAATCCAAGCTCAATGACTGTAAATTGCAGTGTTTGAAAACATAACTTATTTAAGCTCATAAATATAATAATTTATAACTTAAGTTCTTGGTATATGGTTTAATCTCTCACATAATTGAAATTTCAATCTGATGTATACATGTTCAAGCTCATGATATTGGTGTATGGTTAATTAATTTAATTAAACTATTTTAATTATCATAGTAACTATTTACTATAGTTTAAATATAAATCAAATCAAAATGCCATGATTTATACCAAACATAAAGTTTTTACAATCTCTTGATGAGTATTCACATATAAACTAAAATTATTTGATCATGTAAGAAATATCTAGCAAAAAGTTAAAAGATGAGTTGTTGATATTTACAATTAAAACATGTATTTTCAGTAATCATCATTATAATAATTATTTAAACGAACTATTTTTTTTATGATATACATCTTTAAAATTATATGATTTAGTAATTTAATGAAAATTCTTAACCGTGGTCCTATTTCTAAGTTTGAGATCATTGAAGCTGAATTGTGAAAAAACACATATGATAGAATAACAAAAATGAATTTCATATTACCAAACCAAACCAAAATAAATACATACTTAAACTGAAAGTAATACAAATAAACCTTAACTGAAACATAAACGAACTATATTATAACTAAATATCCTCTAAATTAAAGAATCCATGTCAATTCTTTGTTTGTGAAATAAATTGAGTGTTAGCACTCTTGGTAAGAGAGAATGAGAGGAAGATATATATATTTTTCTACAATTTAAAAAATTAAATTATGGAGTTTGCTCTTACGTGGTCTATCCCGTTTTGAACAATTTTTATTGTTACTTTAATGATCATGTACTATATGTATATTTATTTGGATGGTTTCAAATATAATATTTGAAGTTATAAAATATATGCCTTAGATCAGACTACTAAACTTCCCTAACGTCCACTAAACTAATGAAATCAAATTATATAAATGATTTCCTTGCTCACTTGATTTTATCTATGTCAACATATGATGCTCTTTTATATATATATCCGAAGATCTCTATTATTACTATATAACGGTCCATCTTTGGAGTATTTGAATATATGTCAAGAATTCATGATATGAACATTATACCTTGACTCGAACATGTTTGAGCATACACCAAACTTATAATTTTCGAAGCATATGCAATCATTTGCATATAATGAATTTTAAAAGTTTCTATTAAGTCACTAACAAAATGAGAACTTACCTTTTTTACTATATGGTATTTACATGCTTATTTTTTTAATCCTAGCCATTGTAACACGTTTTCTATGTATGTATTCTCTCACAAATCTAGAGTATCTCAAGAGAGATTATGATGAATCTGGATTCTTAACACATAATATGTTTTGTTTAATTTTTTTCATATTTTATTATGTTAATATAAATCTTTTTGTATCATGCAACATCCCATTGTCGTTTCTAGTACTAGACATGTTATCGACATGTCACACTCGGTGTGAATCTAGTTCCACTAAACTTGTGATATCTGTAATATTAGATTAAATTCATCTCAACAACAAACAGTGTAATACCTAGAAGTTTGAATACCATTTATAAAATTATTGTTCGATCTTATAAATGAATTCTTTAAGGTAACAAAACAATACAGTTCAGTTACATTTACGTACCATTATTATATAAAAATAATAATCTTCATGTGGGCCGATTAATATCTACAACTTATCATGTATAAAAGTAAAATAAATATTCTCGGTGCGTAATATATAATTCTTTAGAAAATCATGAACTCAATATTCATTTCATGAACTCAATATTCATTTCATGAGGATTAAGATCATAGTGTGCAATATCTTACATGATTGTATTAAACAGTTCTTTTGTTAAAATTAAATGGAAAGTTTACTTAAAAATTAAATATATTCGCTTCAATGAAACCGATTTAATATTATATATTTTACACATCGTACTATTCCAAAATCTACAAGTAATAAAACTTCATTTACTTTGGTTTATGTTATGGAAGTATTAGTTCTAGCAGAGATTGTAGTTTTTAATCATAAGATTCAATATTATTTATTAAAATGATAAGGAAAATAAATTATGAATTGATTTAATAGAGGAAAGTGGAAAGCAAGAACATTTAAAACTCAAGCACGATAAGAGTTTGATGTAAAATAAATAATACGAAAAGCTTAAAGTAAAAAAAATTAGGGAAGAAGATTACGTGTTGAGAAAAGTGTTTCGTGGACAAAAGATAAGAATGTTGAGAAGTTGGCTACTAATTGGGATGGACCGTTTAAAGTGTTATCTAAGCTACATTGTGGTGCTTATATATTGCCAGACATGGAAGAAAATACTTTAAAGCATTCATGGAACATTCAATATTTAAAGTTGTACAAAAATGATATATAAATTTGGTGGATGTACTCTTTTTCCATCTGGTAGAGATGGGGGTAATGAGACATCATGAGGGCTATTATCAATAAAAAATACAAAGAGAAAAATGATATAGTTTTATTAAAGATGTTGAATAAGATTGAAATTTAAACAAGATACGAATTCAACATTTAAATAACAAAGTTCCACGACATTGTATACAACGACATGAAAATATATGCACTCTCCAAACTGAAATTCAAATAAACTTACTTTATGCCAAGTACATATAAAATGGAGACGAAAATGATACAGAAAAAGTAACAAATATTCTACATTCTATACAACGATATGAATATATACGACTAGTAAAATTTTCAAGACCACGTAAAAAAACACTTAAATATCAACGAATATTTTACATTCTACACGAAGATACAAAATGAAAGGATTAGTAAATTTTTTAAGAATATGTTTGTAAATGATATATATAAACCGACGATAAAAAATTAAAGAGCTTTTAGGAACTAGTTATTGAGATGAATGTTTTTTTTATAAAAACGGATTGATAATGAAATATATTGAGTAGATTATTCGAACTAAATTAATATATTATTAGAAATCTGTCATGGATATAATCCAATCCCATATTTAAAAAGAATAAAAGGACATACACCAATTAAATAAAACATTACTATAAACCAAAGGTAACTATAAAGTGTAAGAAGCCACACTAAGAAGTTTATAAAGAACAACTCCATAGTAAGAGGTCACACATCCGATTAACACGAACATGACTATAATCCAATCTCGTCAATAAAAGTTAAGAGTTCACAATAAGAAGTCTATAAAGTCCAGGTTTTAAATATTCTAAATGATAACTTGAATATAAGACAACTTTTTGAAATCATAGAAATATAAATTATATAAGAAAAACAAATGATTAATTTGGATTAAAGTTTTAAAATATAATTTATTTGATGATGGCGTGTTCTTTAAAGAAGTTGTTTGTGTTAAAGCATGAATAAAGGTATATCAAATGATGTTGAAATATTGGTGTCTAGAGATTATTCACAAACAATAATTATGAATATAAATATCCACCATTAATCATGGAAGAAGATGTTATCAATAAAGTTTAAATAAAAAAACAATTGAGGTAATTATAAAGATAAGTTAATAGTATACAAGACGCAAGCTACCCAACAAATTTTTTAAGTGCAGATAAAAAGTTCACATGCAAAAGCATCCCAAAATTTGAATAAAGATTAACCACACAGTTTATAAAAATCATAAGAAAAAAAAACTTTTATGACTTATCATTGTTCGTCACATTAGTGTTGTTAACATTAAGAAGAGTAATTGTGTGTTTTTCGTCATTCACGTAATATTTTTCTTGAGAAACATCATCTTCTGAAAAACAAAATTGTTAGGAGAATAATTATTATCAACATGAACTGGACGCTGATCTTTGAAAGTACATTCTAAGTAAGGCCCAAGTTGGATGGTTCAGTTATGCTTAATGATTTTAAGAAGGATTTTTGTTTTTTGTTGTTTAATAATAGTTTTTGCTTTGTTCAACTCTTCAGAAATCATCGGTTTGAATGTTGGAAGTGGTAGTTTTTTTTATTGTGGTTCATTTTTGGTTGGTTTTTTCTTATAAGTGTGTTATTTTAGATTTGGAGACAAGGGTGTCATTGTCATTAGAATGATTGTTTTTAATCATTTTTATTTATGAAGAGTCAGATTGTACCCCATTCAGGTATACCCCCAAGACGATTGTTTAAGAGATTAACCAGATCACTGTTTTCCATGAAAGTGTTGGTATTGGTGTTGATCACCTTGTAGTTATCAGCAATACAAATTTATTTCAAAAGGAAAAACCCAAATCATAATAAATTTTCTCGTCTAAAAATATCGTGATATTGATTTTTATTTACATAATAAAATGCTATAGAAACTTTGGTTAGGATGTTGTTATCGAATTCTTCATATTTCTAACCTTCGGACAACACATAAGCTCCTATATGATAGTAAAAGGGTATGATGAGTATGATGACAATAGAATACATAATGAATAAATTATGATTTTTTTAAAATAATAACACAGTTCTTTCGTCCATCTCTGTTCGGTTTGACTAATGTTTTGGAGAGATGATGGTTTCCAATTGCCACTTGTAGAAGAATTTTTTATCCATGAGTTGTCAGAGTCAGACAACCTAATTATACAACGTTACTCTAGAGCGGTAGAGTAATATTAAGAAGATTTAATGACTATGTTATATTTTAATTCATATAGGAATTCGGGAACTGTGGAATGAATTTTCAACAAATAAGAAGATACGATCAAACTAGTTAATATTCTCCAACCGTTTGGTGTAAGCTGATTATAGCATATTCTTCACCAATTAAAAAATTCAATGAGTATAGGATGGAGTGAGAACCTAACACCTCATTCTAAAAATCTATAAATGAAACAAACTTCATCACCAATAACATAATTTGGGTAGTCTCCTACTTTTTGAAAGGAAATATTAAAATCGTTGGTAATACCCCATTTGAAGCAAATGAGATTCTTCTTCAATTTCATCGTCATGATAAACAAAGTTTTGTATTGAGAAATATTTTTGAAAAAAACTAAGGTTTGGTGACGTATTAACTACTAGAACAGGTTTATTAGATGCTGATGCAATTTCAGTGTCAAGTATTTTCAGCGACGTTGGAGTACCGTAATCATCAATAAATGCATCAGTTATTAAAAGAAATTATAGGAATGGTTTTGTTTTTTCCTTTGGGAACATATATTCTTAAGGACGATTCAGTTTCTAATTCATTAACAGTAACTAAAGACGTAGATGATGAGTTTGATTTTGATTCACTATTTTTTGACTCGTCTAAAGATCTAGCTTCGTCTTCCCATTGACCACTACGTTGGTCATTTTGAGAATCTTAATTCATTTTTGGAGTCCGACTCTTCACCCATATACATACTACATGGTGAATGAAGGTATTAAATCGATTCTTTACTTCTACCGTCCACAATAGCTAAATTATTAAGTGAGAATACAAAAAAACTTAAAGTTATACCTGATAAGTATAATAAACGTTGGTCGATTGTGAGACACTGACCAAATTGAAAAAAGAAAAGAGTCACCTTTTGGGAAAAGTTTAGAGAAACAAAGTGTATGAGAGATAAGTTCTAATAAGTTGAATAATCTTTTAAGGTAAAATCATATCTTTTTATATTGTAAGAGTCAGTGAATCGTGATCGTTGGACTAAAAAGAAATGAGTTTTCCAAATATGTGGTGCTGTCAAGACATTAGTCGAAGTTAAAAAAGTTTAATGTCATGTCATAATTTTACATAAATATTTATAAATTGTTGAGATGGAAAAAATCAAGCAAATAACATAGAATAACATCGTTAAATACACTTAAAGGTATACGAGAGGTTTTACATTCGTTGAATCTTATATTTGTAAATGGTTTTTAGTAGTCCTTAAACATATAAATAATTTGATGGACTATGGAGAGCCTAAATCTTATATTTGTAAATGGTTTTTAGTAGTCCTTAAATATATAAATAATTTGATGGACTATGGAGAGCCATAGTAAGGTTATATGCCTTCAAGACGTAATAACCCTAATTATGATAGGTAAAGATTCACAACTATTAAAAAAATAAGTAAAGTGTGTAAGCCGATATATTCATTACGAGTAAAATAAAAATATGTTTTGGTAAAATGTGTTAAAAATATCATTCTTAGTCATCGTCTCGTACGATTAAGACAACCCACGCGACTAACATGGACATGTATATACGAAGACTACGAAAGCTAATGTTGGACGGCGTAAGAAAAGACGAAATATGCAAATAAGCAAGATTGATAACGGTTAAGACTTTAAATTAAGAAAATTGATTTGATTAGACTAAGATAGATATAAAATACTCATGTAAATAGAAGAACGTTTAAGAAACTTCAAGATGGTTATATTAGATTATTATGTTGTCCATAACGATTAAAAAGAATAATTGTAATTTATGTATACCACGTATCATAAATAACATGTATTATCCATCCCTAATAATTAAGATTTTTAATCATTATGTAAATAAATTGAATAAAAACTTCAAACAAATAATACCAATTGATATTTGTTATCATATCTATTTAGTTTTTATGACTATTGAAATCAAAATCGCGTACTGAAATTAGTCTAACCTAAGGTATCTAAAAAAAATTCAAAATTTGTAAAAGATAAAAAATAAAATAAAAATTTGATACAAATGATTAACATATAAAGTGATTTATATACCATTATTAAGGATTTGAATAGCTCAAAATAATTTAACTGTTAAGATAATATCATATTAATTACCGCTATACTATAACTTACTATTGAATTAACATCTAGTCATTTACGGCGATTTTGTTTTACAGGATTATATAACACGACTAAATGATTTCTAAACATTAGATTATGTACGAATGGCCGTCATTGAAAATCATGTTAGTGAATTAATGGATAATAGTTAAATGTAATTATGGTTATTTGATTTCTTTACTTTTCTTTTTCATACTAGATAAGAGATGTGATGAACAGACTTCAGAGTCCAGACATGCCAAAGGGCATGTCATGTCACGGTGACAAGGTTCACTTAATGTTAACCGATGGCGGCAATTTTAAATTAAGCAGAACGAGACAACTTATGCATGCCTCAAATCCTATCTAATGTGTATTAAATGGCATAAGATAGATAGAGAGAGAGAATAAGTTTGATAAAGAAGGCCTAAACATAAAAGAAGAAGCTAACTAAGTATCTTAATATAATAAAGCAGCCCCTAATGATCTATTATATAAATATAAATGATGCGTGGTCTCCTGCCTAATAAAAGTTACAACGTTGAAACTTGGTTGGAAGTGATATTGACTTAGTCGGTTGTCCCAGGGACCTGAGCCCTTATGTACTTCAAAAGCAGCCCCATTGCTAGCACAACTTATAAGTTTGCTGGTTACGTGGAGTAAATATTATCAACTTTCTGTCGACTGTCAATTTTTTATAGCATATTTTTACTGTTTTGTAAAATGTGTTTTTTTAAAAATATTTTGTTTCATAATAAATAATAAATGTCGTTTTCATTTTTCAATATAACATTGATCATATATATATATATATATATATTTTATTTTTAATAAATAAAGTAATTAATTTTTTATACGAATTATTAAGTTAATTTTTTTTATTCTTTCAAATTTATTATTACTTTTTAAATATTAATGAAATTTTTTTAAAGGTTATTTCCAATAAGATATATAGAATAATTAAAAATTCTTGTTTAATGGGCCTTAGTTTGGTTAATTCTAATAAGTGTATCGAAAATATTAGATACAGTGTTAGTATCAAAAATATTATACACTTATTGGAATTATGAAAATATTTTGTATGTAATACATTTTTTGATATATTTAATGTACAACTCACCCATTTAATACCAGATATATTATGAAATAGAGATACTAATGTTTAACTGAAAATTATCTGGGGAACGATTTTGACTATTCCATTCTATTGAAACTAGTCATCCACATATGTGATCTAAAGAGAAATAGCCACGTGCTAAAGAAAACTAGTCACGTAGTACTAAAATCAGTAGTAAAACTTTTGAGTCAAGCTATATATACCCAATTCGGGTTTAAGTATACCCAATTTTGAGTATACCCAAAGGTGATCTAAGTATACCCAATTTTTTCCAAAAATGCCCTTTTGTGGGTATATAAGCCAAATTTCTTTTTACTAAGTTCATTCACTCCACTTAAACCTACACTTTCTCTCACTTCACTCATATCTCTCACTTCTCTCTAGAATCTCACCTCAATTCTCTCTTATTTTTCCGGCGAACCACCACCACCACCACCACCACCACTCCTCCTCCTCCTCCTCCTCCTCCTTCATCATGGTCAAGAACAAAAACCCTCCTCCGCCTCCTACGTAAGTCCCCAAATTAATTTTGTTACTTAATTTTGTTAGATTTAGGTATGAATTTTAGTTTTTGGTTAGATTTAGGGTTGAATTTTGCGTTTAGGATAAAATTAGGTAGAGAATTAGGGTTTAGGGTAGGATTAGGATTAGATTTGGGGCCATTTTCCAGCCAACTCGCCGGCTGGAAAATGGCCGGCAACGCACCGGTGGTGCGCCTTGGGCAGCACCATCTGTGTGCCGAGCGGCACAATGACCTGTGTCGCTCGGCACACAGTGCCGAAACCGAGCGGCACTAGCACCCGTGCCGCTCGGTTCGCCTTGTATGGTACCTATGGTACCCGATTTTTTTTAAAAAAAAAAACTCCAATTTTTTTGTTTTAAAAGTTCCGGTATTGCATTTTTTTAAAAAAAAACTTCAAATTTCACCATACGTATAGGACTATTGATGATTTAAATTTTATATGTTAGTGTTATTAATTTCGTGCTTTGTTTCATATTTTTGTAGGTCAGACGCAGTGGAGGAGCGACGTCTTCCACGATCCAGGGCGTATCCCCCTGGGTCACGTCCGCCGCCGCCAGGCAAGAGTATTAAGACTTTTCGTGTGGTTGAAAATGAGCGGGTCCGCGATGCCAAGCGCGGACGAGATTTACCAGATGACCCTGAGACTATTCGTGTTAGGGAGGAGGAGGAACGGATACGGACTGATCGGTCTTTGCGCCGAATCAAGCATGGCTAGAGGAAGGAAAAGGCCATAGCGACTGAGGCGATTGATATCAGAGGTGGAGGCTCCTCACGACGAGAGACGTCGTCATCACATACACATAGATCACCACCTCCCACTGCTAGTGATCCACCACCTCCCTCTCCTTCTCGCAGAGCTGCGTCCCCTGCGCATACTATTACACATCCACCACCTGTTAGCGACAGGGTGGATGCCACTGGGGACCCTGAGCAGGACACGATTGACGAGGAGCACATAGATGCCATCCACACCGAGGAGCAGCGAAAGACGTTTGCATTTCTGAAATGCAACAAGATCCCTCTATTTCCTGACTACAAGGAGCATGAGGCGTACCACGTCTTCATCGGACAGGTAAGTACCGAATTATTAAACGTCTACTCTAAGGTTTTACTATTATTATGTTCTGACTTAGTTTTTAATTTATAGGGTCGCACTACACTGGGCGTACAGGCACATTATAATGTGCTACGTATGTGGGACTTGACTGCTCAGCCAGATGTGCAGCGATTTTTGGCGCGGACTCCTTTTGGTCCTCTTATAGCCCACCTGCCTCAGTACTTCACACATTCCGTCTTAGACGAGGTTTTTATTGAGCGTTGGCATCAGGAGACCAACACTTTCCATTTCTCATTTGGAGAGATGACGATTACGCTCGATGATGTCAGCTGCATTACAGGTCTCCCTGTAGTTGGTCGGACACTTGATGTAGTCACGGCTCCACGTGACGAGGCATACAGCTACTACGCTAGTATGTTAGGTCTGACAGTGGATGAGGTCCGCACAGAGATACAGTCCACCAGAGGCGTTGGCTTCAAGATAAAGTGGCTGAGGGAGACTTTCACCAGGGGGCGCTACATTGAGCAGAATGATGCTGAGACTATCCGCGAGGTATCACGAGCATACCTTATGTTCTTATTTGGTTGCACTATTTTTGTGGATACTAGTCAGAAGAGCGTGAAGGCTGACTACTTGTACGGGTTAGCCAATATGGACTCTGGGTTATGGGACATAGCGTGGGGTACAAGTGCATTGGCATTCCTGTTCCGTGGTTTGGGTGATGCTTCGAAAGCATCAAAGCATAACCTTTATGGTTTTGTAGCTATGCTTGATTGTTGGATCTATGACCACTTCCCAGCGTTTAGTGCCTCAGAGAATGCTGACCACGTAGCGAGGCAGCCTAGTATTGTGAAGTGGCTGCCGAAGCGGATTGTTGGGCAAAACATCCGCCCCAAATCGGTCATTCGTACTCTCCTCGCTGATCAGAAGGAGTCAGATGTAAGTTTTTAAATATTTGTTTTCCATTACAATTTTGATATTAAGTGTTAGGATTTTAAATCAATCTAATTGTTTTAATATTTTGTAACAGGTGCTATTTGAGCCATACGAGGACATTAGAGTCTAGTTTCCAGTCCAGGAGATCCGCACTATTGTTTATCCTTTGCGGATGATGAGCACGGTCGAGGGCTACATGCCTGATCGGGTTATGCGCCAGTTCGGACGGGTTCAGGATGAGCCCGAACTCCCACTTGTACTACGACCGGGTTACAGGAAAGGAGATCTGGCCAGGTACACGTGGCGAGAGAGCGCATGGCTCGATTGGCGTCAGCAATTGCTTGCTGAGGATCGTTTGACAGTTACCATTGCCACATATAGACAGTCAGCGACGAATACCTACTGGAGGTACCTGGCTGAGTATGGTTGGCATACTATCACTCCCCCACCGCGTACCACAGACGATAGACTTTTAGACGTCGTTCGCTCCATTGTTACTATGCCCGTCGAGCGTGGGAAGGCGGGTGCGCTGAGGTGGAGAGATCAGATCCTGCAGCTATTCTCTCCATGGTTGTTTGTCCTCATCATCGGACTTGTTCTAGCGTTGTTATGATCTTTCATTCTTGTGGACTTCTTAGTTGTTTCAGTATCTTGTTTTGTATTATGACTTATGACATCTACTTTGTAATATGACTTATGACTTCTACTATCTACTGCTTCTACTGTTCTTTTTTATTTTTTGTACTTAACTTGATCTAACATAAGTCATACCATAACACCATAACACCAAAACACCATAACACTATACTAGTAATTCTCGATTTTCTGTACTTAACTTCATATTAAATTCGTCAAAAACTAAAATTATAATAGTAATTCATTCACTTAAAATCCATAACACCAAAACACTATAACATTCAGGTATAAACTTGTCAAAAAAAACACCATAAACCGAAAACAAATTTTTAAAAACACCATAAACCCAAAACATATTTAAAAAAAAAATACAAGTGAAATTGCACCATGGGTACGCAGTCAGTGGTACCTATGGTGCACACTACTGCGTACCCATGGTACAGTAGCCTGTGCACCATGGGTACACAGGAGGCAGTACCGATGGTACATGGTACCATCGGTACAGGGTCTGGTGTACCGATGGTACCATGCACCGGCCGGCACGTTACGTACTGACCGGTACATGGTACCATCGGTACACAGTCTAGTGTATCGTTGGTACACCACACTGTGTACCTATGGTGCACGCAGTTTGCACCATAGGTACACAGTGTGGTGTACCATCGGTACACCAGACTGTGCACCATAGGTACACAGAAGACAGTACCTATGGTGCGCAATTTTGTCTTGAAATTTTTTTCCCGGTTTTTTTTCCCGCGTTTTCTTTTTTCGCGCTCTAGAATTCCCGCCAATGTAAACTCTCATTCTTCTATATAAGGAAGCATACCTTACAACACCAAACACACAAAACTCTCCTTTTAACATAGTTGAAGTCTATCATAACGGGTTGGAGTGTGTTTGATGATGCTCATCTGCTCAAGGCTGCGAAAGCTGTGAAGTTCAAACGGCCGGACGATAATACCGATGAGTTCTTTGATGAAGTTTTGTGTATGATGTATTTCATGTACGGCGAAATGTCTACATCTAGACAAATGCCTCGATCGCGTACTCGTCAAGAGGTAGCCACTAGGTACAAGTCTATAACTAGTGGACCGATGTTCTTGGTGTTTAACGAGCCCCCAGAAGTCAGGAATGAAGCGTTCGACTCCTTCGGTTTAATGATCACAGACTATATGTCGTTGGAAATGACACAATACGTTCATTCTCAAATTTCCATGAAGGAGGAAACAATGCGTATTCTCAGCGACAATGGAGGCTATGATTTTGACTAACTGTCTGTTCTATATCAAGTTATGTACTAATGTTTACAATATGTTGTTGTTGCTTGTTTGTGATGTTTTATTTTAGTTATGAAATGATTATTGGCTTATCGTTATAAGTTGGTAATTTGAATGAATTAATGCAATAATAAAGAAAATACCAAAACAACCAAAACGATGTAGTAAAACAAAGTTCTAAACATCATAAATCCTTACAAATGACGTAAAGCGACCAAAAGACACAAAAGAGTTCGAAACAATAAACCCGACCGAAACACATAAACCTACTAAACAAACTCGTCAAGATTAGTTACTTCTGGGAATGAACTAACTGGCTTTCTACCTTCGAGTTCCGTATATTTCTTGCAGCGACCAACTAATGGTAGCTCCCAATGCGTAGCCTCTTCGCTCTTCAACTTCTGCCACGTAGGATGTATGCGTGCGCAAGGGAAAAGGGGCTTGATTGATAGCTGTTTCATAGGTACTTAAATTAGAATCAACAATTGAGTAATATAGTGGTGAGAAAAAACATAACCATATATCGAATGACTTACATTGACAAAGTGGTTAGTATCGACGAATCCAAACCCAATCTCACGTCTTTGGGCCATAATGGGAGGCTTACCGCGCAGAGGTAAAAAAGTATGACTACAGTTGTGATTCCCTACGAGTGACACAAAATGAACAATGCATTCGAACTTGGTTGCAATCGCAATACCCATTTCAGGCATTGTCATCCAATATTTGGGTGATGCTGGTGTCTCGTAGTAGTTTATACTTTCTGCAACCTTCAGGTAATCCTCTTTACCGTTATATATCTTGCTGTATGTGTCGTAGTTTTCCATTAGCTCATTGTATATTGCATTCCGAACACCTCGCCATCCTTCTTCATGACCATACAACCCGAATGAAACTGCTCTATATCCACAATGTCCATCTGGCTTAACATCATTAATACCCGATATAAAAGGGTTGAAGTGAATCGGAAACCAACGCAAAAAACCTTTCGGGTCATGTATTAGTTTTGTGACTCGATCAATGGACGGTTGTACGATGTTGCTACCTAGCGAGGCAATGGAAGAGGTACGAGTATGAGTACGAGTTACTCTAGGCACATCTGCCCGAATCGTTGATTCACTACCAACTGCTTTACTCTTTTTAACTTTTGTTGGTTTTAAAGACTGCATGACTGCGTCATGACTAGCTTCATCCTCTTTTAGCGGGTACTCCCATCCGCTCATGTCCTGTTTAGTGGATGATGTATCAACCATTAACTTTCTTTTCACCTGTGGGCGGCCTCGGTGTTTCTGCTTCTCCAATGGCTCTAGCAATGACGATGTTTCAGGATAAACAACTTCAAACCATTTCTTGTAAATATGTTTGATACGGCTTTCATCTTTCGTATCCATAACATCGTTAACTAGCTTTAGCAGATCATCTTTGAGAATTTCCATGGTCGTACGGAATGTACGAGGCATTATTTCTAACCTTGTCCAGTGGATGTGAAAAGCATCTAGAGAGGCAAACATTCCACCTTTACGCCACTTGCGGACCTGGTGATAGCAAGGTATACCATGGGTAGATTTTACAGCGCATATACACTCGCCAGTGTCTTTAACATCCGGCCCATCTTCATTAGCGACCATCTTGGTATCTTCGGCCTTCTCTACTTCAGAGAAAAATAGTTCTAACGCCACGCGGGAAACCTTGCCTCGAATCTCATCAAACAGTTTATCCGCGAACTTATGCAGTGCTATGTAACGACTTTTCTCGAACGACGACCTAATGGCAGCATGTTGGATTTCAACAAGCGAATGGACCCTCCCCCAAAATAACTCAAAGTTTAATTTACTCGTATGTATGTAACGCTTTAGGTTAGAATGAGCACTCTCGACGCGGTTTGTTGTGCAATGTCCCAAATGCATGTTTTTGTTCGTCTTCCAAACAACAAATTTGTCCATGTACTTATCGAGCCACGATTTTTCAGTGTATTCAATTGCTTCAGGGTAAGCTTTGTACTTCAATAGCATCTCCCGTCTGGCGTGATCGAATTCAATCTCTGATTTACTATACGCAATCTTCTGCCAAACACTAACAAATTCTTTATGATCACTTTTCTCGCGGAAGTGCTTTCTTGTTTGCCCTAGAACATTTTGGTTAATGTGCCAGCGACATAACATATGCGTTGTCTCTGGGAATACCACTTCTATAGCATTCATCAATGCTAAATCTCTGTCGGTTAGGATGACCCGCGGTTCTTCAATTCCATGAACGGAAATCAACGATTTCAAACACTCTAATACCCATTTGAAGTTGTTTAACTTCTCACCCGACATGAAGGCAAATGCCGCACAGAAAGTCAATCCAGTACACGTCACACCCACTATCTCGAAAAATGGCATACCATATCGTATCACTTTATATGTACTATCCATAATCAAAACTATCGGAAATGTGCGCAAAAGGTCAACACTGACAGGATGGGCAAAAAACAAATCTGTAATGATTTGTCCATCGTCTTCACCAGATTTATGCCATTCATAATAATTGTGTGACTTAAGCTCACCCCACAAGAACTGAAGTTGTGACCTACCCGCCTTCTTTAGAACCCGAATTTTCTGTCGTGCATTGTAGATTGTTCGCATGGTAGAAACATTATCTTCGTTCAATTTCTTCACACCATTCAGTATATCTCTGGGGTTAGTACCAATGAAGGTCGCTCGTTCAACATACTCCATCTCTTCATCATTCAAACGGCCAGCAAAAGAATGACCATCTAGATGTATAGAAGTGTCATGGATATGAGTACCACATTTTACTTCTAACTTCCATTGATCTGGGGCAACCATTGACCCGAGAAGCTGAAATGGGCAGTCAATCTTTTTCGTTCCTGTAGACTTCCGTTTGCGGTCTTTTTCTGCAACCCTTGGAATATATTTACCCCCCCTCTCACACTGGAAATAAACTCTCGGACTTTTTCTGCTGTTTGCTTTGTCGCGCCGACTTATGTTGATAACCATACCATAAAGTTTTCCGATCTTCGTAACCCATTTCACCAACGCGTCGTGTGTGTAGAACTCGGTAGTGAAGAACAAATGACTATAATCGGTAGCGGAAGGTGCCTCAGTCCCACTTGCGACATCCGTCCCCTGTTACACAACAAAAAAGCACAATAAACATTCAAGTATAGTTAATAACATAAAAAAATCAGGCTTTTTTCGAAAAACATGCGAAAATCCAAGGTTCTGAGGCCTAAAACCGGTGGTTCTAGGCCTCAGAACCGGCCGGACACGGCCATAAGCACCACCGGTGCTGAGGCCATGAACCGGTGGTGCTGGGGCCTCAGAACCGAGCGGACTGAGGCCCCAGGTCCACCGGTTCTTCGCCTCAGCACCGGTGGTGCTAGGGCTGTGGAACCGACCGACTACGTGACCATGCACCATCGGTTCGTGCCCATGGAACCGATGGTGCATGGTTCGCCGGGTTCTTCAATACCTTCGCCGGCGACGGTGGTGGCGTTTCCGGCGACCATGGCTCCTTCTCCGGCGACTCAATCTCTTTTTCCGGCAAAAATTCATCATTCCTTCTCTCCAGCGACATCAACTCCTCCACGCTGATCCCTAGTTCTGCTTCCGACATGATCGATTTTGTGTTTTAGTTTGAATGTTCTTGATTTTCTTAGGAAGTTTGAATTAGGTTTCAAATTTTTTAAGAAACTATACTATTTGGATATTAAATTCAGCAAAGAAGAGTGTTTGTTTGGGTATACATAGCGAAATAGGACTTTTGGTGAATTGGGTATACTCAGGATACACTTAGTAGTTTTTTTTTACTTAATGACAGTTTAGATATTAATTTTCTGATGGAGGATAAAAATGTCAAAAAAAAGTCAATCGAAAGTCAACGGTTGTTTTTGGGTATACTTAAACCCGTTTTGGGTATATATAGCCATACCCAAAACTTTTTTCAAATAGTTCGCATACAACAAAAATTGATTTTAATAATATCGAATAATAAGAGGAACCATAATCATATATATTTTAGTAAAAAGGAAACTATAAATATTAAAAAATTAACATATACGGTCTTAAACCTAACGTGTAGTATTAATTTTTCAGCCGGTGTTGCGTGAAGATAACATTATTTACCAAAACATATATGACATTGTATATCTTCTTTCAAAATCGATATATATATATATATATATATATATATATATATATATATATATATATATATATATATATATATATATTAAAATATATAATATAAACTAATCATTTTAGATAATTTATATATCCGTTTTTAAGTGGTTCAAATACATGGTTTTGAGATATTATTAAAAATAATACAAAATTTATTTAAATTTAAATTAGACAACATAGTTTTTATTAAAATTTCTCATAACAAATTAAGTTGAGTCCGTATTTAATTTATTTCTTCAATAAAAAAATGTAGATTTTAAATTTATTGTAATAATAGTATTTGAGATTGTTATTTTTAATTTTAAATGGACAAAAAAAATTGGTCCAGAAGGTTCGCTTTTATTAAAATTAAAAGAAATGTATTGAATAGGAAAAAAATATTCAAATTGCAATTGTGTTTAAAAAAAATCAAATTGTATGCTTCTTTTGTAATTTTTAAAAATTTATCAAGCATTTTAAATTTTAATCGTGCTTTTGAAATCTTTGAATTGATCAACCTCTATCTCCGAGTGTTGATGCTCAATGAGAGAATAAATTTTAGGGATTTATACAAATAGTGTTACAAAACATTTACAATTTATCAATAAGTCCAGCCTTAAATAGATTTTACTTATATCTACCAAATATGATTTTATTTGCCCATTAGTCCAAATTTAAATTTTAAATACAGTTTTACTCTTAATAAATTTGACAATATGACTTCAAAATTAGGTCTAGATAACTTACTCCCTTTATATTTAGCGCTCCAATTGTTTTATTTTAGGGTAATTGAATCTTTTTTTCAAATGGTATGGATCTATTTGTAAAATGGATCTTTTGTGGTACGGCTCGGTAAATATAAACACATATGAGACCTATTATGTAAGTTTCCCTAAATTTTAAATAATATCTTATGCAAGACGTGGTTTTCTAGTGTGTGTTGTTATTTAAAGTGATATATGAGCTTTTGATGACCTTTCAAGTGAAACTTCGATAGCTTATTCTTTTTCTCTAAGATAATGTTCATTATATTCGTTTGCAACCCGATGTATGCCATCAATCCCATTATTAGAACTCGATTATATGTTATTCACCTCTTTAGACGATGAATTATCAATTATTGGTTTACTTATAGGTTAATGTGTGTTGATACAAATCCCTCATCATGATCATCATTTCACTAACAAAAAATGATTTTTGGTATTCTCACTAGACTATTTCCATCACCGATAAATGCATTCTATGTCAACCCTTGACTTCTCTCTATTTATTAAATCTCATGTCCTGCTCTAAGATTCGTATAGATTTTGTCAAAATGTCTCCTCATATAATCTCTGTGTGGTGATGATTTCCTATAATGTTTTCATGCATCAAGAAAACTTTATTGTCAGACTTAGTCTCTTTTACCGAAGTACCCACATTTTATTCCATTTTATAAGTCTTAGTAACATTTGAAACAATGCTTTGTTCAAAAAATATTCTTGCAAAAAAAGTTTCCTTTTGTCTATCTGTGTCTTTTTTAGTTTAAACTCGCTAAGGTTAACACCACGAAAATATCTAAGCACAAAAATAAGGGCTCTAGTTCTTCCAACAAAGTCGAACCTAGGCGTAAGATCACCCCTCGCTTTAATGCTCGTGGTCGCTCCAATATGCACAACGAGGAGTTTTTTCTAATTATCTCAATGTTCATTTAAAAAAATGTGATACCACGATATCCCTGTAAAAAAGGTCTTCAATTAGCTAACCTTCCATCAACTTCCGAACCCAACACTTATTTGATTTTCTAGTCTCGGTGCATGCTATTCTTTTACATGCTGATTTTACGCCTCTATCTCACACTAAAAGTGACATTCAAAACCAAGATCTTGCATATAGACAAGCTTTAACGGAAGCCTGTTGACTAATGAAGTATCGATCACCTTATTCTCTGATCACTTCACTCCAGGATAGCATGTATACTGATACTGAAGATGATCCCTCCGAGTACGTGTCAGTAAATCCTAACACCAAGCTCGACAAGCTCACTCTCATCTTCTCCCGTAATCCATTTATTTACCAAGCCGATTGTCTAGCTTTAAAGGCTCACGATTGTGGCAACACTAGTAAGTTATCATCTCTAATATATATTAATGACCCATGCAACGCCTCCCTTTATCCATGTTGAGAACCCCAAGATTATGGGTTTCTTTGTCCCGAATGTCATCACTTCTACTGGGATAACTGCTAGTTTGATAAAACCATTAGAGCTTTTTTCGGTCAATTCAAGTCATCATCTAAAGAAACTGGTCAATCTTTAGCTCATCATGCAACTAAGATAGTTCCTACCACGTGTATGTCGCCTACTTTCTTGAACCCTATCGTTACCTCAAGGCCTAGAATGCAAGCTCCAAGCCCACTACCCTACCCATTTCACGTGAATGATACATTCAACAATTTTTCAATCAATTGGTTTTGCATAGGCCTGGACCTAGTGTTCTTCAACCCAGTTCTATTAAGAGCTTTCTTCCAAGAGATTCACTAAACCCTACTTAACCAGCAACACGCTATATGATTCACCTAAGTACCAACCGGTTAAACTTCTCACCCATCTACTATTATCCACGCTAACATCGTCATCTTAGTTCTAAACTGGCACTTTCTCTTGGCACCAACCATGTCGCTTCTATCCCGGCTAACTTCCCTTGTCGAAACAGTCGAGACTGCATCATTGACCAATCTCATGATCGTCGTGGGTACTATGCTTCACAAGCTTTATCTAGACCTAGCTTGCCAATTCATAGAGTCTATTCTCCCATCTTAAACGCCTCCATGTCGTATGTTTCCTATGTTATCCCTCATAGCATGTTGTATAGTAACACACAATTATTTGCCACCTCTCTAACTTCTCTCATCGCCGTGTATAACAACGCGTACCACCATTCTTCTGCAATACAATCAGACTTGGGCTAGTACAGAGGTTGCCTCTCGGGATAACAACTTCTTTATAATTATTAAGCAAGTTCAACACTTGCATATCGAGAACGGTGTATTTGTTTTTACCTGTGAGGCCATCAACATGGACAAGTCAGAATGAGCTAGATTCCTATAAGGTTTACTAGGTGACAAACCAAAATTATAATATATACAATCTATTACATGTAGGATTTGAGATATGCACGATCTACATGAGTGCAAAGTTACCCCATCCGACTATTTTTTCTTCCGCTTCTCTATGACAGATAATGCTACTTTTGTCCTCAAATCAATACCATAGTTCTTTAATAGTTACCCAATCTTCCTAAAAATATGGAACTTATGGCTTTTACTAGATCCACTAAAATCTATCCCGTTCTGGGTTAAGTTCCATGACTTCCCTCACGATCTTTGGTCGTAAAAGGGCTCAACATTGTTGGAAGTTTTGTCGGTAACCCCATTTACGTGGACACTCACACGGTGAATAGGGCGTGATTGAATTTTTCTTGTATTTGCACCATCATGAATGCTTCTGATGAATTCTCTGATACGATTAAGATCGCCTACTTGGGTAAACATATTACTATCCGATCATAGTACCAAGGTTAACATGCTATCATCAGGGTTGCTATGATGGTTCTACCAAATCTGATAATGCTTCCGGCCTATCTGCTAGAGAGCCTTTGATTGATAATAGTTTTCTCTTGTTGGCATCCTATAGAAACAGTGAATCGCCTCTCTATCTTAACTACGACACCCTCGTGATGGAGTTAGATGGTGGATTTTCCATTCTCCCACCACATCTACGAGTGTTGTTCCAACAAGTTAAGGCTCCCCTACTTAACATTAGATTCGCCTAATTGGTTGCACACCGTTAGTTATTAGACTCTGCCTCATGTGGTCTTGGTCATCTTTGGTGTGTGGTTTTTTTGCACGATGGTTAACCACTTATGGCAAGAGATGAATGATAGAATCTTCACTAACTCCCTCTCTCTTAAGTCAGCTTTTTACCACTGGATTCTCTCCGACCTCCATTACACATTCTATGGCTCAAAGATCTTGACCTTGATGATTCCCTTTTTTCTAATAAAATCTTCTTTTTATGATTTTGTTGTAGGTATGCTCGCCTCAGCTAATTTGGATCTTTATATTCTACTATATTCCTCTTTTTTCTCAATAACAATATTATTTTTAAACCATTGTTGTGCTTTCTAGTTAATGTTACTTGACTTGGACATCATGTTTTGCGGAAAAATTCCCTTTTGAGTTGTATTCATAAACTATATTTGTCGAAAAATGTTGCAAAGTAATTTATAAATCAAGATTTTCTATTTTAATTTATTATTTTTTGAACAAAAAAATATATATTAAACATACATGTGAAAATGGATAACAAAACTATTCATTTAATGTAATTTTTAAATTTTCAAACATTACAATACAACTCAAAAATTATCTCAATTACAACATTAAATCTCTAATTTTCGACATCCAGAACTCAAGCTGGAACTTATGTGAGGTAAGAGTAAAAAATCATCTTTAACTATAATTTTTGTTTTAAAAGCTATCGATATTATTAGCTATTGTTTTGGCATGGATAATGTAAAATTTAATCATTTAGACACCAATAAAATTAATAATAAAATTTTAAAAATATCCTTATTACTTGTATGATAAATATAAATGTAAATATATATATATATATATAATTTTTTTATTATAAACATATATAATTTAAAACATATAAAATATTAAATGATAAAAAAATTATATAAAATATAAAACAATATTACGTTAGACTATCGAAAACAATACCATAACACAATATCTACCATTTCCATCTCAAAATTTGTCACCTCGTTTTATTTTATTTCTTCGAAAAACATTAATACCCCACGAAATATTAAGATGTCAATAAATATTAATATTTAACCATTATAAAAATATTACAAAAAACTAATAATAACAAAAAAACAATCTGATAGGATTTAATTCATCTCATAAATTTTATTGTGGACTATTATATTAAAGTTAAAATATATCACAATTAAAAATAAAATATATGATATTCATTAAAAGTAAAACTTAACAAAAACACAAAATATATTTTATAACCAACTAATATGGTTAAATTAAATAATATTAATAATTATTATTTATTATATATTTTTTACATCATCTAAAAATATTAATTTGATATAATGAAATAAATGCAAATTAAAAAAGTTATAGACTCTGGAAAATATTGATTTGATTTATTTATTAGCTAAAAAGTATAATTATATTTTATGATCAAATAATATAATTTAATAATATTGTTTATTTTTATACCTAGTTACTAATAATTAATTCCATAAATATAATTAATTCCAATAAAATACAATAATTTTGAATGATTTAAATAATATATATATATATATATAATTAAAAAATTACTCTAATTATAAAAAATTTCCCCATGATATATTGCGGGTTTTTTATTATTATTATGTTAGGGTGGCGACCAAAGTCCCACATCCCACATTGGTTAAACATGGGGAAAGATCAGTGGTATATAAGTAAGAACATACCTCAACTAGTATGAGGCCTTTTGGTAGTGGACCAAATGCAAAGCCGTGAGGGCCTTCGGGTGCCAAAGCGGACAATATCATACTAGTGTTGAGATCGGTTGTGTTCTTACTTATATACGGAGGAGGAATATGCGGACCGGACCCCATATTCCCAACACGTGGTATCAGAGCGTCAGACCCAGACGGAACGCGATGGTGGTGAAATTCTCGGAGGTCGAACATGATGAACCAGTAGCCATATGATCAAGGTGATCTGCTCTAGAGATCCTAGTTCGGAGTGCTCGTGGCTCATCAAGCAGTGTGGCTTGATTGGAGTGGCGCGAAGGAACAAGACAGTGTGGTCTAAGAGGAGGTGAGCAGTAACATCCGTAGTGCCTCTATGGTCAGGTAGTCTCCAACCTGATTAGAGTGGGCGGATGAAAGTCAATTGAGAGGAGGCTAAGTGGTACTTTGTTCGAGAGGAGGATTTGTTAGGGTGGCGACCAAAGTCCCACATCCCACATCGGTTAAACATGGGGAAAGATCAGTGGTATATAAGTAAGAACATATTCGACTAGTATGAGGCCTTTTGGTAGTGGACCAAATGCAAAGCCATGAGGGCCTTCGGGTGCCAAAGCGGACAATATCATACTAGTGTTGAGATCGGTTGTGTTCTTACTTATATACGGAGGAGGAATATGCACCGGACCCCATATTCCCAACATATTATATAATTACTTTTATATGGATATCACCTGTGTCTATAAAATTGTGGTTTCAAAAGTGTTTTCAAAATAATTATAAAAAAAAGTTAAAAGTTATAATTCATATTCGACTTTAGAAGAAAAACTTAAAGCTAAAATCTTTATAGAAAATTTACTAAAAAATATTTTTAAAAAAATTAGTTACGTAAATTAGATTTGAATATTAATTCAAATGAATGATTAAAAAATCCAAAGTCCATGTTTAATCTTATTTATAGTTTTTAAATCTATTTTTGTTGAAATATCTTAGTTTAGGCTGACATATATTTCAAAACTTAATCACGGTAAGTCTAATGATGAATTTTTTTATAAAACTAACACCAAAATATAAAAATTTCAAATAACTTGATATAAAAAACAAACATTTAATTTACACATTTTATAAAAAAAATTGTGATGTTATCTATTGTTTTTTTTTTCTTAACAGTGTTAAATTGAACAACAAGTTTTAAACATATATAATACATAAATAAATATCACAATAAGTCAAGAAGAAATAAAAACTCACACATGAAAAGAAATATGAAAAGGGACAAAAAAAAAGGTTAAATATGACATAAATAAACTAGCAAGATCAAATTTTATCAATAAATTTTATATAAAAAATACTATAAACTATAAAATGTTAATAAATTATCTAATAAAAGGTTTTAAAACAAATATAAACTAAGAAAAAATATATTTTAGTTATGAATGATAATTGTTTTTGAATCCACGTCTGACAGAAACCAATCGTTGTTGGATATTTTGGTGTAATTGGATTAACTAATCGACCAATGTAGTCATAATATATTATCGAGCAAGTCCGAGAGTGTGGGGTACACGCTTGTTAGAATATATTATGATTAGTGGGTCCAATGGACGGATCCTTGTTCGGGTTAGATTTATTTTGAATGATAAGACTATTATGAAAATTCATGGAAATTTGAATTTGGAAAAATAATTCGAATTTGAATTTGAATTTTTAGTGAGTTTATCATCTGAAATCTTAACCATTTTTGGACATAAAACTATTTTACAGTTGGAGTATTTTGGCTGAATAAAAAAGTATGTTTCTGTAACAGAGAAAAACACAACAAAAAATCATTCTCGTTGTTCAAAAGAAAAGCTCTAATTTTATCCGGTTGAAAATTTTGGAGAACCACCAAAATAATTTCAATCTGAAATTGTTAAAACAAGACTTCAGAGTTTATCCGGAAATCTCTAAACAATATTCCCAACAAAAGATTGAATTATATGTTCTTGTTTTATGAAGAGATTTGTATGAAGATGTTCTTATTTTATGAAAAGATTTATTTAAGATTAAAATGAAGAGATTTGTTGTCATCTTTAAGAGAATCCATAATCAACTATTAAAGCATGGGAACTACGATATCATCCTGTAAGTTTTTCTCCCTCTTTTACTCATGGATGAAAATGGTGATAATCTTTGCATTGTTACAAAATCTTGTAAAGGATACACACTTTGTATTAATTGTTGTTTTGGTTGTTATAAGTGTGTATCTAGGACTACAAATGCTTGAATTGATTTGTTATACGAAAAAAGTATGTTTTGGTGTTTACTTTTAAATAAAAAATTTGTTTTTTGTAAACAGTATGAATGCATATAGTAAGCATATACAAAATCAAAATGTTTGAATTTGTATTAATATTTGTTAAAAACTGTAAGTATGCCTACACCAAACAAAGTGCAATTATAAAATTAATAACTGCAGTTTAAATGCTTGTAGAAATCAATTTGCATGCTGTTTTTGCTTCGATATGTAAATTGTGAAAGCAGTTGTTAGGTAATTTGTTATTTGGCATGAAAATTGCACCTACACTTTGTATTTTGTTGTTAATGATGCAAATTGTACTTGACAGTTGTTAAACAAAAACTGCATTCTAAAGAAAAACAATTGTTGCATGCAGTGTCTTTGGTATTACGATTGATAGGATCAATCGTACAGATGAATTAAATTGGATACATGCACTACAATATATCATTGTGTAGTTTATTATCTTTATATAGTGTAAAATAATTAATTCAAATTGAATAAAATAATGAATACCTTAAGAGAACGGTTTGTTGCATGCAGTTACACAAGTTGCAATATTAATCAGTAATAAACCGTCTAGTTATTGGCATGCAAAGTATCTTGAAAATTAAAATGGAGTCATTCTTAATTAAGTATACGGTATAATATTAAAGTTATTATAATAAATAAGAATTAAGTTAAAAGATAATTCTTGTGGAAGTAAAATAAGAATTAAAGACGTTGCTATTAACACAATTTTATTTCATACAAACTAAAACTATTTTAGTTAAGTGTATAAATTGCCTTAATAAATTTGAACAAAATATTCAGGTTAGCTTTTGAACTTATATTATGATATAATAAAAATGATTACTGCTCTTACAATTTAGAGATAGTAATATATATAATAACATCTGCACGTGGAAGTTGTTATATCTAATTAAGTTGCTTAGATATAATATAATTTACGATTTTGGGTAAATTTTGATGTTATTCGTCAATGAGTTATGATTTGTTTATACGTGGGTGACATGTTTATTTTTGGCACTGACCAAATTAAGTTGATGAAATTAAGACATTTTTATCGTCGAGTTTGAGATGAAGGATTTGGAAAAAGCTTAAAGGCTTCGTGGTATATGTATGTCATGACTAGCATTAGGCTGGATATTGCCTTTGCTGTTGGAAAGCTTAGTAGGTACTAGCAATCCTAGTTCACATCATTGACAAATTTTAAATCGAGTGTTTCATGTATTTGAGAAGAACCATGGATTATTGTTTGATTTATACTCGATTTCCTTCCGTACTTGAAGGATATTCGGATGCGAGTTATATTTCGAATATGGAAGACCACTCTTCCACAAGTGGATGGGTATTTCTACTTGGGGGAAGTGCTATCTCTTAAGTATCTAAGAAACAAACTTGTATTACTGATTCAACAATGGAATCAAAATTTGTGGTATTAGCAGCAGCGAGTAAAGAAGCTGAGTGGCTAAGAAACTTAATGTATGAAATTATGTTGATCAAAGATTTAAAAATTAGCTAAATAAAACTGTTTGTTTTTTTATATGATATGAATGGGATTTTTAATTTATTTAAAAATAAAATAAAAATTATAGTGTTTTTTTAAACTAAAGTTAAATAGATTGAAGATTTACTTTTAAAATTTGAATATTGAGTTTTCTATTTTTAGGCTATACAAAATTTTCTTTTTTTGTTAGGGTTATAGTATTTAGTAAGTCACGATAACAAATGTATAAATATTAAAATAAAAAGGATGGCATATTTATAAAAGAAAATGTAGTTTTGGTTTTTTCTCCGAGCCTAAAATAGTAAAATATCAAAATCTGATCCTTATTTTGATACGCACCAAAATAAACTGATAGCGAAGAAGTACCATAAACATAGAAAGAAAGTTAGAGATTATTAATAATAAAAATAATTGAAAATCATATTTGTTGAAGAGAAAAGTACCAGTAATACCTTCTTAACTATTTAATTACCCAGTGGTATCCGCTTTTCAGATAGCGTAACTTGGTACATCGAATTGAAATTTGGACAAATATACCCCCGACCATATATACCCGCTGATACCTCGAGGTGTTTGCAATTCTCAGGATATCATGAGAATTGTTTTCAACTCAGGATTTCCTGAACAACTCTGAGGATATCATTAGAGTTGTTTGCAACTCTCATAATTTCTTGAACAATTCTAATGATATCATGTGAATTGTTTGCAACTCAGGATTTCCTGAACAACTCTCACGATATCATGAGAATTGTTTGCAACTCAAGATTTCCTAAACAATTCTCAGGATATCCTGAGAATTGTTTGCAACTCTCAAGATTTCCTGAACAATTCTCAGGATATCATGAGAATTGTTTGCAACTGAGGATATCCTGAGAATTGTTTGCAACTCTTAGGATTTCCTGAACAATTCTAAGGATATCATGAGAATTGTTTGCAACTCAAGGATTTCCTGAACAATTCTCAAGATATCATGAGAATTGTTTGCAACTCTTAGGATTTCTTGAACAATTCTCAGGATATCATGAGAATTGATTGCAACTCAGGATTTCTTGAACATTTCTCAAGATATGAAATTTTATTTTTAAAAAGAATAAAAAAAATATCATCAATAGATTATTCTTTGTTCATTTAAAAAAAACAAAAGCGATGGTACTTTCATTTATTTTTTTCGAACTCCGGTTTGAAAGATGCGGATCTTTTAAAAATAAAATAAAAAGAAAAAGTAGGAAAGAGAAATTTTGGTTAAGTCGTTGTTCATGAACGGTGAAGATAGTTATAGTATTAAAATAATATTAGGTACTATGTGGTAATTAGATAGTTGAGATGGGTATTAAGAGATAATTTATCAAACCTTGGGTACCAGATGACAATAAAATAATTGAGCAAGTATCTTATGTGTAATTTTCCTTTGTTTTATTTGGACTTAATTGTTAAAATTGTCTGATCTGAGCTAAAAAAAACTTATTAACGAATAAAATTACAAAGTCATTAAGAAGTTCTTGTAAATAAGCAGTTTGAAGTATAATTTGGACATGCAAACGATGATAACATACTTCAATCTTCTGTTAATATACAGATTTGATGTGCATACATACATGTATGCAATTTATATCAACATGCAATTGGAGCTTTAATTAGAATTTGAACTGTCAATCAGTTTGCCATTTTCAGAAGTGAGGTTCCTAAACTTTATGTGAGTTCTAATTATGTCTGGAAAATAAGAAAGTAAAGAATGAGAAGAAATATGATGACTTTTGGATAAGAAATTTGTGGAACCATATGACTTTGCTCTCATAGACCTTAGATGTGAAGGTCCGACACCTTATCAAATTCGGTGCTAAAATGTAGCATGGTTTGTCTGGAATCATTACAAATGCTTGGTATGGTTTGAACCGTCTTACTGATCCATTTTGTGGAGAACAGGTTTTGGAGGGTTATCGCCAACTAGCACTGCGGGTGCTACATTGTGTGGGTTGAAGATTGGTTATGGGCAGCCCGCAGCCGGACAACTATATGAGCATTGTAAAATTGAGGTAGTCTCTCCTCTTAGAACTCTGCAAGCGACAAGCCTTCAGATGATAACGATTCTCCTAAAGACGATTGTGACTTTTAAGTAAGTTATCATAAGGAAACCAAATTGTTAATCAGTACAGCTTGGATACGCATCGGCATCGGGGCAAATGGTTGCTGCCTGACCATTAGAACATGAAGTCATGGCAGGACTGTCAGTGCTGTAGTTAGAGCTATGCTTGTCCGCGCTTAGACCGGAGGTCTAGCTAAGGGAGCCTAAACCAGAGGTGGGAGTACATTGCCGTAGGAGCAAGATCTATCAGATAATGCGCCATTCGATCGATCTTTTGCCTCTGCATAATGTATTGCTAAGAAACTCTGCTACTTGCCCGGACAGGAATAGTTGTTCTACTGAGGCAGTCAGCGGCGATGGAGGAGGTGGAGGGATGATCCGTGGTGCTAGCCCATTAATCAGAGATGCTGGAGGAATTATGTGTGGCAGTAACATGTGGTTGGATTGGTGCAGTGGAGAGCTGACTGGTGGTCGTGGTGCCTGCAGTAATCCGTTAATCGGTGGTTGCAGTAGTGTGTTAACTTCGTTTGATCTTCTGGCACTTGGTGAGTTTTAATCATCTTGATCGGAAGAATTACTGCGGCTCAATATCAAACATCTTATGATCAACTACAATAGATTGGACTTAGCAACTAAAAAAGTTTGCGACATCCTTCCGTACCACTCAAATATAGCTTCTAGCATAGTTTTCATTTACGATCGCGTAAGGGTTTTCCTAGTTTGGAAAGGAATCAAAACCCCATGTATAAGGTCTGCTGCATCTCCTGACCTCCAAAGGTAATTTGTTCTGTCATCTATTAGTTAGGAATGGTTGTGACCTATGAGGCTTATCTGAAGATTTTCTGAACTTGAATCTATTTAGCATTAACATTTCGCTCGGATGTTGATGTAGCTAGCGATTTGAAGGAAAAGAATACTAAGAGGGCAGCAAACAAGAAGAGACCCTCCACCGAATCATCCAGGATGTCATCTTTGTCCAGTTAAAACTACAGGACTTCCTTAGCCTAACATACTTTCTTAAAGACCCTGTCCGCATGAGTATTGGTAGTTAAAACCGCCGACAGAGTAAAAGTAGACCCTAAACGTTGAAATACGTAGATTCTCCAAGGCCTGTGCCCCAGCAACCAAAATCTGCAAAGACCAGAGTTTCCCTTCTCAATGAATCGAAGTCCAGCTGGGGTTTCCAATAAAACTAACAATGCTGGTCTGAGCTCCCTAGGCTATTATAAGATAGTAGAGAACTATCTCCAATATGAATTCAAGTCATCTACTATAGAATCTGGCAAAGGAGCTCTAATTTATTGAACCTGGAAATCAAAAGAAAACATCTAATTTTGTGGCCAAGCTCATGGGGCTGGACATCCATGATAACCGATCCTAATCAGACACTATATATCGGTTTCTCTATAAGCACAAACACTTTCTTGTTTCTAATGCTTCTTTAGTATTTCTCCTTGGTGAGAAGACAAAAAAAAGCATTTATCTATAACCAACCTATTAAACGTACAATGTCACTCAAATATCATACAGTGCCTAGTAACGGAGCAGATTACAGTAACAGTCAGGAGCTGTGGGTAGGACAGATACCTAGATTCTGATTTAATATCTAAGTTGTAAAGAGTAACTACTGATAGATTGAGTGGATTGACATTACTGTCTCCAGCGGAACCTCCAGCAGCCAAATTCTACTTTACAAGCTTGCTAGTTTTGCTATTCTAGTAGACATAAACCATAACTTGAGTGCTTAAAAGTTAGAACACGAGTTTTTACAATGTGTGGAAGCTTTGTATCAAACTTGCTTCAATGGACCCTCCTGCTGCAAAACCATATCAGGGTAATATGCAACCAGGGAATTTAGAGACTATGTAAGCTGTTATCTTGTTCAATTATAAACCTTGTATACTGACCACATATATTCATATTCAGGAAATGTATTATCATTCAAATTTTCAAATGAAATATCCATCAATCAAGCTCTACATGTTTTGTACGCTAAGAATGTCGCAGCAACAAACCCCGCGTTCTTTACCACCATAGCATCAAAGGGAACACAAATTCTTTGGGGGAAGTGACTCCAGCTACTATGCTTCATATCATTTAAAGAGCAAAAAAAATAGACTGATGATCTTTCTGACACTGACTAGCATGTGGTGTGATGACCAAGAAAAGGAAATAAATTATAATCTAAGAGACCCTAACTGAAACATTTCTATCTGTCCTCCAATAAGTAAAGAAACACTATCTAAAAATCAAAATATATGCTATCTAAACATTGGAAGGCGGACAGTGACCGGTGTCGAAGTACCAATTTTTTTATTAAATAGGTAAATAAATCGTACATTTTGCGTGCGAAAGAAATGATGGAAGTATCAAAAGCACGAAGAACTCTGGACTTAGAACGAAAAACTTAGTATTACATCCATTAACTATGCTGCCAAGATGACATAATGAGTTTTCAGGGAAGATACTTTATCCTGACACAAACCAAGTATAGAGAAATTTGTTTTCTCAGCTATAATCTATCCGAAAAAATGTATGATACAAATATGGTCATCGACGTATGAGTTTTTATCAGCAAATACAACCTATTACCATCCCAAAAATGATAGCTAGTGATTTTAACCCCAGTGAAGGCAAGGGGCCGTAATCTGTTACTGTAACATAGAAAGTTGAAGACTGGCCTTGTAAAAAGGTTGAAAACCCATTCAGCAAAATAGTTTATAATAATTTCTTCTTTCTGTCGAGAAACAAGAAGTTTCGTTGAAAGTTCAAGACCGCCCAAAGAAAATGTCGAAAACCAATCTCTGGCCAGAGCACAGAAGGGGAATACAGAGAAGAGCACGGGCTCTGCCATAGAAGAAAGTTGCTCAACCGGGTCTCACCAGAAGTACGAATAATAATGTCAGGATCAGGTACAACTGCCATATACATTTTCTTTTCAATATCTTCGAGTTTTACTAAATTCTCCTTTTCATCCCTCTTTTTCTCACATGATTCTTGAACAGCATGCACAATTTCATTGGTAGAAGTGTAGGCAATGCAGACAGTTAACACTGCTGTAGAATTTTTAGCAGTAGCCAGCATAGCCCTCTCAACTGCCGACTTAACACGTTCACTAACGAGGTCTAGGTTCCCTGAAAAGTAAAGCCTTAGGCCATAACGATTAACGATGCTTTCTTCCTTCAATAACTCTTCAATCTTTTCCACTAGCAAATCCATCAAAGACTGAACTTCTTCAGAACTCCGTTTGAAATTATCGATACTGAACGCGTAAATAGTCACATACTTTACACCAAATTCATAGCAGTACTTAAGCATGGACATTAGAGCTGGGAAACCAGCTCTATGACCACCACTAAGTTTGGTATTACGTTTAGCGTATCTCCGGTTTCCGTCCATGATGAATGCAATGTGATTCGGTTTAGGACCCGCATATAGTATGAGATATACGAGTTTCCGCAAACAATTAAGCAAGTTGTCAATCTTAATGCTCCTCCATATACTGCTGATATATCTCTCCATCACTATTATTTTACAGAAGATATGAATTACCTAAGAAACAAAAATTAAACCTTTATCATTACCCAAAAGGGCCAACATATCCAACAAAAGCACTGATATAGAATGAGCTCAGTTACTTATAATAGTAAAGTACATGAATGAATCAACAACCACAGCTCTATACGGCTCAACGTTTTATACTTGGGTGATCTATACATGGTCAAATAAACACTTGCATTTACATGAACCAAATTTGAAAAAGGAAAATTTCTTAGTGGGGCAATCCCGTTGTCTAGTGATTCAGGGCATACATATGGTCAATTCAGACTCATAATTGTATACGAAAACAATATGCAAAACTAATTAAGAATAAGTTACACTACAGAACTAGAACTAACACTGAAGATAGCAGTGAAGCAGTGCTAACACAAAATCTCTGCGAGAAAAGTCAACCTTTGTCAACGAGAAAAAAAATCGGAAACACAGAAACTATAAATTTTTGACATTGAAAGAAGGAAAAAGTGAGCAATCGTCAAGGGTTTGTATTTGCAATCAAAGAAAAAGTATGAGAACTGATTACCTGAAGATATATCCTTTAATGGTAGACGTCGAATAGAATTCTTTTTTTCGGCACGAAATCTACGACTGGAACTTTAATCTTCGATCGGAGAGCAATTATTCGACTGATAGAGTGAACAAGAGTTTTGAGAATGAAGAAGGATTAGTTTTACTTTATATGGGCCGCTGAATAGTGTGACCAGTGAGTCGTGCTAAGCACAAAATCAAGTGGTGTGGGTTATTAAATGTAAAGGTCCTATACGTCCCGTTTCTATTCAATACATTTAATTTTGAAATTCAAATTATATTTTTTTTATTTATCCTTTTTTCCCTTTATCATTTTAATATATTTATATTTTTGTATTACTAGTATTTTATAATCCAAAATATTTTTTTTTATATTCAAATCAAATATATAGATATAAAAAACTAAAGAACCTAAAAAACCTAAAAAACAGCAACAGGTCTTTAAAAATTATATCTTGATCATATTAAAAAAAAGATTGGATCCAAAAGATACTAAAAAATATCACATATACGATATATATCTCTTCTCTCCTATATTTTAGTCAAATTCAAATTCGAATTCGTTACCATCAAAACTTTTATATTTGAGAGCTTGTCGGTATGTTATACATCATGGATCCCAAGAACTAAACATTACATAGGAATAGGATGGATTTGGTTTTGTGTATCTAATCGCTTTCTTTAATTTATATTTTTGTTTTCCTTACAGAATTTATAGGAAATCGAAACCAAAATAGAATATATTAAATTTGAATCATTCGCGTATATCCACGTTTTGTACGCGTTAAGGTTGAACTTGAAAAATAATAAAAATATAGAATATGTGGTTATATAGAGTTTACGAATTTTTACGACAACAAAAAGAAGGGAAGGTTCCAAAATTATTTTTTACTTACAAAAATTTGGATGGCATACGAAATATCCAAAAAACTTAATGTTAAAGAAAAAAAACAATGGATCATGATCTATTTTATTGTTTTGGACTTAGGGCTTATCATGTTAAAGTTGGAAGTGGATTATGATTTCGATACGTTATATGCGGAAATTATAATCACGACCCTACAAAATATTTAGAAGGATTTCATGGAGAGAGAAATTTGAAAATAGACGACGTAAAAATTGTTACGAAATTATCTAAGGCTCGTGCCCATCCTTAGAAAGTTTTAGTGAGTTTGAGGAACAATGAAACTCATAAAAATATCCAAAATGTATCATATTTATAATGTAAGATAAAAACATCATACATTGAAGATATGCGATCAGTCGCACATGCAGTTTTTGTTGGCTATAATAAAGGAAAACAACTATGTCGAATGACATCGGACTACAGCTCGGGGATACGATGTAATCATGGGGATACGATGCAATCACATGCCTATCTTTTATACACTTTACATATATAGAATTTTTAATGACATTCCAACGAGTTCTTATTATGGATAATATATATAAGACTTGGAGGTATATAATGACATTATTTGAAATTGATGAGGGTACGCCAACGATTTAACATTTTGTATTGTACATGTTTTTATCGATGCGGAAAAGTTGGACACGTACATTTGAACGTTTGATCTTCTTTGGTTGTTCAAGAAATAAAATGAGTGCGTATTATTAAATGTTGTGATGACATATAGGAAATTTGCGTTGATGGGTGCAATCAACGAGGTATTTCCGGTAACTACACGCTTATTATGTAAATGACATATAAGAGGGAATACTTTTGCAAATATGAGAAAATTCTTCAAAGAATAAATGGTTTCAGACGAGTTTCTTGCTTCTTAGAATTTGGCGGTGTATTATGAGGACGAGACTATTTAGTCTATCCTAAGTCATCGAAGTACGGTGAAATATCTTGGCTCAAACCGTATGATGAAAAAATCATTTATTCATACTTAACATGGTGAAGCACTACACAAACACAATAACAAATCGGTAAGTTCATTCATCTTTATATATTAAAGTGATGTTCAAGTAATGTAGTCGGACTTTTTTATTGTTATTATTATTATTAGAGGCATTCATTCATTATTGAAGCGCTTTATCCAGACGATCCAACTAAACTTTAAATAATTGGATGAAGCTTCACACTTAGCTTGGTATTCAACACAAAAAGATAAAAATAATCGTTCAAAAAATATAAGAAAATCTATAAAGTTTTATTTGATAGTGTCATATTCAAAGTGTTAAGAAAAGATGAGCGAGACATATATTGTTTTCTTGAAGGGTTTATAATATAATAGAATGTGGATGCTTTGTTAGATCCATGCATGGGTTATCGTGTACATGTTGATAAATATGATGGCTATAGAGGGTCGTATTATGAATTATTATAGGATCGACAAAATGTGACAACCTTTAAACTTTGTTACGGAAAAGAAGCATTTTAAAAAGCATCAAAGGTCAAGTAATCAAGATTCATCAGGTCAAAAAAAAAGATCAGAAGGGTATAGGAAAGAAGCAATTTTATCAAGGAAAAATAAAAAGGTCAGCAGACCATAGCATAGATCACTTGTTAAGTGATCAGTTTGTTGTGCAGTCTGAACCTGAGGTTTTTGCCACTCCCAATGGGGATCATATGTTCAGCCAATTCTATAATTAAAGTCAATCACCATTTTCTTCGAAAATTGTATCCGGACATCTACCCAAACGTTTTGATAGTTCGAAGATGGAAAAGTATGAAGAAAGCCATGATCTTAATAATCATCTCGAATAATTTAAAAAATCATAATGAGTTTTAATGATGATGATAAGTTATTATGTATGTTTTTTCCCAAACATTCAAGAGTAGTGCCTTGAAATATTATAATAGATTGCCTCAGGGATGGATAAAAAATTGGATATGTTTTGGATGACATTCCAAAGAAAGTTTGTGGGAAGTAAAGAACTCAAAGGAAATTGTGATACAATAATTCATTATGGGCAATACCCAAATGAGTCGATAAATGATCACATCAACCGTTTTGTGAATACTAAAAAAGAATTGGCAGGTGCCCGTAGCTTCACTTTAGCAGGGATTGTTGGCTGGGGAGTTGGTAGATTCCGTGACCTGGAAAAAATCTTACACCTAGGGTGGATTTTTGAACTAGTTCGGAAAGTAAATTACTATATAGAGAAAATTAAGAAGTCAAGGCTGGTTTGGTTTATTTTTGGCTGAGGGTAATATGGTAAAGAGATTAGAGAGTATTTCGATAATTTTGTGGTGTTTTGTGTTTAGTGTGTAGAGTCGAAAGATAATTAAACTGCCTATTAGTATTAAATTCTGATCACCCTTATTAATGAAAGTGGTTGGGATATTTATACCTTAATTATTGACCCATGGGCTTATTGGGCCAGGTCACGAAACCGAGTAGAATTTAAAGACCCAATAGTCATATAGTTTTAAGTTGATTAGCAACTAGCTTAGTCAAAATTTAATACATTTGTCATGTTTGGATATTTAGTGGTGTAATATGGTCTAAATTGCCCCTGTTCGGATAAGTGGATTTACTTGGGGCATAGTAACCAAAAACTTCAAACTCATCAGTAGCCCCTTTTCAGGTCTTGCAAAAGATCGTTGGAAGAGCTAAAACTTCACAAAATTAACACCATCCTTGTCTGATCTTCCTGTGTTGTTTGAACTGAATTTTTTTCTCCATAAGTGGCCATGTTCGAACTTTATTAGAACTGATTTCCCTTCTCAGAATTCTAAGAGTTTTTCTTGAATCGTAGGACACGTGTCAAGATCTAGTTTGACCTCCCAACCGTTTTTTCTTCTAGATTATCGCACCCACTAGGTCTAGAAAGTTACCTAGGTTTCAATTTTCATACGTTGCGCAACCTTTAATCATTGCGAAATATCTATTCATCTTCTTCTTGGTAACTGTTACTTTAACTGTTATATATAATCATTTCTACGGTTTCATTGTCTTCCACACTCAAATTTTCTTAGAGATAAAACTTAGTTCATCTTCAAACTTTCTTGAGACATATATGTTCACTGCCAAAAACACCTTAGTTAAAGAAGGTTGGTTGAACTTGTCTAAATTGGAGAGAGCACAAAAAGTAGCAAGGGATAAACGTATTGCTTTTGGTCTTTGAGAAAGGTAACTAACCGAATCAGAATGCCGATCAAGGGTCGTCTTCTTCAAAAACCCTAGAACCAGAAAACTTCCATTCACAACAGACCTTTCAGCTTCTCCCATCTGGTTCTTCAGTCCAAGAATTCAAAACCCTTTGCCCAAAAAAAAAGTCGTTTCTAGTGTCAGGAAACCCTCACCGTTTATTGCAATGGGCTCAGATACAGAAAGATCACTAGATAAGCTAACTCCTCGTCGGATTACACGTCAATCCATAACCAAATCCACACCCACATCTTCAAAACCCTCCATTTCGGAGGTAGCAAAGGTTGTTCCAAAAGCTAAAACATCCAGACGGCAGCCTCCACCGGACACTAGAATTTCAGAAGCATCATCTGCACATCCTTCTGAGTAACCAACTGTACAACCACCATCAAAGGAGCCAGAGCAGCCTCTCTTAAAAATAGTTGAACAACTTTCCACAATTATGGAGGAGAACATGGAGGACAACATAGAGGAATCCCATTTCAAGGCTGAGGCGTCTGGTTAAACAGGGGATATTACCTCAGAGAGGTAAAACCAAAGTGGGCATGACTTATCCGGATGCTCTTCCGGAGAGTTTAGAGGGAAAAGTGGGTCCCTGTTTAAAAAAGGTTAGTGTCAAATACCTACTGGCTCTTCAGAATATCAATTATATCTACACCCACATAGTTGAGTTGGGTCGGATCCGAACTAAATGGGAGATCCCAGAGTCTGTGAAGGTGAGGATCCTTGTCACTATGGAGACCTCAATGGACTGTAAATTAAATGAGGTGGTAGTCTATACCGAAGTACTGAACTGGGGACTTCGGTTCCCCTTGGATCTAGAGATTGCCAGATATTTTCATCTGATCAAGTTATGCCTTAGCCAAAAATTCCACTCCCAATGGAACAGTTTGTTGTTGTGGCAAGCTTATGCAAGAATCATTAAATCCCCTTCTATCATTACAACATGGGGAATGATTATAAAGTGGTGGATGACTTGCTAGAGTCCGAAAATCTCTAGAGGATGCAGTTCCTATTTATTAATGGTACTTGGGAGAATGGCAAGAAAATCAAAGCTGATACGAACCCAAGACTTCTAACCAGTCGCTGGAAGAACATTGGTAATTTCTTCTTATTTGCCTCTTTTTTTTATCTTTTAAGTTATAAATTTCTTATTTTGACTAACTAATGTTTCTCCCCAGTTCTACCGAAGGAGTTTTTGGGCCATCTAGAGGCAGGGCAGAACACTTGTGCGTAGCTAAACACTTAGGCTTTGGAGAACTGGGGGAACGCTTTTCATAATTGCTTCAAGTCAGGAAATTTTGTAAGGTCTCAACTGTGGAACACCACAAGAAGAAGAGATCTTACTTGGAAAGAGTTAACCACCCCTCCCCCTGCTGATGTGATCCTAAAGAGGATGGAAGCTAAGGATGCCAAGCTGTATCTGCCTTCCAGAGCCAAATCCCCTGGAAAAATGAAGAATAAGAAGAGGAAAGCCACAACAGACTTGGCCTAGACGACTACAGAGGGGACTGGTTTGGAGAATCAAGGAGGAATCAATGCGGCCTAACTAAAAGAAGTGGAGGTTACTGTGAAGGAAGACGGAGAGTCAAAGAACCCACCAATGCCTTCTAAGAAAGATAAAAATCGTAAGGCCAACAGCGATGAGAAAGTTGTCAAGAAAAAGAAGGTTATTCTGGGAGCAGAGATAATCCTTCTCCCCACTGAAGTTCCTCCTCCAGCTCTTACCAACCCCACCTTACAAGAGGAAATCCCAACTAATCTCCAATTCGGATAGGTTGCTGGTGTTGGTAATGACGAAGTGGACCTCGAAGCCTTTCAAAATACTAGCATTTACTTTAATGATCTGGAGAAAGATAATTTTACAGGTTCTTACCGTCCTTCTAGCTCTTCTAACATGGTAACTTATAATGGGAAGTCCTACTTTATATACGAAGAACAAGATACCTTGAGCCATGCCCTCATTGGATACATCCGACCAGTACTTGATCTGGAGAGGCAGGTAAAAACTCAAATGAGCATCATTAATTCTCTAAACACTGACAAGAAAACCTCGTCAGATAATCTTCTGAGTACTCAGCAAAGCATAGAGGGGCTGAAGATGGAAAAAGAAGAGCTGATCGCATCAGAGGCGGCCAACACTGAGCTCCAAGCCAAATACTCCAAACTGAAGACCTCTTCTTCGCAAAACCTCACAGCTTTGAAACGACAATTAAAGACTAAGGATGATGTTATCCAAACTCTATCCAACGAGAAAACCAAATTGGAAAGCACTGTTCAAGATAAGATTGAAGAGAAGGAAGTCTTGGAACGTCAACAAAAACATGTTGCTGATGGTATAGAGAAGTATGCTAACGATATGGTAGACTCTCTAGAGAAGAGAGACGATCTGATCAAATCCGACATGGTGTTGCTGTTTCATGAGACCTTTCCTAAGAGGAATTCTGGTTCCTTATGAAAATATATAGAGTATGAGGACATCCCATTCCATACTCTAGCAGACGGTGACAAGCGCAACTACACTAGTGGGATAGATTCCACAACTAATGGTGATGAAAAAACGGGTGAGACTTCAAGTGCCGAACTCAAAAGTCCAAAAAAAGATTGTGGTGAAGAAATATATGAAGGGAACAAGCCCTAAGGTTTTATTGTGTAACTTATACTTTTGAAAAACTAACATCCTTGGATGACCAAGGCATATTTTGTATTATTGGTCAGTTTGAGTCCGGTCAGGTTTAATCTATTCAATTTCCCTTCTGTTTAATACTTTATTTTAAATATTTCATGGCTAATGTTTAAGTAGCCCATATAATTTCAGAAGTGTTGAATTGAGAGTATTTAATATCTCCGATCACATGTGTTTAAACATATCCGATCTTCTCAAGAAAACTTGAGAGTCAGGGTGTTGAATAAGAACTTTATATTCGAATTGAATTGAAAAAACATCACACCAGGCTTTTGAAGAAGGCACCATGTATTATTCAAAAAATCCGAACACCTCATTAAAACCTCCCCGCGCCACCAGGGTAAGAAAGAGTATGCCCTCTAATATTTACATTGGTATTTAACAAGTAAATATTTATAGAATTTTTTTATTCTAGATATAGCTAGAGATGCTCAATATTTCATGGATGCTTTAGAGCTCTTCCTTCTTGTCTTGAAGCCTATATGTCCCTGATTTGACCTTTTCACAGTCATGTAAGGGCCTTCCCAGTTCAGAGCCAATTTACCAAACTGCTTTTCTTTAGTATGCAAAAAACTTTCCTTAAAACTTTATCTCTGGTTTGCAACTCTCTTGACTTTGGAGGCAAACCTGCTCCTCATCAAACCTTGGTAGTGTGTTGTTCTCAAATGTGCTTTAACTTTTTTTTTCCTCTATTAAGTCCAATTGATTCCTAACTGCTATATCATTAGCCTATTCGTAATAATTTTGGACCATATGTGATGGTAATGTAGCTTCTATGGGAGTAATTTCATTCATCCCATACACCAAAGCAAAAGGAGATTCTTGTGTGGAAGCCCGAGGAGTAGTTCGGTAGGCCCACATTACTTCTTGTAAATAACTTGGCCATTTTCCTACTGCTCCTTCCAAATTCTTCTCTAAACCGGACAAGATGGTTCTATTTGCAACCTCAACTTGGCCATTTTATTAAAGGTGAAAAGGAGAAGAAAAACAATGTTAAATGGCTCTAAAGGTACCATATGCTTCCATGTCTTTGTTATCAAACTGTGGCCCATTGTCTGTGGTAATCTTCTGGGGAACTCCAAACCTACAACATATGTTGGATATGATGAACTTAATAACGGATTTTGATGTGGTTCCAGCCAAAGGAACTGCCTCTATCCATTTAGAGAAGTAGTCAATGGCTACTATTATAGTTCTGCATCCATCGGATGCCATAAGAAGATGCCCAACCAAATCCATCCCTCATTTAGCAAAAGGTATTGGTTCGGAGATAGAATCCATAGGCACTGCTGGCACATGAATTTCATTCCCATATTTTTGACATGGATCACATTTCTTCACCATTTCTTTAGTATCTTCCATTATGGTTGGCCAACAGTATCCAGCTAACAAAACTCTTCGGGTCAGCGCCCTGTAACCACAGCGTACTGAACCTTTCCAATCATATAATTTAGATAATACAACCTTGGATTCTTCAAACCCCAAACAACGTAGCAAGGGCTTGCTGGAGGATTTTTTTATAGAAAACTTCTCTTATTATCAAGAAACCACGAGCCCTGCATTTAATCCTTTTTGCCACAGCTTTATCCGAAGGCAATGTCCCATCGGAAATGTATTGAAGGAGTGTGTATCTCCAATGTTTAAGTTGGATAACAAGTATGCTCATATTTTCTTCATCTTCTTTCTTTTTAATCTAAATGTATAGATGAACATTCTTGTACAAGAATCCAGGGGTAGGATTCAAAATATGCTATAGTTGTTAGGAGTCTGTCAACGTATTCTCCGATCTAGGAATATGCTCATAGCAAATATTTTTAAAATTGGCTGCCACTTCTTTCAATATGAGCAAGTACTTGACCAACTATTCTTTCTTTGCCTCATACTGTCGTTGAACATGGTGGATGAGTAATTGAGAGTCACTCATTAACCGGACTCGCTTAGCCCCACATATGAGAGCTAACTTAAGACTAGCTATAGTTGCCTCGTACTCAGACTCATTGTTGAAGGCCCTGAATCCAAAGCATATAGCTTGATACATTTTATCACCATATGGGGAGGTTAAGCAAATTCCAGCTCCACAACCCATAATGCTTGATCCACCATCAGTTCGAACCACCCATTTTGTTTTTAAATTGCTTTATGAATCTTATCCGGAAGATCTATCAACATGAAATTCTACCAAGAAATCAGCCACCGATTGAGCTTTAATTGTCGCTTGAGGGGAAAAATCAATATCGTAGTCACCCAATTCTACTGACGGCTTGTCATTGTACTTGATATATCAACCTTTTGGAGAACAATTTTATAGCAGAAAAGACGTTTGGACAATAATAGAATGAGCTTGAAAGTACGGCCTCATCTTTCTTGCTGCAATTACTAAGGCCAGTGCTAACTTCTCTAACCTCAAGTATCTTCTTTCAGCATCTAGTAAAATCTTACTGATGTAGTACACCGGACAAGGATAATTGTCCACTTCCCTTACTAGGAGAGCACTTATAGCACATTCTGATACAGCCAGGTACATATAAAACGTTTCTTCCCGAACAGGTTTGAAAAGAGTTTTGGGTGAAAATAAGTGTTTCTTTATTTCAATAAAAGCTTGGTCTCACTGTGGGACTAGTTGAAGTCTCTAGCATTTCTCAATATTTGGAAAAACGGAGTGCACTCGTCCGATGACCTTGAAATAAATATGTTCAAAGCAGCCAACCTGCCAGTGAGCCTTTGAACTTCATTAATATTTCAAGGAGGGTCCATTGCTAATAAAGCATTAAACTGATCCAGATCAAGCTGGATTCTTTTCTCACTTATTATGTATCCCAAAACATTTCTAGATCGGACCTCAAAACACACATTTCTCTGGATTTAACTTCAAATTCACAGTCTCTAAGTTGGAAAATGTCTCTTGAAGATCAGATATGTGTAATCCTCCTCTAAGATTTTAACCATCATGTCGTCTATGTACACTTCCATGTTTCTGCCAATCTGATTAGCAAAAGTTTTGTTCATCAGCCCCTGATAAGTGGCCCCAACATTTTTCAACCCAAAGGGCATCACCTTATAACAATGAAGACCTTTATCTGTGATGAAAGTAGTATGACATACCGTGAGAAGGCATCCATGAAGGACAACAATTTGTTTCTAGATTTAGAATCCACCAACTAATCTATCTGAGGAATAGGATAGAGATCCTTAGGGCAAACCCTATTGAGGTCAATGAAATCAATACACATATGCCATTTGTCGCTCTTTTTCTTCACTAACACAGGATTGGCAGTCCACAAAGGATAATGTGATTCTTTAATATGACCCATCTTGGTCAGCCGGTCAACTTATTGAACAATTACATATGCTTTTTCCTTGGAAAAAACTCTTCTTTTTTGTAAAACGGGTGCAACATCAGACCAGATAGACAACTTGTGTAAAATAACATATGCTTGTACTCCAGTTGCATCACTGTTACACCATGCAAACACATGTTGATTATCCAGCAAAAAAGACAACAATTTCTTCTTTAATTTTGGTGCCAATTTGGAACTAATCTTGACATTCTTGTATTCTGCGAGGGAAGTTTCAACTTTCTCAATAGGTATTATGACACTGAGAGCCTCTTTGGGATCATCAATCTCACCCTTCTCAGGAGAAGTCTCCAGTAGTTTCTAATCTTTATTAATCTAGACTGCCCCCAATGTTTTAGAAGCAAAAGTTGTTGCATAACACTCCCTGGTTATCTTCTGACTACTTCAGACAATGCCTACTTGTCCTTGAACCGCGTACTTTAAGAACCGATGGACTGTAGAGGCCATAACATGCATTCTGGAAAGCCAAAACCTTCCAAAGATTGTGTTGTATGATGTAGGACAATCTACCACAACAAATAGAACTCTTACCATCTTTTTAAAAGGCTTCTTGCCCAAAAACACTTCTTTTTCGAATTCCCAATTACATCTGCAGAACCCCCCGTGAAGCCTACAATGGTTCTATTCGAACGTTGAATAACTTCCAGATTCCTCATTTGCTTGTAGGATCTTAGAAATAGAATGTTTTCTAAACTACCAATATAAATCAGAATTCGGCGTATATCATTTCCCCTATAGAAGCTCCTATAACCACCGCGTCCTCATGAGATCCTGCAATATCCCACAGGTCATCTTCATCAAATACTATGAATGAGAATGAGGGCTGGCACTGATGGGAAGACATTCCACCTTCTAACTGGGTCGCTACATTATGGACATGCCTCTTCCTTGATGAAGTGGTAGGTGCAGTCACAGTATCTCCTCCATAAATGGTTAACGATTCGAAGAAGCTGACCAGTCCGGAAAATGTCTTAATTCTCTCTATTATCACCTTACCTTATTTCGAGTTGGATCTGGATCCAGATACTCAGAATCTACATCAAATCTTTCAAGGATCACTATCGCACCCTCTTGAGCAGATGTTCTAGGATTGTTCGAAGGACTTGTCTGGGGAGCATTATTCTGTGCATTATCCGGTCTATTTCCACTTCTCCTTTTAACATACGCTCCCAACTTGCCTTTCTCAATAAGGTTTTAGACCTCTTGTTTTAATTCTATGCGGTCCTGAGTATTATGACCTATATCATTGTGATATTGGCAAAAACAAGTGTTCCCGTTCTCTCTGGGGAACTGCAATACCGTCGGCTTTCGAAAGTGTATTTTATCCTTGGTTTTATCATAAATTGTGGCTATATTTTCCCTCAATTCAGCAAACCATTCAGGCTGGACATCGGGACCCCTCTTACTTCTGGTTTGTTAGCTCTGGGTTTGGTTGTATTGACTTTGCTTGGACCAGGTAGACCCTTGTCCGGTCTTTTTTGCCCAGTAACCGGATTGGTTAGTGGCTGGAGAAGTTGTTGTAGTGGTGGACCTCGCCTAACGGTGCACCCTTATTTTATTTGTTTCTTCCACATTGATCTTTTTTCCCACTTGGTTCAATAAAACACCTGAGGTCATAGCCTTCTTCCGAACCATAGAGTCAACTAAGTTCGCAGGATTCAATCATTGTCTAAGAGAAGTAATTGCCACTTGTTCAAAGCAATCTTCTAGCCCATTCTTTGTATTCACGAAATGACTTACATAATATTTTGAGGACTCATTTGGTTCCTGTGCACAATTAAAAATGGTGTCCCCATTACCCTTCAGTTCCTTACTCCTAACAAATTTCCTCCGGAAGGCAACCCAAATTGTATTAAAGTTTCTAATACATCCATGAGGTAAACTGTTATACCATTTAAGAGAACTCCCTGTAAAAGTTTGAGAGAAATCTCTACACAAAAGCTTATCATTGTCATCAAAATTCATCATGAAGTTTTTGAATTGTTCCAGATGGTTGCCCGGATCTCGACTTCCATCGTACTTCTCCATCTTGGAACTATCAAATCTTTTAGGAAGATTCTTGTGGGATGATCCTTTGCCCTGGTGCCTTTTGTGACTGAAAACAGTATCTTCATTAGGAGTTGAAGACTAATAGGCAAATGGATCAATCAACAATTGATCAATATGCTTGTGGGATGATCCTTTGCCCTGGTGCCTTTTGAGCATACCATGTCTGTCCATCTTCCTCGGGTTCTTTTTGGTTAACCTTATATTTTTTCTAGATCTCCCCTCATCATTGCTTGAGGACAACAATTCTTCAAGCTCTGCCTCATTCGAGGAGCTGCTGGAGGATTCAGATCAAGAACTTTCAACAGGCTTATACCGGTGTGTTTTCTTTGAACTGAGGTGAGTCTTTAAAGATGGCTCATTTTCGCTAGGGTTGTCAGTGTGGTGAAGTACTGACGCTCCAGATTTCTTCTTGGTACATTTTTCTTCTTGTTTTATGGCCCTTAGCGCCTCTATGTCAGCCCTCAGCTGGTCTTGCTCCTCGATGGTGTACTCTTTATTTTCCTTTGCACCTTCCACCTCAGGGGTGAAGTATTTTTCCCATTCAGATCCATCCGAACTGCTTTCCTTACTGGTTTTGAATGTAAAATTCAGGCACCGCCGGCTCCCATTGTGGTCGCCAATTTGGTTTGGTTTATTTTTGGCTGAGGGTAATATGGTAAAGTGATTAGAGAGTGTTTCAAGAATTTTGTGATGTTTTGCGTTTAGTGTGTAGAGTAGAGAGATAATTAAGCTACCTACTAGTATTAAATTTTGATCACTCTTATTAATGAAAGTGGTAGGGGTATTTATACCTTAGTTATTGATCCATTGGCTTATTGGGCCGGGTCACGAAACCGGGTCAAATTTAAAGACCCATTAGTGATATAATTTTAAGTTGATTAGAAACTAGCTGAGTCAAAAGTTAATACATTTGTCCTGTTCAGATATTTGGTGGTGTAATATAGTTTGAATTGCCCATGTTCGAATCAATGGATTTACTTGGGGCATAGTAACCAAAAACTCTGAACTCATCAAAGGAAACCTCATCTGTATAAGCCTGCACCTACGGCCTCTTTCCCACAAGCTAATATTCAGTCGCATGCTACAGTCAGCAACTGTCCTAGGGACTTAGTCCAAGGTTCTCATTGGCCCAAACAAAGTCAGTCAAATTATAGTTAACAGTCTAGGTCAAAAGGGAATTAATGGGTCAAACCTGATTATTATGTAAAACTAATTAAAAATATAGCTACCATCTATGAAAGGGATGAAAATATTGTGATATTCTGAAGGCCATCATCTATCCAAACTCCAAGGAAAATCAAAATACACGGTTCCACAGGTACCACAATGATATGAGACATGAAACTAACGATTGTATTTCCCTAAAACAAGAGATACAAGCATTGATCGAAAATGGGAAACTGACCAGTTTTGTTTAGTTACAAGGTGGTAATAAGCAATCCAACACTAGGGCACAACCTAGTATAAGTGGGGCTCAAGCTGCATCACCCAATATTTGGAGACAAAATACGGAAGTATCTAAAGAATAGATTACGATGGTAATTATTGAATAATTCGATGTAGATTTATAGTAATTGGATCCTAATCCATATTAGAATCGAATAAATGTGGTAACATAAAGTGTTGGAAAAGTTTCCAAATTGTGTTATTACTTCGAATCGTTTATTATTTTCGAAGGAGATACAGTGACAGCACCATCGAGTTGTTCCAGAAAAAGGCATGTGGTTAGTTTGGCCACGAGATTGTAGGGTAAAATGTCTATACATCTCTATGAGATCCCATCTCCTTTCATAGTATTTAACAAAGACAACTTGAGGGGCATCGCAGGCCCACATGAGGATGTTATGGTAATAGGGGCATTTATTGAGGACATTGAGATCCGATAATTTTTATTGACACGGGTAGCTTGGTCGATATCTTATTTCTATCCACTTATAAACAGATGAAGAATCCTTCGTTCATTCGACAGTCAAACAGGGTATTGGTGGGGTTTACAAGAAATTATGCTGATGTCATTAAAGAATTCGAAGGGGAAGTATTGTTGGGCAAATGACCATTTAAGAAAAATGGTAAGGGCGATGTTTTGGTAGTGGATTGTCCGACCTCTTACAACACAATTTTTAGTAGATCTTGGTTATCAAGGATGCATGCGGTAGTATCAACGGTTCACCAGTGTTTGAAATATACATTTGGAAGTCAAGTATGGTTGGTTCAAAGCAACCAAAAAATGGCTAGGGAATGTTATGTCACTACTCTTGCTCCAAAATCCTTGGAAACTCTGATAACAAGAAAAGAATAGGAATTATTAGAGTTTTCTTTGGATCTGAACAAGATAGATGATCCAATGGAGACTTCTAACGTTGTAATCCAAATAGAAGAGGTTAAAGTACATAACCTGACAGAAGGGAAGAATTTCAAAATTAGAACCAAAATGTCATCACAGTTGAAGAAAATATTGTTATCTTTGTTATCCAACAATTTACATGTATTTGCATGGTGTAATGAGGATGTAACTGCTGTGTCACCAAATATCATTTGCCACAAACTATCTGTACGAGCTGATGCAGGTCCAGTAGTCCAAAGAATGAGGGCTTAATCTAAAGAGAAATCTGAAGTCATATTTCAAGAAGTGGATAGATTGACTAAGGTAAGGCACATTCGAGAACCCCAGTATCCACCCTGGACTGCGAATCTGGTGCTTCTAAAAAATAAGAATGGAAAATGGTGGATGTGCATTGATTTTATAGACCTCAGCATGATGTGTCCCAATGATTCTTTCGTAGTGCGTCAAATAGATTAGCTGATGGATTCCATATCAGGAAATAAATTTTTATCTTTTATGGACGCTTTTGCTAGTTACAGTCAAATACAAATGGATCCAAAGGATCAGATCCACGCTATGTTTGTTACTGACATGAGGCTATACTATTTTAAGTTAATGCATTTCGGTTTAAAGAATGTTGGGGCTACTTACGAGTGTTTAGTCAATAAATCATTCGACAACCAAATCGGAAGAAATTAGGAAGTTTACATTGATGACATAATGGTAAAATGGCCAAGTGAGGAAGATCGTTTAATTAAACTCAAAGATAATTTCTCTAACTTAGAGGCCATAAATTTAAAATTGAATCGATAAAAGTGTACGTTTGGTGTTGGGTTCAAGAAATTTCTGGGATACATCATCAATGAGAAGTGGATCCAAGCTGATCCTGATCAATTGGATGCATTATTAACTATAGATACCCCACGAACCACCAAAGAAGTCCAAGTATTGACTGGAAGGTTAACATCTTTAAATTGGTTCATTTCAAGATCATCAGATAAGTGTGCACAGTTCTTCTAAATAATGAGAAATTTCAAAGACTTCCATTGGTCCCCAAATTGTGACAAGGCATTCTTTGAAATCAAACGATATTTATCTTCACCAAAGACCTTGTTCAAACTAGTTATTGGAGACAGAGACTCTACGTGTATTTAGAAGTATCAGATTATGTTGTAACCGCAATATTAGTTCAGGAAGTGGTCAACTATCATCGTACCGCTTAATACATTAGTAAGAATTTGATGGAAGTTTAGAAAAGATACCTTAAATTGGAAAACTAGCTTTAGCCTTGGTATTAGTAGCCATAACAATGATGCCTTAATTTTTTATAAGGAAGGAAAATATATAGGCCATCCTGAACCGGTGTAATATAAATATTTGTATGTGTATTATAAAAACTAGGAATAACAAGCACTTAATGTGTAATATGAGAAACATGGGAGTAAATAGGAAAAAAGTAATCTAGAGGGACCACTTGTGTAAAATGGATCCCACTACAATCACTATATAAGAAAAATACCATTTTTATCAAGCTGAATGACTAAGTGGTATGCCGAACTAAGGGATTATGATATTGACTTTGCTCCTCGAACGACAACCAAATCTCAAGCTGTAGGCGATTTCCTAGTTGAATTCCACTCAGAAAAATGCCCTATGAGGAATCTAAAGTTAACAAGCCTGAGAAAGAATGGGTAATTCTAACAGATAGTGGTTCTAGTTTGATGGGATGTGAAGCTGGAATTTGCTTACTTTCCCCCTCTCGAGATTCAATGTACCAAACTATACATTTCTATTTTAAGGCATCAAACAATGAAGTAGAATATGAAGTTGATATAGAAAGTTTAAGACTAGCTAAGATATATGGTGCCAAAAGAATCTGATTGTTGGGTGAGTTGCAGTTAATCATTCATCGGACACATGAGAAATCTGAAACCAAAAAATATAAGTTGGTGAAGTACTTAAGGTTGTTAAAAGATGCTAAAGCGCACGGGTTTTCGGTCTTGAGAGCGGTCCTAAATAAAAAATCTTTAAGTAAGCCTTTATTACGCTACCTCGGATCTGATGAGTCTCAAGCATTTTTATTTGAATTACATCATGGGGAAAGGTCAACCCATTGTGGCTATAAGGCTTTGACTAGACGAGTCTTATTAGCAGGATATTATTGGTCATCTATTATGGCGGATTCTAAAGAGATAATTAGAATATGTGATCCTTGTCAGAGGTATTGAAATGCAATACATGTACCATCAGTTCCTATACAGTCAGTATTTGAAGTAGTACCCTTTGACAGATGGGGGCTTGATTTATTTGGACCGATTTTGATGGCTTATGAAGGATGTCAAACTATTATTTTGGCAATCAATTATTTTTCAAAGTGGATAGAAGTTGCACCCTTCTTTGGAACAAACTCCAAAGCGGTAATTAAATTTATTATATCCAGCACTTGTTGTAGGTTTGGAATCCCCATATGCATTACTATGGACACCAACCCTTAATTTAACAACAAGGATATATAGGTGTTTTGCACATCAAGGGGAATTCAACATTTCTTTTCTTCTCCCTTTCACCCCCAAGCCAACGGACAGATATAGGTGGCAAACAAAACAATTTTGATGGGACTTAAAAAGAACTTAGAAGGAATAGCTGGTAAATGGCTTAATTACCTATAAGAATTATTATGGGCCTAACCATTACCCATATTGCCACACAAGAATATCCATTTTCCTTGGTTTATGGAAGAGATACAATTACACCGTTAGAAGCTACTCTTTCTTTTATTAAGGTTCAAAATTATTCTAAAGATGATAATGAAGCTGTAATAAGAGAATAAAATCTCATTTTAGAACTATTCATTACCACTGTTTAATGAGGAGTAAGTATGCATCCAAAGTACGAAGAAGAAATTTTGTAGTGGGAGACAAAGTGTTAAGAAAAGTATTTTTGCATGCCAAAGATAGAAAGTTTGGACTTGGCTCCAAAATCGGAAGGGACATACATTGTGTATGAGAAGATTAAGCAAGGAACATACAGGTTGGTTAATCATGAAGGCAATCATTTAAGCCATCCGTTGAATGTCAAACATCTAAGGTTATACCTGAAATAAACTTATGTTTTAAATATTTACTTTGTTTTAGTTCAATAAACATTAGGGAGTATACTATTTCCTACTCTTGTCGCGCGGGGAGGTTTTAATGAAGTGTCTGAATCGTCATTAATCCACCGTATTTGCCTTTGAAAATGTATTTTAAGTTAAATTTGCCAATGTATATCAAGTTTTCATTGCCTTTTAACGGATTACTTTTGAATGGGCGAGGTGTATCAATAATTTATTTCCTTCGAATGAATTACCTTCGAATGATCATTTGGCCCAAGTGTACCAAGTTTTTATTTCCTTCGAATGGATTACCTTCGAATGACCCATTTGTTCCAAGTTGTAATTACCCTTAAACAAATCATATCTAATTATAATCTGATAAAGATGAAGGTGAGAATATATAGAGGTAAATCCAATTGATAAACTGATAGACAATATAAAGTGCTTTGGGTGATCTAAGGACTTGACCATACCAAGGAATTACACAAACATATCCGATCGAAATAACAAATTTCCTTGCACACATCAAAGACTTGCATAAGATTAGTTATATAAAAACATATTGGCCTCAGGGCTCGTTCCTATTGGAATTTCTTTCATCTTTCTTTTCCGAACTCTCGCCATGAGAGCCTTCTTTATTCTCATCATGAGAATCATCCTCAAATGAATCATCAGAAAGACCAAATTGGTCGATCAAAGGTATGGCATGAGTTAGAAAATTCACTGGAATGTGTCCCCATAGATCATTGAGGGCCATTTTGAGGAACCTCTTATGGAATAGCAGCACCATATCCGATTTAATTAATTCACCCCTCTCTTTCAAATATTTTATCATTTTTTCAGCATATGCATCCTCAACATTGGTTATATCTTGAGTAGACTTTTCCTTAAGAGAGATAATATCATCTTTTTGTTACTTAATAAGATCCTCGGGGTTTTTATTTTCATTATGGTAGTTTTGTTATCGGATTGCTGATTTTTCAAAGAGGTAATCTCCTCAAAAGTGGATGACTGTAAATCTTTGTAATCGGATTGCAACTTGTCACGATCAGATTGTACCTAGACTAGATCATCTTTAACGGTGTTCACTTCTTCGTTTAGATTTTCAACCTGTTTTTTCCTTCTTCAACTGAATTCTTCATATTTTTATTTTTATTCAGAAGAGAAAAGATTTCCTTAACTTGAGACCTTACTTGTCTCTCTAATTCAATGATGGACCTCACATAGCCCAAAAATACATATCTTAGCTCATCATTCTCCTTTGATAATTCGAAGGGAACCCCATCATATACCACAACAGTAGAAGTACTTGTAGACTCAGGGAAAGCAGAATCAAAAGCATAAAAATTGAAGGCCCCCATATCTTCTATTGAATCAGCATCTTAAAAAAATAGCATTTCAGATGGGAGAAGTAATGGAGAAGGGGAATTGGATACCGTGGTGATAGTAGGAGGAATAACGATTGGGATAGTTGAATGAGGAAGTTTTGGACGAAGTATAATCTCTGAACCAATCAGAGTCTTCTTATTCTTCTTTGTATTCTCTCTCATATGACTACCATGTTTACTCCTTTTTTCCCTTCTTCTTCTCTAGAGGAGGTTATTCCGATGGCACTTTAACTTCTTCAACAGTGGCAGCAACAACTTCCAACAAGGTTGCATCAATCTCATCAAGCTGCCCCTCATTTCATATTTCACGAATGAATTGTGACGAGCCCTCCTTATTCTTTTTATTCTTGTTTTAATGACTAGGAGCTCTATTCCTGACTAGAAAAACTAATTTTCCATCAGAGGCCTCAGTTCTATTAAGGATTTCAGCAGCTTGATGACGAGTGAGAAACTGCTCGCATGAGATTTTCTTGAACAGGATTGGTCCTCCAAAGATGGGACCTCACAAAATTTCCTGGGGTGATAATTCTGAAACTTGTTGGACCAATTTTCATTGACCCATTGGTTTAGCTTCCCAAAGGTCCATTTTGCATCCTCCAAGTTTTGTAGGAAGGGCTTCGATATAGCTTAATCGAAAAAATCAAAGATAAACAACATATATCACAGAAAATAACAAGAATATAAGGAAAATCCCTAAAGACTTACCTGAACTCTTCCAATGTATTATGAGCAAGCTCATATTCCCTTTAGAGGTGATTTTCCTACCATTTTCCCAATAACCACTGATGAAGAAGAATTGAGTTTTCCATATTTTGTCTATCTCCAAGAGGTCATCTACCATCTTGTAGTTATTTCCCATATTGAAATATTAATAAGGAATATAACCATTGCGGGATAAACCTGCCATAACAGCCAATTATTCCATTGACATCAGAAACTTTGATAGCCTTGAGGCTATAACAGGCTGGAGTATCTCACTATTTCGGGGTCTAAGGGAAACTGAAAGCCCTAGTTGAGCACATAGGTGTAAACCACCAACTCCCCGATCCCACAGTTCATCAGGTCTCTCCCGTTTGAGGCAGCCTAACTGTGATAAAATCCAAAAATCCCCATTTGGCTCGAATCCCCTCCAGGTCAGATTTGTGGAAATAGACTTAAGTTAGTTTTTTCAAAGCCTAAAAGGTACTTGACACTGACCTTGGTGATGTTAGGCCCAACTTGTCTGATGAAGGACTTTATCTTTGCCTGTGTTTTCACCAACTTGTGGGGCTTCTGGATTAGCTTCCCTTATTGACTTTGGAGTTTCCACGGGCTGACTAGATGTCTCAAGAGGGAAATCTTCGCCCCTATCTTCCATTTTTTCTTCCATGAACTGTGTTCTTTGTTCCAAAGGCCCACTAGGTTGAGCATTAAAGTTTTCTTCCTCGAAACGAGAGGATTCCGTTGCTACAATTGTGGGATTTGCCTCTATATTTGAACCATATGAGATTTCGGTTATAGTCACTTCCCCTTCTATAATCAGAATTTGTGGTGAGGGATTTCCAGTAGCTGTGGGTTTTTTGGTTGGTTTATTTGGTGTAGAAGGCTTATTATTTTCCATAGAGATAACTATGAAAGTGGAGGGAATTTTACGGTTGGTGTCCCCTCGGGTTTGGGATGACGAGATTGACTGAGGAGAATGACTAAGTGATGTGAACGATTGGGCTGTCGATGTAGGTTCAGAAGGAATCTGGTGCTTGTTGTAAGGATAAACCCCTCCGCATTTAGTAGATTAAGTTATAATAATTGTGCCCGATGAAACAGGTAGCCCAGCAACGACTCTTGTTTTCTTCTTCTCTTTCTCTAGCTTAGAAAAATTTAACCAACCACCTTTAGTTAGAGCGTTCTTAGATGTAAACATATAAACCCTAAAAAGATGCTGGAAAAGTATTAAAAGTGGCTAATATGGTGGGGAAAGAGGAATATTTCTTGAAAGAAATTGAAAAATAAAGAACAAGACTCTCTCGATCTAGATTAAAACTATAAGCTCTCTCTCTCTCTAGAAATACCCATAGTAAAAAGTGATTAGAAGTTTAGATTAGGACTAAAAAACACTTGAGTGCCCGCGTAGAGAAATAGAATCGACACTAGTAGCTAGTGAAGTCTAGATGAGTGCAACCGTTTTTCTCTTTTGATTGGATGGTTTTACCTAAGGTGAAGAAATTTTGTATGTCTAATAAGAAATTGACACGTGTCTTACAAAATAACTGGATAAAATTTGTAACCTTTGGATAGTAACCGTTTTAAAATAAACTCATCGGAAGTTGTTCAGATGTATTTCAGTTAGCTCTCCCGAAATACTTCTGAGAGGGCTAGGAGGCTAGATGATAGGGTCGTAAATTGTTTGAGGCTAAGAAGTGGGTCAGATTAATTTTCGAAGGGTGTTATAAGCTTATAATAAAAATCATGTTGAGTAAGCTGGGTGCATATTGACTAAGTTGTGTGCCAGCCTTATATTTTATGAACGGTTCTTGGGCGTGGGGGCTCATGAGTTTGACCCATATACATTATCTGACTCGATTGGCCTATGGATCCGAAATTACCCGTATAATTAGTTCAAAGAACAACATTTAATAGGGTTGGTACATTCTTTCTCTAGATATTAAAGACTAGCCCTTCAATTATCTTTCTACACTCAACCCAAAATTTAAATATTTGTCCAAACACTTACCAAAAATACCTCATGTCAGATTTTTGCCTCATCAACTTATACCTTTTTTGTGTTCTATAGAAATCATATTTTATTATGTAGTGTATTTAATATTTTGAGGGCATAAATAAAATATTTCTATTTAATATAAATATATAGGCATTTTACCTATTTTCACTAAGTTATCAAATTTACAGATTCACGCGATTGATCATTTTTAATTCCTTATTTCAAAATATAAGATTTTAACATTTACACCTTAATTATTTCAACTTTAAAAACACATAAACTCCATTTTTGTTTAAGATTTCCTATATAATAGAAAATCTAAAACGAGTTAAAAGAAGTCAAACAACCTAAAATCGATGTATAAACCTGTTGATTAACTTATTTAAAATGCTTATTTTTTAAAATTGGATTATGAGTTTTCATGTCGGATTATGACTGACCGATCATAATCCTTTTATTTTCTTTCAGATTTTGACCCGCTTCGTAGAGTCAAATGTCTTGTGTCAATATTGATTTCGTGGAGTCAGTTATCAAAAAAATTAAATGATTTGTACATGATCGTTCTTAATTAGCTATCAACGATGACACGTGATTTTGTTTATTTTCATTATCGATCTTTCTTTGTTATAATTCATCAAGTGTTAGAAAATTGAGTGATTTTTTCCCTCACCATTTTGGTTTCGTTATCCACCTTACCTATCTACTTGCTCTATTGTCTTCTTTTTCAATATTATGAACTCGAGGTCAAGAAAAATGTCAATAACTAGAGAAAAGGTATCGGTCCTACAACTCACTTCATCTAGAGAGGTAAACATTGAAGATAAACTAGACCATCACATAGATGATGGAAGACTTAACCACCAAGGGCCAACCGTAGCCTCATATGTTGTCCTCTTACACAACAATAAGGAGGATGATGATTTGGTCGTCCTTGCCTATAAGAAGATCAATGACCTAGCTCATCCAGTGAGCGAGCTCATGTCGGTCGTCAAGAGCATTGCTACAAATCAAGAAGTAATGGGACGACTGTGTCCCCCACCAGCTCGGTCAGGGGAAAATCGTTTAAGCATTGCTAAAATGGCTTGGATAAAAAAGAAGCAGCATAGCCACTTTGTGGTAACCCACCACCTAGCACTTAGCCAAGATCATTTCTATCAGTCTGAAGTCAACCATAAGAGAAGTAACCTTGGATGACTAGATGCTCACCGACAAGCGGATAAACAACCTCTACATGCGAGGCGTGGTCATTGTGTGGCAACCATAAGTCAAATATATGAGACCAATCATAGATTTATGGGGGCTCATGCTCGCTACTTTGAAAGATAAGAACCCTCCTGAAGAATGATGCCCCCTTTTAGAGGAGAACGACTGGTTACATCTGACCCTTTGGAAACTATGTCCGCATTTGTTAGCATAAAGAGGGTGCAAAATTTTCCTTTCTCACCAAGGATCTTGATCGAGAAGACACCCGTTAGCCTACATATAATGAAGTTACAATACTTCACTAGTACTAACAACCCAACATATAAAATGTTATGCTTCATATAACCTATGGAATATCTTTAATTCAAAAATGCGGTGATACATCTTTCCTTCCCCCTCGAAATCCAAGGAGACTCTTTGGTGTGGTTCAAATAAATTCCCGAAGGCTTAGTCCACACTTTTCTTTAGTTAGGAAAACTACTTATGGCTCGATTCTTTTTTAACAAAGAAATGGAGAGAGGGGGAAACTACATGTGGACATTACAGAAAAAGTGAAGCGAGACTCTTAAAGAGTTAATAGTAAGATGTGTCAACTTTACTGTCAATATCGTTGATTGACATGATTAATTAAAGGTATCTACAACTTGTCAAGCACTAATCTCAAAGTATTCATTCTACAACTTAGTTAGGAAGGTGAAGCCTCTCAAAATGGTCGATCTAATAGCCCAACCTCATAAAAAATAAACCTCGAGGAGATTGACGATCCGAATGGGCATAGAGGAGAAGATGCCCCACCTCCCAGACCATCATATCAATGTTTCCGCCCAGATAAGCAGGCCAAACATCCTCTGTTAACTGTGTCTTTCGCCTACCTCTAGTTACAAATAAAAAACACTGACTTTCAAACATATCCATAAAATATGTCTTCGCACCCAGCAACACGAAATTAAAATAGACGATGCGAGGATTACCTGAGACCATAAGCATACTATGGAGGAATATTGAGTGCTAAATGTTAAGACCTAAAGGTTTATTAAGAGAAGGAACTTGAAGAATTTCGTCAAACAATCGGACATATACAAGCAATAGTAGCCATGCAGCCCTCGAAACACGCCATATGGCTCTAAAGGCCAAGAGAAGCGTGTAGGAGATGAGCTAGACCGACCTGAGGGTTCTTCGTAAGAGATAACAGGGAAGCAAAAACATACATCCTAACTCTCCACGAAGACACCAACCAGGCAGGTTACACGCATGGCTCTCGCAAGCGCTACATCTAGGAGTTGACCTCGCTCATCGACATGCCAAGGGTCAACCTGACTAAAGAACACACACTTGTGGCCTCTATAACCGCCATCTTCTTCAAACACAAGGATCTTGAGGTCCTTTTCCATCAACATGATGATCTTCTCTTGATAACGACCGATATTGCGAGGTGTGAATTATGACGGATTTTGGTGAACATGGGAGCAAAGACAAATGTGTTGTTCAGTTCAACCATGAAATGATTATCTTTACGCCCAACCTTCAATCTCGTGGTAGGTTTCAATGTTCAAGCCGCCATGACTTTGGGAACGACTCTATTGGATGTGTTGATTAGAAAGAGAAGATATGTCAAGAGTGAGGTTACCGATTTTTTAGTGTTATACACTTTAACTCCATACAACTTGATCATTGGAAAGCTATGCGATACAAACTTAAAGTCATGTCTTCAACCTATCACAAGTATTTGAAGTATGTGGTCGGTGGTGAAGTTGGCATAGTAAAAGGAAATCAAAAGGCCGCACAAGAAGGACTAGTTGAAGTCCTCAAGAAATCAACCCAAACATTATCAGCATGGAACACCAACCCAAGAAGAGCAAGCCCCCAAATTTTTTAAATGAGACATCTTAACCCTTACTCTTACATTCTATTATCTTATAGCTCGTCTTGAGAATTATTGTACCCTATTTATTTTGATCAATAGAAACATATATTTTATTTAAATTTTACACAAGTAAGCGTTCTTTATGCAACGTGTAGAAGAACTAGCATGACTTCTCGACTATGAGGGAAATAAGTATCCTTTTATATATAAGTTTACACCCCTACCCATGTCTGGCCAACAATGGGTATAAGTTAGACTGATAAATTACATGATACATAAAGTGTTAAAGCGGTAATGTAGAGGCAAGCTTACACAAGAGAGGAATCAAAGAGCAAGGGACCCCCCCCCCCCACTCAAACTTGCACAATATATATATGAACATAAAGTAAAAATTTAATCTCCAAGCTCTATCCCAAGTACATGAGTCCACCTAAGCAGCCCCCACTCTTGCTAGGTAAGTAGGGGGAGTAGATAAATAATAATGACCTAGCATAATAAGCAACAATGAATGATGACATATAAGAAAGAGGCAACGTATGACACATAGTTGACTATTTTACTTCATAACAAGATATTGGTTAAGATAGTTCTATTTAAAAGGCAAACAACGCTTATATTACAATAAAAGAAGGCCACACATTCCCCCTCTCTCAAATGAAAAAGAAAAAAATAAAACATTTCCCATATTACAACCAAAGAGAGCCACATACACCCCCCCCCCCAAATTCAAATATCATACAACAACAAGGAATAAGTTCACAAATAACAAAATGAAGAATAAAAGCACACAACGATCCACGATCAAACATAGCAAGAATTACTTGTACCCTCACTATACTCTGCCAAGGGAGAAAGATGCTTACGTTCCTTACCTTTACCTCGAGATGATATATTTGGGTGAACAAAGTGAGAAGAGCTAGCCTTGACTTGATCCTTGCACATCTCAATAACTTAGGCCTAAAGATTTCTCACTTGTTGTTTTGGTGTGTGGCCTTTATCCTCTGTATTAGAGTCAAGTGCTTGGGATAAGTCAAATTCCTTCAAAATTATTGTAAGTCCCTCATCCAAAAATTAGTTAAGGGACTCATACGAGGTAAAAGAAGAAGCAGGGTAAGAAGTCGTGCTGTCAAAATCAGCACCAACATCACTATCAGATGAGGTCGTGGTGTTAAAATCAGCACCAACATCACTATTAGATAAGGTTGTGGTGTCAAAATCAATACCAACATCACTATCAGATAACTCAGAGGTCTTAGCCGAGGAGGCAAGTGTGTACATCATGAGCATAAAATAGATCATAATTCAAAAGCTCCTCAAAATGGGACTCAATATTTAGATGAGGATAAATCTTACGCATTGTTTGGACGACCTTATTCTCACCCCGTTTGAAAAAACTATCTATAAAAGAAAGCATTACATACTCTTAGGGCTTCTTAATAAGTCAAATGTTGTATAGACGCCGCCTTTCAACCTCATCTTCATGAATCATCATCAGCCTCTTAAGTTGGCTTACCCTCTCGACACAAGAAATATAAGTAACCTTTTCATTGATCAATTCATCTTTGAGTTTATTGACCTTTGCATGGTATGATATCTTGGACTTCTTTGTTGAAATCATAGTTTTCTTAAGCTGCGGAAATTCGTGGCTAATAAAGTGATGATATTATTAGGAACTGACCCCTTCTTCACTTGAATAACATCATTATGAGTAGCAAAGTACTCCTCCATAATAGCCACAACCAACAACACCCTCTCATTTTCCCACCTAAAATTATATAGGGCCTTATAATTTTTTAACATAGCCTTTGCTTTCTCCACCCCCTTGCCTTGGTATAGCTTTATTTTCTCTATAATTTGAGAATGAGCATCAATCATAGGGCTGATGATGATGGCTTGGATAAGTGACAGATAAGCTTGGTCAAGATATGTAAGCTCCTCGAAGCCAATACCAGGGTGATGACTGGATACATTGGGCATATCCTTTTGACGAGTACGCTTGGATTATTGAGACTTGAAGGATGGTGAAACTATGAGGGTGGGATTGGCAGCTACCATTACTTCGTATGTGTCAATATTTTAGGAAGATACCTGAAGTCTACAAATGAGTTTGGCTTGAAGACTCGACATGGGAGGTAGAAAACTTTAAACACCATATTCAATAAAGTTATCAGGTTGGAAAATAACTATAAAATGTCGAGGATGAGGTATGATTTCAAAGTTTTGACATTCGAGAAGAGTGAGCAAATTAAGATAGAATCATGCGCAAAAATCCTTATCCCGAAGATATTTGACACCTTTAGCTACAAAAGATAAATAGGTAATATTAAGGAATAAGTAAAAGAAACATAAGCACGTGGCTAAAATCCCCTTAGTCAATGCATACAATACATGTAGAAGGCCGAATGAACATAGCCCCTAAAAGGAGACGACCAATTATTACTCATGAAAATGAAACCAAGTTTCCATAACTCTATTTGGTAGAAATGAGTTTTCTTCTTTTTATTGAGAAAACAAAAAGAGATAAACAGTGGGATCAAATGAGTAACCCTTCTAATTTCATACGATATCTGTAAGGCTATTAGAATGCACCACCCATTTTGGTTAGGCTGCATCGGTAAAAGGTTGGCCTACGACAAATAATCCAACGTGAATGGATCCAAAGGAGTTAAAAGCCATAACAAAAAGGCATATTGAAGAAGAAGGTCTCGTAAAGATAAGCATCAGATGGAGTTTCGTCAAGACTCGAGCATCGAATAATGCTATATTTGGGAATGTTGTTCTCCTAGTGGATGTTGGACTAGGGCCTCAACCTTGACCTCAAATATCACGTAACAAATGGATTCCCTCACTAATGGGGGTATAGTTATAAAACTTATCGAGGACATCTGGCTCGTCTTCAACAAGAGGCTTAAGAGAATTAAAACTACAACTATCGTTTACCCTAAACGAAGTATGCAACTATCAACTCCTAGAGAGAGAAATTAAATGTTTAGAGAGTGATGCTTTATAATTATGAAGTATTTAAAGGACAAGAGAGTCATTAATTAAGAAACATGTGGCAGAAAGACTTAAAGTAATAATAAAACTGGAAAAGTCAGAAGTCATCTTGGCACAGAAGTTTCGAAATAAGATGAGGCCACAATTGGAAACACTCTATTAGTTTAAAATCAAACAAAAAATGAGAGGACTTATTGATATGGTATGAGTATGACTAAGGTAAACTAGCCAATTGAAAGACCAAGAAACTTAGTCGTAGAATGTCACGCGACTAGAAGAGACTTGACCAAGAAGGCAAGTCCCAAAAATTTGGTCTTGTAACATGGCACGACCAAGCTAGGCGAGCATTGTTGCATCATTGGGCGCGACTAGAATGGTCATGATTAGATGGTTAGGACCAAAACACTATGGTCGCGCTGTTGAGCGTAACTCTTTTGGTCCCTGTCAATTGGCTACGACCAAAATGCTTTGGTCGCGCTCTGATGCGTGACCAGTAGCCTTAACGTCTGACCGCGCACACTTGCATGGCATGGCATAACGAGACTTGGCCAAATGGCAGATGTCGTCTGGTCGTGCACCGATGCATGATTATAATAGAGTTGGAAACTTGGTTAGGTCCCCATGTTTGTTGGGGTCACGATATAGAGCAACCCGACGCCTGAGTCGATTAATACATGACATTGTTCGCCTCTCTAGTGAGTATTCGGTTCTCCAAGGTTGATAAGTGTATGGAAACTGTGTCTGATAGTGTAATATATGAAATTTTATAATGAACCAATCCCAAATGACGTACATCCCTTTGATAAAGAATCTAGAGGGCCAGAAAAGGTTGCACCAATGAGAAGACAGCCACCTCAGACCCCTCCAAGCTAGAGTGAATAGTATAAACAGAAGTAAAGAGAAACTCTAATATAATATACAAAATTAGTATAATTTTTCATCACTTTATTCTTCAAGTTCTTAGTCTCTTTTCATTTTTTTATCTTCATTTGTTATATTTCACCATGTGTTAGAATATTTGGTGATTTAGCCTCATCAATATCGATACAAGGTTTATTATGAATATTATGAAATACTAGATTCAAAAGTAAACAACATAAGCAAACCATAAAGTTTTGGGATTATTTTATAAGAACAAAATAAGTCTGAGGTTATGTTCTCTAAGAGTGGTAACTTAATAAATATTTGTTTTCATTTAGAATATAATTTAGATTTTGAATTCAAATTGAAAATTCATATATTATATAATTTTGTAATGTTTAAAAAATTATTAACAGATTTCCATTTTTGAAATCACGATTCTTTATTTAAGAGAAAAATAGACACAATTCAGAAAACTAAATATATAAATAAGATCGAATTCATTTATTCCTTCATAATGAAATAATTAAGGAATAATCGATTTACAAACTCTTTGAAGATTAAGAACCAGAATCATCAAGATCATCAACTTCAGAATATTAGGAACCATGGTTTCATCATCTAAGTATTTATTCTGCATTATATAGGATGACTCATTATTGATGGGTGTTAAGTTTATGAATAGAAATTTACAATTTTTAATAATGGTATGAAAGTCATCGTATGAAGATGAGCTTATAGGTTTTTGGATTACGAAATTATTGATAATGTAGGATTCCTTTTATTTTTGCAAATATTAAATATCACTTTAGTTGTTAGATATGTGTCTCTATGAATGAATATGCAGTATATGATTTTTTTATAAAGAAATCATGTTAAAGTATTACGTTACAAACCTTAGGAGGAAGCAAATATGATTTTTAGACAAATTTTAAGACATATTCCGCAGTAATGTTTTTGCCGTGGCATTGAGATTATTTTTCACGACAAAACTGTGAAATTTTATTTTTCATAAAGCTAAATTACACTTATTTTAAAAGTTTTTGGTGTGGCATCGAGATTGTTAGTCACAAAAAAATTGTGGATTTTTTCTTCCATAAAGTTATAGTGGACGAGCTCATCACCAAAATGACTTATATTAGGCTAACTTTTAAAATTTAATTTGTTAAAGTTTGAACTAGACTAAGAAATTATTTAGACCTAAAGTGAATATGTAATCGTATGCTATTTTTAAATATGACTTGCATACTTTAAGCTATCCAAACTTGGATAAATGATTAAGGATCCAATATATCAGCAAAGTGATCCTTATTGGTGAATATAATTATTTTCTAAGTTTTACCAAGTTGGTTGTTAGCAAGAATGCCAAACCTTAATTGGCCCAAAGGAAATATATTGTTTGACATAATTAGTTATGAACATGAGATTCTTAAATGTTAATTGATCATTAAACATTTAAATATGAAAAGTAACCAAAATGAAGATTTTATTAGTTAAGTCAATTGAGAGGATCAACATTAATGTTTCTGAAACTCATACATGTACAAGTTAATATAGCCAAAAGTATATTATTAATATTGTAAAATTATGTTTTATTATGCTATATTTAATTTTTAAATTTTATTTTGGATTATATGTCGAGTGAGGTTTTGTGTTAAGTATTGTTTGTATGTTATTGTTTTAGAAAATTTAGGTCTTTATAATCCATTATTGATTAGACTTATTTTAAGTTATGAAAATAGGATATGATGTTGCATCTCATGTGTTATGATTATGACTTGATATTAAGAATCAATGAGCCTAAACCTTTGAGTGACAAAATTTCTCCAATGAAGAAGAAAGAATTAGAGGCTTGGGAAAAGTCCAACTGGTTGAGTCTTGCAATCTTGAAACAAGTGATTATATTACCATTCCGTGAAGCAGTTTTGACCAAGATTACCAACGCAAAACTCTCGATGAGGTAGAGAAATTCTTTGTCAAGAAAAATAAGGTGTAAATTAAGATGATGCTTATTAAGTTAGCTTTTATGAAGTATCATGGAAAATAAACTATTCGAGAACACATCATGGAAATATAAACAAAAATTGCTTCTAAACTGAAACTGTGTGAGATTGACCTTTTGAATTATTTTTTATGAGTTTCACTATTTTATCCTTCATTATAAGAACTTTGAAATTTTTTATAACTGTCAATACGAGAAATGGATTCTTAATTAGCTTATTTGTGAGACATTGCAAGCGTAATAGAAATTGAAACATGAACGTCCGTAGATGAAATTGGTGAATGCTCAGTTGGAAAAGACCAAGAAAAAAAGAGAGATGAAAGTTTTGTATGCCCGTGCATTAGGTTTTGGAACGAAGAATCAAAAGGGTTCATCTGGTAAAGAAACTTTTATTTATTGTAAGATTCTGGGACATTATAAGAAAAAAGGTTAAAAGTACAGAGTTGTGATGAAAGTTGAAGATAGTCTCACTTTTATGGTATGTTCAGAATTCAATTTCCTTTTAGTAGCGAGAAATATTTGGTGATTGATATGGCGGAAACCACTCATGTTTGTATTTCTTTGTAGGATACGATCATAAACTAAAGTTGATGATAGTAAAATATAATACTATACAATTAATGGAAATTCATCTTTGCTTCATGATATTTGTGATGTTTGTTTATTACTATCTAGTATAAATTTTATGCATTTAAAAGATGTATTGTATGTACATTATTTAAGAAGAAATTTGGGTTCTATTGTTGAACCAATTTTGATATTATTGTCTATTTGGAAATGGCGGTTATGTTTTTATTGACGTAATAATGTTATTGGATCTGGAAAACTAATAGCAAATAATTATTTTTAGACAACATGAAGTGGTCTTGCACTCCATCAAATCGATGTAAAGACCATTTTTTAGTGAAGACATTAAGGAACAATTTCCATGATTAGACTTAAAAACTTTATCCAATAATCCGAATTTGATGGAATCCAAACTAAAAAATATATGTTTATGGACTTAAGTAAGTGTCTCGACAGATATACCACAAATTTTTCAAATTTATTATCTTATTTGGTTTCGAGATAAATATTTAGTTGAGGATTGTGTGTATCAAATGTTCAGTGGATGTATGTTGATGACATAGTATTTGCCACAAACGATCAAAATTTGTTGCATACAACTAAGATTTTTTATTTTAGAAAAATTGATATGAAAGATTTTGGTGATGTACCTTTTATATTAGGAATTCAAATTCAACGGATTCGATACGTGGAATTTTTAATTTATCACAAAAGACGTATATTCGGAGTATGTTATAACGTGATAGGATAACGAACAACAAATAAAATTAAACTCTTATCTCAAAAGGTGAAATTTTAGTCTCAATAAATGTCAAAAGATAAAATTAGAGAATAGAGTGAATGCAATTAAATTACATATGCTTCGGTTATTGGAAGTCTAATGTATGCTCAGGTTTGTAACGACAATCATTGCATTTGTCATCCGTATATTAAAAATATATGTAACTAGCACAGGGATGGAACATTGTAATTTAATCCAAAAAGTTCTTAGGTTTTTATAACAAACAAAACATCACAATCTTATGTTGGAGGTCGGATAAAGTGGAGATCATAGGGTATTCCGACTCAGATTTCTCTGATGAGAGAATTATCTCTGTTCAGTTATCATATTAATTTTAGCTAGATGTGCTATATCATGGAAAAATGTTCAATAAAAATCTTCCAATATGGCTGCAGTATTTTTTGTATATTTTGAGGTATCCTACCATGTACTTTGGGAGATAAATTTTACCACGAAACTGCGAGTCGTTGAAGTGATTGAAACACTCCTTAGATTATATTATGAGAACAATTCAACATTTTAGTTTTGAAAAAATAATAGGAGCTCGGTTAAGTCCAATCATATAGATTTCAAATTCTTATCCATTAAAGAGAGATTTTAGAGTCGTCAAATCTGTTTAAAGAACATCGATACAAGTTTTTATGGTTTTATAATTTATTTACTTAAATCATGATTTGTTATTGGTATTAAAAACCCAATTTAGGGTTTTGGACTCCTAGTCCACACTGTAGTGCACACATTTTGCACTGCCAGTGAGGAGCCTCTACACTGGCCGTCCTTGTTACAGTGAACTAGTAGTGCAAATGTACTACCAGTGCTACATAGCAAGCATTTTCGGTTATCCTATCAAAAATGGCAGTGCATAGGCTAAGAGTGTAGTCATTTTATTATTTGTCTAAGTTTAATTATTTTTCTAACTTTGATTATTTGTTATGGACACATGCAAACATACACACTCCCATAGAGTTCACAGTTGGGAAAATTATTACCAACATTAATACGAAATGTGCCTCTTATGAGGAAAATTCATTTTTTATAAAATAAAACGATGGGAAAACTATTACCAACATTAATACGGCATGTGTCTCTTATGAGGAAAATTAATTATTTATAAAATAAAATGATCATAGCCTACCAGTTCAACTATGCATGCGCTGAGCACTACCACTGGGCCAGTTCAGACTGAAGGGTCTAGACGCATACAAAAGGTTTTGTACACTGAATCAAGTTTAGGGCTAAAAGCAATATCACGAAATAGTTGGATCATCTAGTCATTATAAACTATCTGAGTCCGACGTGCGTAGTGGTGAAGATGATGAAGATTCAACCAAATATTAAAATAAACTCATGTTCTTTATGTATGAATTGAAATAAGAATGTAAAAAACTAATTTATTTTTGGATCAACACAACATTTGATTGATTCTAGACTATAAAAAACATAGGAGATACAATATCCTTCATAGAGATAGTAAATTTGACGGTAGTTTTTTATGAGTTCGGATATTTGAGTCACTGTAGAATCACTGTGCCATGATTAAATCCGAAGGGAAATTTGGAATAAACCACAACACTGAAATTCCGAACAGGACAAATGTACTAATTATTGACTAAGATAGTTGCTAATCAACTTAAAACTATATTACTAATGGGTCTTTAAACTCGACCCAGTTTCACGACCCGACCCAATTAGCCAATGAGTCAGTAATTAAGTATAAATACCCCAACCACTTTGATTAATGATGGTAATGAGAATTTATTACTAGTAGGCAGCTTAATTATCTCTATACTCTTCACACTAAACACAAAACATCACACCAAATTGGCGACCACAATGGGAGCACGACGGTACTTGAATTTCACATTCAAAACCAGTAAGCGGAGCAGTTCGGATGGATCCGAATCAGCAGAATTGTCCACCCTTAAAGGTGGAAGGTGCAAGGGAAAACAAGGAGTATACCATCGAGGAGCGAGATCATCTAAGGTCTGAAATAGAGGTGTTAAGAGCAATAAAACAAACAGAAAAAGGTATTAAGGAGAAATATGGAGCATCAGTACTTCACCACACTGAAAATCCTAGAGATAATGAGCAATCTCTGAAGACTCTCCTCATCTAAAAAAAGAAACATCGATCCAAGCCTATTGAGAGTTCTGCATCTGAGTTCTCCAACAGCTCATCAAATGAGGCACAACTTGAAGAATTATTATCTTCAAGTAGTGATAAAGGGAGATCTAGAAAGAAGATGAGGTTAACTAAAAAGCATTCAAGGAAGAGGGACAGACATGGCAGGCTCAAAAGGCACCATGGTAAGGGGTCAGCTCACAAACACGTTGATCAGTCGTTGATTGATCCCTTTTTCCTTTTAGTCCGAACCGGATATTTTTGCAACCCCTAATGAAGAAATCGTTTTTAGTCGCAGTAAGAATATGAGGCAATCGCCATTGTCCGTAAAGATACTCTCCGAACATATTCCCAAAAGGTTTGATAGCTCCAAGATGGAGAAATACGATGGGAATCGAGATACGAACAACCATCTGGAACAGTTTAAAAACTTTATGATGAATTTTGACGACGATGACAAGGTTTTGTGTAGAGTTTTCTCCCAAAATTTCATGGGGAGTGCCCTTAAATGGTATAACAGTCTTCCTCAGGGGTGTATAAGAAACTTTGATACATTCTGGGTTACCTTCCAGAGGTAATTTGTTGGAAGTAAGGAACCGAAGGGTAATGGGGACACCATTATCCATTGTACTCATGAACCAAACGAGTCCCTGAAAGATTACATAAGTTGCTTTGTGAATACGAAGAATGGGTTGGCAGATTGCTTTGAGCAAGTTGCAATTGCTTCCCTTAGAAAAACATTAAATCCTAGGAATTTAGCTGATTCCATGACTCGGAAGAAGGCTATGACCTGGGGTGGTTTACTGAACCAAGTGGGAAAACATATTAATGTAGAAGAAACAAAGAAAACAAGGTTACACCGTCAAGTGAGGTCTACCACTACAACAACATCTCCTCCGTCCACTAATTAATCCGGTTACAGAGCAAAGGAGAGCAGACAAGGGTCCAACCGATCTAGGAAGAATTAGTCGCCAAGCCCAGAGCCAACAAACCAGAAGTAAGAGGGGGCCCTCGGTCCAGTCTGAGTGGTTCACTGAATTAGGGGAGAATGTGGCCACAATCTATGATAAGGCCAAAAATGAAGTGCACTTTTGAAACCAGCAGCATTGTAGTCCCCAAGAGAGAACCAAAATAATCGTTTTTGCCAATATCACAATGATATAGGCCATCATACTCAGGATTACATAGCACTAAAACATGAGGTTCAAAACCTTGTTGATAGGGAAAATTTGGGAGCTTATGTAAAAAACTAAGTCGAACCAGACCAGATAACACACAAAATAATGCTCCCCAGACGAATCATTCAATCAATCCTGGGACATCTGCACAAGAGGGTGCAATGGTGATTCTTGAAAGATTTGATATAAAATCTGAGTATCTGGATCCAGATCTAGATTGAAATAAGGTGGGGTGATAACAGAGAAAACTAAAATAGTTTCCGGACTGATCAGCTTCTTCGAATCGTTAACCATTTTTGGAGGAGATATTATGACTGCACATACCACTTCATCAAGAAAGAGGCGTGTCCACAATTTGGCCACCAGTTAGATGGTGCAATGTCTTCATTCCCATTCATAGTTTTTGATGAGGATGACCAGAGGGACATTTCAGGATCACATGAGTATTGTCCGGAGTAGTCAAAATATAGCTAGGGAGTGTTATGCAGCAGCTATTGCCCCTAAAACTCTAGGGATATTCAAAATTAATAAATAACAGTACCTCGTAGAGCCTTCTATTGAGGAGAGTGAAATTGATGATCCCAGGGAGGCTCCTAGTGTTATAATACCTATTGAAGAGGTTGAAACTCACTCCCTTGGAGAGGGCAAGAATGTTAAAATTGGTTTTAAGCTGGCACCAGAGTTGAAGCACCGACTCTTGTCCTTTTTAATGAATAATCAACATATATTTGCATGGTGCAACCGTGATGTTACCAGGGTTCGAGCAGCTGTTATTTCACACAATTTGTCAATCCGGAGTGATATTTCTCCAATTCTACAAAAAAATGAGAGCTTTTTCCAAGGAAAAGTAGATGTCATTGTCCAAGAAGTTTCGATTAACCAAGATGGGTCACATTAAAGAATCTTAGTATCCTTTATGGACTGCCAACTCTGTCCAGGTCAAGAAAAAGAAGATCACACTAGGAGCGGAGAAATTTATTCGTCTTCTTAAATTCCTACCACCAGCTCCTACCGATCCCACCTTACAAGAGGGAATTCCAATTGATCTTCATTCAAAACAGGTTGCTAGTGATGGCAACGCTGAAGTAGACCTTGAAGCCTTTCAAGACATTAATATTTATTTCAATGATCTAGAGATCGATGACTTTGCGGGGCCTTACCACCCTCCCAGTTCTTCCAATGTGGTGACTCATAATGGGAAGACCTATGCTATATCTGGGGAGAAAGACACCTTGAGTCATGTCATCCTAGGCTATATCCGACCAATTCTTGATCTAGAGAGACAAGTGAGGACTCAAACAGGTACTATTAATTCTCTAACCACAGACAAACGAAAATATTCGGATGATCTTCTCAGTGCTCAACAAAGCATAGAGGTGTTGAAGAAGGATAAAAAGGAGTTAGCTGCCAAACTGCTCGCATCAGAAGCGACCAACAAGGAGCCATAAACCAAATACTCCAACCTGGAGACCTCTTCTTCAAAAGACCTCACATCTTTGAAAGAGCAATGGAAAACTAAGGATGGTACTATCTAGACTGTCTAATGAGAAGACTAAGTAGGAGAATACTGTCGAAGAGAAGATAAAAAAGAAAAAAGCCCGGGAGTGCCAACAAGCTCAAGTTGTAGCTGACGGTATAGAGAAGTATGACAATGAGGTGGTGGACTCTTTACAGAAAATGGACGATGGGATCAAGTCCGATATGGTCTTGTTGTTCCATGAGACCTTTCCCAAGAGGACCCTTGGTCCCCTATGGAAATAAGTAGACTATGAGGACATCTCATTCCACACTTTAGTAGATGGTGACAAGTGCAACTACTCTAGTGGAATTGACTTCACTGATTGGTGTGGTTTATTTTCGTCTGAGGGTAAGATCGTAACTTTTATTTAGAGTTTTGTGGAAGTTTGTAAGTATTTAATGTTTGAGTAGAGAGTAGAGGGAGAATTAAGCAGCCTGGTTGTATTTAATTTTCATTACCCCCATTTAATGTTGATGGTTGGGTATCTATACCCTTACATTTGGGCCTTATGGGCTTTCGGGTCATGTTTAATGGACCCGGGTCAAGTTTAAGGACCCATCAGCTCTTAGTAGGAGAGCAGGCAGCTTAGTCAAGAAGTGATTAGGTTTTTAAGTACTTTAGTTCTTGTTCGAACAGTCCAATGGAGGTGGTGTTCGAACTGCCCTGTCCGGTTAAGTGGTCTATGTCCGAACTGTCCCTGTCCGAAGAGGTAACAGAATCCGGACTCATCAGTAGCCCCTTTTTTAGGTGTTTGTTCAAATACCTTTGTCAAAACCTGAAAAACAGTCCGTCGTCAGTGGCAGTTTTATCCGGACAGGTCTTTCGAATTGTGTTATGGTTTTATCCGGACTGAAAAACCTCTGTGAATTTAAACGGTTTTTTTCCAAAGTTCATGGGACACGTGTCTCTCTTTGGTTCGTTGCTTTAGCCATTTTTTCACCTTGAATTTCGCACCCACCTTCTCTGAAAAACAACCTCTTCATTAATGAAGGTGACATAAGCGCCGTCTTTTAATCATTGCTAATCCTTTCGAATTCTCCTAGGAATCAAGACTTCTTTTTGAGGTTTACTATAAATTAAGATATATTTCCACTGTTTTACTATCACTTTCATTTTCACTTTGCTAATTTTCAGAGCTTTCTCTCTCAAACACAAGTTCTCTACTTAGGTTGTTTATGTTCACGACTAGGAACGCTCTAATCAAAGGCGGGTGGCTCAATCTATCTGAACTAGAAAAAGCATAAAAAATCGAAAGGGAAAGGCGCATCGCAGCAGGCTTACCCACTTCCCCCATCGACAAACCAGCAATCTCAGCTACAGAGTCTGACCAGGGTTCTTCCTCCACAAAGGGTGTCAAACCGAAGAGATTGTTTCAAACTAGTCTTTCCCCTATCATCTCAGGTTCTTCGATTCAAGAGTCAGAACGCACTATTGAACCAGGTTTAATAGTTACCAGTTTTAAAAAACCTTCCTCATTCTTAGCCATGGGGTCAGATGCTGATACTTCTCCTAACAAGCTGGTTGATCGAAGAAAAGGCCGGCTGGTCAAAGGGCAGGCTTCCAAGGGCACCCCTTCAAAAACAGGTGCCAAGGATAACAGTACAGGGACAGAAGTACCCATAAGAGCACCCAGGGACAGGCTGTCCGGTCCGGAGGCCACTAGCTCAAACCCCCGAAAAGAAACCTCCACATCAGAGCCCCAACCGGAGGCTAGAGTGCAGGAAAGCACTGAAGCTCACCAGTCCGATGGTCAAACTGAACCAACTCCAAGCTCCCCCTTCATCAATACCACTGAAAACCCTTCCTCAATAATGGAGGAGATAATGGAGGACTCTATTGAAGAGGCTCCATTCGTGTCCGAACCTTCCGGACAGACCAGTGGTGCTGTTGCTGCTCAGAAGGATAAAGGCAAGGATAAGCTATGCTTAAGGCATCCGGATCTGCCGGAGTGTCTTGAAGAAAAAGTGGGACCTTGTTTCCACAAGGTCAATGTTAAATATCGTCTTGCCTTGCAAAAGATCAATTACGCTTTCATCTAAACAACTGAGTTGGGTCGGATGCGTACAAAGTGGGGGATTCCGGAGAATGTGAAGATAAGAATCCCCATAGACCCCGAAACCCCAATGGACTGCAGACTCAGTGAAATAGTCATCTTCACTGAGCTTTTTAACTGGGGTTTAAGGTTCCCCTTGGATCCGGAAATAGTCAGGTATTTCCATCTTATCAAGCTCTGTCCCAGCCAACTAAGCCCCAACGCCTGGTACACACTTATGGCCTGCATCATGGCCTCCAGGCTCTCCGCGATTCCTCTACCAATGGAGGCGTTTGCAGCTGTGGCCAGTCTCTGCAGAAACCACCACATTCCCTTCTATCACTTCAACATGGGTGATAATTATAAAGTAGTTGATGACCTGCTTGAGTCGGAGAGAAATTGGAGGACTCAATTTCTGTTCGTAAGTGGTGCTTGGGAGAATGGGAGGAAAATCAAAGCCGGAGTCAATCCAAGTCTTCTCACCAGCAGATGGAGGAGTGATCGTAAGGCTCCTACTTTATATTCTTATTTCTTCTTTTATCGAATTTTCTTAAACTGACTGGTCTTGTCTTTTTTCTTAGCAGAACTGCCCAAAGACTTCAATGACTACCTAAATTCCGGGCAGACCACTTGTACCAAGATCAACACTTGGGCTGCTGAAAGGTGGGGGAACCGGTTTCACGATGCTTTTACAGGAGGAAACTTTGCAAGGTCTCACCTCTGGAACACTACTGGCCGGAGGGACTTGACCTGGGAAGAACTCACCACTCCACCCCCCGGATGTATTCCTCAAGAGAACACACGAACCGGATGGGTCACTTTACTTGCCAGGCCGGGCCAAGGCCCCGAGTAAAATGAAAGGCAAGAAGAAGAAGGGCAAGAAAATTGTAGGTGAAGCTGACCTTGCTGAGGTGGAAGAGGCTTTTCCAACAAATCCAGAGGGGCCAGCCCCAAGCCAGATCGATGTTGCTCTCTTAGAAGTGGTAGAGCAGGAGAGTGTTAGGGAAGAGGTTCGATCCCCAAAACCCCCAAGGGCTCCCAAGAGAGACCGAAAACGGGGAGGAGAAAGCAAGGACAGGGAGGCTAAGAAGAAAAAGACCTCTAGGGGTGATGAACTTTCTCTTCGGCCTCCCGAGCCTCTCCCCTCTGTAGATCCTACTGATCCAACACAAGCAGAGGAGATCCCCGGTGATTTTCAAACCGACGAGGTTGGAGGAGGAGACCTTAGCATCGATGGGGTTGACATCACCGGGCTTGATGGACTTGGTGACTACTTTGCCAACCTCCCTAGAGAACGATTTTGCTGGGCCTTACCTCCCTCCGAGTACTTCGAACACCGTCACTTTTAATGGTAAGACTTTTATTGTTTCAAGCGAAAGGGATATTATAGCTCACTCCATATTAAGCAGTGTTCAGCCAGTTCTTGTTTTGGAGAAACAAGTTCGAAGTCAGGCAGATATTATCAAAGATCGCAAATCTGACAAAGAGAGACTGTCCGATGATCTTCTCACTGCCACTCAACATGCTAAAATTCTAAAGGGAGAAAATGAGGAGCTAAAGAAGAGCCAAGAGGGGTGGGTCACCAAGGTTGCTACTTCAGAAGACACTATCAAAGAGCTCCGGGAGAAGCTGTCCGGATTGGAGAAAGATCTCACCTCTTCGAAAGAGGAGGCGAAGGCCAAGGATCAAGTCATCCATAACTTGAAAAATGACAAGATCACGCTCGAGAACACAGTGTCCAAGGCTGCAAAGGAGAAAGCAGATCTGCTAAGGGAGCAAGAGGCCAAGATTCATGCCAAGATCGATGCTTATGCCAACAATGTAATAGATACTCAAGAGAAAATGTATGCCAAGGTGAGGTTGGACATGGTCCTGCTCTTTCATGAGAAGTTCCCGAAGAGGAACCTAGGAGATTTGTGGCTTCATGTAGAGTATGAAGACCTTCCCTTCCACACCATGGCTGATGGAGACTTGCATGACTATTCCAGTGCTTCCTCCTCTAACGAAGAAGAAAATACCGGGGAGGGCCCTCACGAGGAGAAAGATGACTCCAAGAAGAAGAAGAAGACAAGTGAGGCTGAGCCATCTTCAAAGGCTCAGTCTTAAATTATGAATTATCTTTTCACTTTTCATGTTACCTGAACTAAAGTCCCTGGAAGGCCAAGGCATTTTTGTTATTGTGTCCGGCATTTGACCGGATAGATATTTTGCTTTGTTTGACAATTGAAAAGTCCTTGGAAGGCTAAGGCACTTAGGTTATTTTAATGAATATCTTTGTTTTGCACAACTCTTGCATTCTTCCATAGTTTGTTTCAATTTTTGTGGCTAGTGTTTAAATAGCCCTTAGTTATTTCCTAAGCATTCTAAAGTGAGAGTGTTTAAATTCTCCGATGACAAATGTTTAAGTAGTCATCATTCCCTTAATTCAATCCAGATGGTATGACAAGAAACAAAGTCAGAACACATCAAAAAAAATTATGAAGGCATCAAATTTTATTAAAAAGCCCGGACACCTCATTAAAACCTCCCCGTGCCACCAGGGTAGGAAAGAGTATGCCCCAAATATTTACATGGATTTTTAAACAAGTAAATATTTACATAGCTTCTATTCCAAGTACATTCGGAGATGCTCAATATTCCAAGGGTGATTTAAAACCTTTCCATCTTTTTCTTCTAGCCGATATGTTCCAGGTTTAAGCCTTTCAATGACCATATAAGGTCCTTCCCAAATTGGGGCCAGTTTGCCGAGGAGCTTCTCTTTAGTGTTTAAGAAGACTTTCCTCAATACCTTGTCCCCCGGCTGGAAATCTCTTCTTTTAACTCTAGAAGCAAACCTGCTTCTCATCAAACCTTGATAGTGTGCAACTCTAAGGTGAGCCTTAACTCGTCTTTCCTCTATTAGGTCAAGCTGACCTCTGATTGCCACTTCGTTAGCGTGTTCGGAGAAGTTGTGAACTCGAAATGAAGGAAGTGTTGCCTCTATGGGGGCTATTGCATCCATCCCATATACCAAGGAAAATGTGACTCTTGTGTTGCAGCCCCAGGTGTTGTCCGGTAGGCCCACAAAACCTCTTGTAAATAGCTAGGCCACTTCCCAGCAGCCCCTTCCAAATTCTTCTTTAAATCGGACAGTGTAGTTTTCGTAGCTACTTCAACCTGACCATTCGCTTGTGGGTGGAAAGGTGAAGAGAAGCAATGCTGTATACCCCTTGAGGCACATAAACTCTTCATTTCCTTGTTGTCAAACTGTGGCCCATTGTCTGTCGTTATCTTTTGTGGAACACCAAATCTGCAACAGATTTATGACAGCTTTTGATGTTGTGCCTACCAGAGGGGATGCTTCAATCCACTTTGAAAAGTAATCTATAGCAACAATTGTAGTTCTGCGCCCTCCGGACACCATAGGAAGAGGGCCCAATAAATCCAACCCACATCGAGCAAAAGGTATAGGCTCAGAAATTGACTCTAAAGGGATAGGTGGGACATGAATTTCATTGCTATATCTCTGGCCTGGATCACACCTTCTCACCAGCTCTTTAGCATCCTGCATTATAGATGGCCAATAGTAGTCGGCCAGTAAAATTCTCCTTGTTAGAGCCCTGAATCCACAATGAGCTGATCCCTCACCATCATGCAATTCATAGAGGACTACTTGAGACTCATCATCTCCCAAACACCGCAGAAGAGGTTTACTGTAAGACTTTTTATATAAAACATCTCTTAATATGATAAATCCACGAGCCTTGTGCTTCATTTTTCTTGCTAGTGATTTATCCGGAGGCAAGATGCCATCGGAGAGGTATTGTAGGAGAGGAAATCTCCAATCTTGAGGTTGTTTTATCTGTACTTCGAAAACCTCTTCATCTTTACCCACACTAAGTTGAATGGAAGGGCTCTCCAGCACATGGATCCAAGGATATGACTCAGTGTAGGGTATGGTTACCAATGAATCTGCTAGTTCATTCTCTGCCCGGGGTATATGCTCATAAACAATGCTTTTGAACTTAAGAGCCTCATTTTTAAGAAGAAGTAAGTACTTCACTAGTTGCTCCTTTTTGGCCTCAGATTGACCTTGCGCATGGTGGATAAGAAGTTGGGAATCACTCATCAGCTTGACCCTTTTGGCCCCACAAATATAAGCTAACTTTAAACCAGCTATAGCTGCTTCGTATTCAGACTCATTGTTGGAAGCCCTGAAAGCAAAACATATAGCCTGGTACATTTTGTCACCATATGGAGAAGTCAAGCACACCCTTGCACCACATCCCATAGTACTGGATCCACCATCCGTCCGGACGACCCATACCTTTTTGTCTTTCATTTCAGTAGTCTGCTCCGAATCCCTATCAGAGTGGAATTCAACTAAAAAATCAGCCACAGTTTGGGCCTTGACTGCTGTTCGAGGAGCAAAATCAATATCGAATTCCCCCAATTCCACTGACCATTTAGTAATTCTACTTGAAATGTCTGCCTTTTGAAGGACATTCTTCAAGGGAAAGGATGTCCGGACTACAATAGGATGAGCCTGAAAATAGGGCCTCATCTTTCTTGCAGCAATTACCAAGGCTAACGCTAACTTTTCGAGCTTTAAATAGCGTTTCTCTGCATCTAACAAGCTCTTGCTGATGTAGTACACCGGATGGGGGTAACCATCCACCTCTCTTACCAATACAGCACTGATGGCACAACTTGAAACTGCCAAGTATACGAAGAGTGTTTCTCCATCAACAGGTTTAAATACAGTCTTGGGGGAGGAAAGATGTTTCTTAATTTCATTGAAGGCCTCATCACACTGTGAAGTCAAGTCAAACCTCTTCGCACCTTTTAGAGTTTGAAAAAATGGGGCACATCTATCCGAAGACCTTGAGATAAACCGATTTAAGGCTGCCAACCTCCCCATCAACCGTTGTACTTCTTTCACATTCCGAGGAGGCTCCATTTGGAATAAAGCGTTAAGCTGGTCCGGATCGGGCTGTATCCCTTGCTCACTTCTTATATAGCCTAGGAATTTCCCGAACTGTACTCCGAACACACATTTTTCTGGATTTAGCTTTAAATTCCCTTTTACTAAATTAGCAAAAGTTGCTTGGAGGTCTGCCAAGTGCAGTTGTTCATCCACACTTTTCACCATCATGTCATCAATGTATACTTCCATATTTCTTCCAATTTGATCAGCAAACGCTTTGTTCACCAATCTCTGATAAGTAGCCCCAGCATTTTTCAATCCAAATGACATCACCTTGTAGCAATGAAGACCCCTGTCAGTGACAAACGTGGTATACTCCTGATCCTTCGGATCTACTTGAATCTGATTGTACCCGGAGAAAGCATCCATAAAGGATAGCAGCTTATTCCCAGAGGTGGAATCTACCAGCTGGTCAATCCGGGGAACTGGATATAAATCTTTTGGGCAAGCCCTATTGAGATCTGTGAAGTCAATGCACATACGCCACTTGCCATTTTTATTTTTCACCAAGACCGGATTGGCAGTCCACAAAGGATATTGAGACTCCTTTATATGCCCCATTTTTGTGAGCCTGTCAACTTCTTGAACAATAACATCAGCCTTTTCCTTGGAAAAAGCCCTTCTCTTATGTACCACGGGTGCTATGTCTCTCTGGATGGATAGGTGATGTGATATAATATCTGTTGGAACCCCAGTAACATCAGCATTGCCCCAAGCAAAAACATGCTGACGGTCTTTTAGAAACTTTAACATCTTATTCTTCAGGTCGGGTGGCATTTTGGACCCTATCTTAACACTTTTCCCTTCTTCTAAAGAATGTGTTTCAACTTCTTTAACCGGTATCAATACTCCAGGGGTCTCTCTGGGGTCATCAATTTCACCCTCACCCCCAGAAAGCCCCTCAAACTGCTATTCTTCGTTGATACGAACTGCCCCCAACGTCCGTGGAGCCAGTGCTGTAGCATAACACTCTCTTGCAACCTTTTGACTGCTTTGGACAACTCCCACTTGTCCTTGAACAGCATATTTCAAACATTGGTGGACTGTCGAGGCCACTGCATGCATCCTAGAGAGCCAAGACCTCCCTAAAATAGCATTATAACAAGTGGGACAATCCACCACAATAAAAAGTATCATGACCATTTTCTTGAAAGGGCCCTTGCCCAACAAAACTTCCTCTTCGAACTCCCCGATCACATCTGCTGAGCTCCCAGTGAAACCCACAATTGATATGTCCGAACGCTGAATTACGCCTGGATTTTTCATCTTTTTATAAGTGGTTAGGAAGAGAATATTGGCTGAGCTTCCAGTATCCACCAAGATTCGTCTTATGTCATTGCCCCCAATGGATGCTCCTATGATAATAGCATCTTCATGAGGGCCAGCTATATCCCTTAAGTCATCTTCCTCGAAAACAATGAAGGGAAATGGAATTTGTGATTGATAGGAGGTCATGCCTTCTTCTAGTTGGGTGGCTAAAGTATGAACATGCCTCTTCCTCGAAGAAGCAGTAGGAGCTGTCATAGTATCCCCTCCGAAAATTGTAAGTGACTCAAAAAACTTAATAAGCCCGGAGACCGTTTTACAACATTCCTCAATGGCACCCACTCTATTTCGAGTTGGATCAGGATCCAGGTATTTTGATTCTACATCAAATCTTTCGATTATAACCATAGCTCCCTCCGGAGCAGCATTGCTTAGACCAACCCGATGAGCATTATCAGGCTTATTTCCTCCTCTTCTTTTGACATATGCCCCCAGATTTCCTCTTTCAATCAAGTTCTGAACCTCTTGTTTCAAGGCTATACAATCGTCAGTGGTATGGCTAGTATCATTATGGTACTGGCAGAAAGAGTTGTTACGATGCTCCCTAGGAGATTGCAGTGCGGCCGGTCTTCTATAGTGCACTTCTTCCTTTGTTTTATCATAAATGGTAGCCACACTTTCTTTTTATTCTGCAAAACACTCCGGTTGAACCCAAGGCCCTCTCTTATTTCTATATTGTTGACTCTGAGCAGGTGCAGCTGGCTGAGATTGAGCTTTAGCCCTGTTATGCCCCTGTCCGGTCTCCTTTGCTTTGTTCCCGGACTGATTTTGATTGGGGTTTGGTGCAACCGGGGCAGACCTCACCTGCCTGTGCACCCTAGTTTTCTTTGTTTCATCAACATTGATCTGCTTTCCAACCTGATTTAGTAAACCTCCCCAAGTCATGGCTTTCTTTCTGGTCACCGAATCAACCAAATTTCCAGGGTTTAAGCCCTGTCTCAAGGATGCTATTGCTACTTGCTCGAAGCAATCAGCTAACCTATTTTTGGTGTTTACAAAACGACTTATGTATTCTTTTCAATGATTCGTTTGGTTCTTGGGCACAATGGATTATTGTGTCCCCATTGCCCTTCAACTCTTTACTCCCAACAAACTGCCTTCGAAAGGCCACCGAAAAGGTATCAAAATTCTTGATGCAGCCTTGAAGTAGGCTGTTATACCATTTTAGAGCACTCCCCGTAAAGGATTGGGAGAATGCTCTACAGAGTAACTTGTCGTCATCATCAAAATTCATCATGAAGTTTATAAATTGCTCCAAGTGGTTGTCCGGATCAGTACTGCCATCATATTTCTCCATTTTAGTGCTATCGAACCTCTTAGGGAGGTTTCCGGACAGAATCTTGGAAGACAATGGAGATCGTCTCCAATTCCGGCCACGACTGAACACAGTATCCTCATTGGGAGTTGCAAAGATACCTGGTTCATCGTGGAAGGCAAAATGATCCATCAGCATCCGGTCTACATGCCTCCGGTTGTGAGATGACCCTTTGCCTATATTCTTGTTCAATTTCCCATGTCTATCCCTTTTTCTTGAATATTTTTTAATCAATTTTTGCTTCTTTTTGGATCGGCCCTCATCGTTGCTAGAGGACAAGGACTTTTCAACTCCTTCCTCATCCGAGGAGCTGCCAGAAGACCCTGAGTCTGAGTCAGAACTCTCCACTGGTTTAGACCATTGAGAATTTTTGGAGCTAGCATGAGTTTTCTTGGTACTCACATGAATCTTCGAAGGCTCATGCTCTCTAGGGTTGTCGGTATGATGAGCGACTGATGCTTTTGACTTATCTTTCATGCCCATCTTAGCCTTTTCTGCCGTCAAAGCTTCTATCTCGCCCTTTTAATCTTTCACGCTCCTCGATGGTATACTCATCATTTTCACCCACCACTTCAAGCAAAGCTGGTGGTACTTCCGGGGCGTCCGGATTCATTCGGACTGATTTTTCTTGATGGTTTTGAATGCTCGATTCAGGTACCGTCGTGCTCCTACTGTGGTCGCCAATTTGGTGTGGTTTATTTTCGTCTGAGGGTAAGATCGTAACTTTTATTTAGAGTTTTATGGAAGTTTGTAAGTATTTAATGTTTGAGTAGAGAGTAGAGGGAGTATTAAGCATTCTGGTTGTATTTAATTTTCATTACCCCCATTTAATGTTGGTGGTTGGGTATTTATACCCTTACATTTGGGCCTTATGGGCTTTCGGGTCATGTTTAATGGACCCGGGTCAAGTTTAAGGACCCATGAGCTCTTAGTAGGAGAGCAGACAGCTTAGTCAAGAAGTGATTAGGTTTTTAAGTACTTTAGTTTTTGTTCGAACAGTCCAATGGAGGTGGTGTTCGAACTGCCCTGTCCGGTTAAGTGGTCTCTGTCCGAACTGTCCCTGTCCGAAGAGGTAACAGAATCCGGACTCATCACTGATAACAATGAAGGAACGAGTGAGAGTTCAAGTGCTGAACTCAAAAGTCCCAAAAAAAGATGGTGGTGAAGAAAAATCTGAAGGGAACAAGCCCTAAGGTTTCGTTATGTATTGTTTTTGTTTTAAAACACTAAAGTCCTTCGATAGCCAAAATAATTTTTGTAATACTGATCGGTTTGAGTCCGATCAGGTTTTAATTATCGCATTTCTCTTTTATTTAATATTCTGTTTAAATCTTATATGGCCAATGTTTAAATAGCCACCAATATTTCAGAAGTGTTGAACAAAAGTAACCAACATCACTGATCACATGTGTTTAATAATTGTGATCAAGTTTTAAACATATCTGATCAACTTAAGAAAACTTGAGAGCCGGGGTGTTGAATAAGCAATTGATATTGGAATTGAAACAAAATCACACCAGACTTTTGAAGAAGACATCATATATTATTGAAAAACCCGGACACCTCATTAAAACCTCCCCGCGCCACCATGGTAGAAAAGAGTATGCCCCCTAAAATTTACATTGGTATTTAACAAGTAAATATTTAAAAAAGAGTTATATTCTAGATATAACCTGAGATACTCAACATTCCATGGATGCTTTAAAGCTCTCCCTTCTTTGTCTTGGAGCCTGTATGTTCCTGGTTTAACCACAGACCATATAAAGGGTCTTCCCAGTTCAGAGCCAGCTTACCAAACTGCTTTTCCTTGGTGTCTAAAAATAATTTTCTAAAAACTTTGTCCCTTGTCTGAAAATCCCTTCTTTTGACTTTAGAAGCAAATTTGCTCCTCATCAAGCCTTGGTAGTGTGATGTTCTCAGATGTGCTTTGACCCTTCTTTTTGCTATCAAGTCCAACCCATTCCTGATTGCTACATCATTAGCATGTTCGGAATATTTCTGGACTCTATATGATGGTAAAGTAGCCTCTATGGGAGTAACTGCATCCATCTCATATACCAAAGAAAAAGAAAGTTCTTGCGTGGCAGCCCGAGGAGTAGTTCGATAGGCTCATAATACTTATTGTAAATAACTTCGCCACTTTCCTGCAACTCCTTCCAAATTCTTCTTTAATCTGGACAAGATAGTTATATTTGGAACTTCAACCTGGCCATTTTCTTGAGGGTGGAAAGGAGAATAAAAATAATGTTGAATTCTTCTAGAGGTACAAATGGCTTCCATGTCTTTATTATCGAACATTGGACCCATTATCTGTAGTAATGTTTTAGGGAATCCCAAACCTACAGCATATGTTAGATAAAATAGATTTAATAACTTCCTTCGAAGTGGTTCCAGCCAAATGAGTTGCCTCTATCCACTTAGAGAAACAGTCAATAACAACTATAATTGTCCTGCATCCACCGGATGCCATAGGAAGAGGTCCCACCAGATCCATACCCCATCTGGAAAAAGGTGCTGGCTCAGATATGGAATCCATAAGTATTGCTGGCACATGAATTTCATTCTCATATTTCTGACAATGATCACATTTTTTCACCATTTCTTTAGCATTTGCCATTATGGTTGGCCAGTAGTACCCTGCCAAAAAGACTCTTCGGGTTAAAGCCCTATAGCCACAGTGCGTTGAACCTTCCCTATTATGTAGTTCGGATAATATAACCTGGGATTCTACAAACCCTAAACAGCGTAGGAGAGACATGTTAAAACAATTTTTGTAGAGAATTTCTCTTAGTATTAAGAAACCACGAGCCCTGTACTTAACCTTTTTTACCACAACTTTATCTTGAGGTAATATCCCATCTGAAATGTATTGGAGAAGAGCATATCACCAATCTTTAGGTTGAATACAAGTATATGCATATTTTCTTCATCCTTTTTCTTCTGATCAGCATGTACAGATGGACATTCTTGTACAAGAATCCATGGGTAGGATTCAGAATAGGCTATGGTTGCCAAAGTGTTTTCCGATCTGGGAAAGTGTTCATAGAAAATATTTTTAAAGTTTGCTGCCACCTCTTTTAACATAAGAAAATACTTAACCAGTTGTTCTTTCTTGGCTTCAGACTGGCCTTGTGCATAGTGGATGATTAATTGAGAATCTCTCATTAAATGAACTCTTTTAGCCCCACAAAGGAGAGTTAGCTTAAGACCAGCTATGGCTGCTTCATATTCAGACTCATTGTTAGAGGCTCTGAACCTAAAGCATATTGTCTGGTACATTCTATCATCATATAGGGAGGTCAAGAAAATTCCAACTCCACAACCCATAGTACTTGATCCACCATCAATCCGAACAACCCATTCCTTTTTAGAATAGTCTCCTGATATTTTGTCCAGAGGATCTATCAGCATGAAACTCCACCAAGAAATCAGCCAAGAAATCAGAAGGTCGTGTTTATATGACAACTGAGAGTATCAAAGAAATCACCATCTTCATCGTCATATTCATAATCAAACGATTATGATTCTCACGAGTTATAATATCGTCTTTATTCTTCTTCAATACCTCTATGCTTCGTTGAGCACTGAGAAGATCATCCGACAAGTTTTGCTTGTATATGGTTAGAGAATTAATGGTACATTTTTGAGTCATCACCTGTCTCTCTAGATCAAGCACTGGTCAGATATACATGACTCAAGGTGTCTTGCTCCATGGGTATAACATAGTTGTTCCTATTATGATTCACCACATTGGAAGAACTGGGAGGGCAGTAACGCCCCGTGACGTCATCTTTCTCTAGATCATTAAAATAAATATTAATGTCTTCAAAGGCCACAAGGTCTACTTCATCGTTGCTATCACCAGCAACTTGTTCGAAATGAAGATCAGTTGGAATTTCCTCCTGTAAGGTGGGATCGGTAGAAGCTGGTGCTAGGACTTCAGGAGGACGAAGGATTATCTCTGCTCCTAGTCTGACTTCTTTTTCTTGGCAGTCTTCTCATCACTGCTATGTTTATGCTTCATATATTTCTTCGGAGGTTTTGGTGGGTTCTTTGACCCACCAGCCTCCTTTACAGTCACCTCTACTGCTTTCAGCAAAGCAGCATTGATACCTCCCTAGTTCTCTGAACTCGTCCCCTCGATAGTCGTTTGGGTTGGGTTTGTTGTGGCTTTCTTCTTCTGGTTATTCATCTTGTTATGGGCTTTGGACTTGGAAGGCAGGTATAACTTGGCACCCTTGGCCTCTGTCCTCTTTAAGATCACATTTACGGGAGGAGGGGTAGTCAAATCTTCCCAAGTGAGATCTCTTCTGCCTGTAGTGTTCCACAGGTGAGACCTTACAAAATTACCTGACTTGAAGCAATTTTGAAAAGAATTACCCCAATTCTCCGAAGCCCAAGCATTTAGCTTGGCACAATTATCCTCCCTTGCCTCCAAGTAATCCTAGAACTCCTTCGGAAGTACTGGAAATAAATATGAGTCATTCTAAATTAAAAACTTATTACTTGAAAGATAAAACGAAAAAGTATGAGAAATTCAACATTGCTCTTCCAGCGACTGGTTAAAAGGCTTGGATTTCAGTCTGCCTTGATATTCTTACTATTCTCCCAAACTCCACTTACAAATAGAAACTGCGTCCTCTAGGGATTTTCGGACTCTAACAGATCGTCCACTACCTTATAATCGTTCCCCATTTTTTAGTGATAGAAGAGGATTTAATGGTTCTTGCACAAGCTTGCCACAACAGTAAACTATTCCATTGGTAGTGGAATCTTAGACAGCCTAGACGCCATGATGCAGGCTAGAAGGGTATACCAAGCATTAGGGCTCACTTGGCTAGGGCACAACTTGATCAAATGGAAGTATCTGACTATCTTCAGATCAAAAGGAAACCGAAGTCCCCAGTTCAACACTTCAGTATAAACCACCACTTCAGTTAACTTGCAATCCATTGGGGTCTCCAGAGTGATCGGGATCCTCACTTTTACAGATCTAGGATCGCCTATTTAGTGTGGATCCGACCTAGCTCAGTTGTGTGGGTATACACATAGTTAATATTTTGAAAGGCCACCAAGTATTTTACGCTGACCTTCTTGAAGCAGGGACCCACTTTACCGTCCAAGCTCTCCGGAAGAACATCTGGATGAGACATACCCACTTTGGTTTTTCCTTTCTGGTATGAATTTGTATCTCCTTTTTTACCGGATACCTCAGCCTCAAAAGGGGCTTCTTCTATGATAACTTCCATATTTTCTTCCATCACTGTGGAAGGCTATTCGGATGGCTTTGAAGAAGGTTGTTTTGAGGGCTTTGAAGATAGTTGTTCGGATGGCTTTGCAAACGCTTGTTCAGAAGGTTGTGCATGTGACAATTCAGATAATCTGGTTTCTATTAGGGGTTGTTTCCCGGATGATTTAGGTTGTAATACAAACTTTATTTCCTCCGAACTGGAGGGCTTTGAAGATGTGAGAGTATATTTTGGTTTAGACTGACGCGTAACTCGGCGAGGAGTTAATTTGTCTGGTGATTTTTCTGTGTCTGATCCCATTGCAATGAAAGGTGAGGGTTTTCTTACACTGGAAACGAATTTTTTATTGGGTAAAGAGTTTTGGGACTCTTGGACTGAGGACCCAGATGCGAGAGGTGAAATATTTCCTACAAATGGAAGTTTCTTAACTTTGAGGTTTTTTGAAGAAGATGACCCCTGATCAGTATTCAGTTGTGGCTGATTTCTTTTTTCACTTGGAGAAGCAGGAAGACCAACAACAATGTTGTTGTCCCTCGCTACTTTATGTGCTCTCTCTAATTCAGACAAGTTCAACCAACCTCCTTTTACTAAGGCGTTTCTGGTTGTGAACATATATGAGTCAAAAACAAGGTTGAAATTGAACTGAGCTCTCTCTCTCTCTTTAAGAATATTGTGATTTTTTAAGACAATGAAACAGTAGAAAAGTTTATATATAACAGTGAAAAAGAGCAGTTACATAGGAGAAGGTGGATTGATTTTTTAGCAATGATTAAAAGCTGTAAAGTGTGAAAATTAAAGCCTATGTAAATTTATAGCCTAGTGGGTGCAAGAATCTAGAAGAAAAACGATTGGAAGGTCGAACTTAAGCCTCACACGTGTCCCACAGTTTAAGAAAAACTCTTAGAATTCTGAGATGAGAAATCAGTTCCGACAAAATACAAACAGGGTCACTCTTGAAGAAAAACTCTTAGAGTTCGAACGACACAAACATATCGGAAAAAGTTGATATTGGTTTTTCAATTTTTAGCTCTTCCAAGGACCATTTGCAAGAGCTAAAGGGGCTACTGATGAGTTCGGATATTTGAGTCACTGTAGAGGCACTATGCCATGACTAAATCTGAAGGGAAATTTGGACTAAACCACCACATTGAAATTCCAAACAGGACAAATGTACTAATTATTGACCAAGCTAGTTGCTAATCAACTTAAAACTATTTTACTAAAGGGTCTTTAAACTCGACCCGGTTTCACGACCCGACCCAATAAGCCCATGGGTCAGTAATTAAGTACAAGTACCCCAACCACTTTCATTAATGAGGGTAATGAGAATTTATTACTATTAGGCAACTGAATTATCTCTCTACTCTTCACACTAAACACAAAACACCACAAAATACCCAAAACACCCTTTAGACACTTTACTCGATTACTCTCAGCCAAAAACAAACCACACAATTTATATATATTACTTGGTTTATAGCTAATTCAATGTAAAAGAATTATCGTTTTTGTTTAATTTTTTTTCCCAGTCTTGTAGTTGTATAAACGTTCATGCTTTGTATATGGTTTTAAAAATATGGGAACATAGTAACCAAATTGAAATTTGGAATTTTTTGGTCGAGACTTCATTCGGGCCTCTCATTGCTCACCTAAGTAAATTCAACCCAAACCTCACTTGGACAAGGTTTTCTTCGAGCGATTTTACTAATATACGAATATATTTTAGTTTAGCTTTGAGCAGATGATTATCACCCTAGATGATGTCTATGTTATCACAAGCATCTGTGGTTGAGGGTAAACTATTAGAATATGAGGACATGAATATGACTCAAGATTCATAAATTACATATGATTGTTCGGAATTCAAATAATTGTTATCAATCACAATTTCAAAAGGTAAGTTGGCTTTGTTATGAAATAACTTAGGGATCATTTTATATGTGCGTGTATCTAGATTCAAATCCAGATAGGACTATATATATATATATATATTAGTCATCATTCACGTATGTACCTTATGTATTTTTACCGTTGCACAATTTTCACTGATACTAGTTTTAAGTTTGTTAATGCATACCTACGTGTGGCTTTAGAGGACATGGAAGGTGGATTGTCTGATATAACTTGGAGGGCACATATGTTGGCCTGGATTTATCATGTTTTGGGGTAAATGTTGAAGTCTTCAGTGAATATTTTTTATGGTTTCATCGTGTTTTAAGATTTTTAGATCTACAATCATTTCTCATGTTTTCACCCTTCGTTAAAAGATAAATATAACGTATCAAAACCGAAGCTTCTTATTTGGTTGTCAAAGCCACTGACTGGATAAATATTCTACCAAAAAGCACCTAACACAACACTCCTACTATTCTCATAGTGAAGGAAATGAGTACATTATGTTTTTCTTCTTCTTTTTTTCCTTTTAGTGGGTAATGTATGATAGAATTGAAATTGTTGATGAGCATCATTTAACTTTTTTATTGATGTGTTTTTCTTATTTTTATTGTTTCTTTTTTGTATGATTATTTATATGTTATATTTGAGTCGTATACGGACATGAGTGCTCATTTTCCGATACAAAAGCTCATATTATTCAACTATTCGATTTGAATAATGTATATCGTTGAAGGACATATATTGGATAGAGTTATGCGGACATACTGACATCTCCTCAAGAACCCAGATCTAAAATTAAGTAAACAAAATATATACAAAAAACATAGAACAATAACTACAAAAAAAAGGTATTCTAATTAGTGGTACAAGGGGTCTGAACCGGTGGCACCAGGGGTTCGAACTGATGGTACCACATGTGGTACTACCCAACTCTTTCATTTGTTCACCCCCTCTGAACCGGTGGTACTCAGCCTCAGATTTAGTGGTGCTCACCAATTGCACCACAAGTTTGAAGCTATACACCATCAGTTCAACCCCCCCTAAACCGATGGGGCGTAGCTATACCAAGAACACTAATTTAAAAAATATATGACATGCTTATTTATCTTGTTTTTAGTGATTGTAGGTCCTCCATAGACACTCTTTTATTTTCTATATTCACATCTTCCGGTAGATGCATATCTCCGTACATTTGGTTGTGTTTGTGTTAAAAAATAATTGTAAAAAAATAATTTTTTAGAGAACAATATTCAAGAACAAGGCTTTTAGGTTTTGATTTTTTTTAGCAAAAATAGTTGTTTTGATCTTCACTTGTCATGAAATGATATATGTATTTTTTGAGAATATATTTAGTGTAATAACAATTTTTTGGATGGAATTTGATCTCATTTGGAAACTATCTTGACCATTTGTTTATTCGAGAATTCTAAAAAAAATCATGTTCTTTATGGTGGTTAGTCGGTATTAATTCAATTTTAATTATTAAATAAATGTTTAAAAAGTAATTTAAAACTTTTGACCGATTAGATTTATTAAAGAAAATTAAACAACTCTTTTTTAATTATTTTAAAAAAAATGTTTTAAAAAAAAATTATTTATTTAAAAAAAATTATTTATTTTATTCAATTTATATGAATTCTTCACCAACATATAAATTTGACCTTTTTTATATGGATAATATGTCAATAACCATCTAACATCAAAATTATTTACCAATAACAACTTAATATTTGATAAGATACAGATAACCACCTAAGTGTTGAATTAATATTTACATATAACCATTTTGACTTTTTAAAATACCAATATAACCCAACCGTTTTTCTCCTATTTTGTGTTTTTTAAATATCATATCTTTCAAAACATAACTATAAAAAATATCCGAAAATACAATTGATTTTGTTTTTTAAGATAAAAAACTAGATCCATGAAAAATATATTATTATTAATTAACGTTTAGTTGTGAAATTACGTGTAAATTGGTTGTGAAAAAACAAATGTTATGTAGTTACAAAATTACATGTAATTTGATTGTGAAAAACAAACTATTGTTTAGTTGTGAAATTACATGTAATTTGGTTCTGAAAAAATAATTGTTTAGATTCGAAAATACGTACAAATATGTTACAAAAATAAGAAGAAAATAGTTGCAGAAATAGATCTTTGGTTGCTAAACAAGTCTCATTGTGTGTAAAAAATCAAATACAAACTTTCTATATAAAAATAAGTGTTAATTGGATGCGAACAACTAACTTTTTTGTAGTTACGAAATAATGTGCATTGTTTTGGTGAAAAAAAATCTAAAAGAAAGTGGAGTTGTAAAATTATGTGTAATTTGATTGCAAAAAAAATTGTGTTTAGTTGCAAAAATATGTGCACATATATTGTGAAAATACGTGCAAATATGTTGTGAAAATATGTGCAAAAATATTGCGGATATAAGAAGAAAATTATTACAAAAATAAGACTTTGGTTGTTAAATAAGTACGATTGTGAGAAAAACAAAATACAAACTTATTTTATGAGAATATGAATTAATTTTGGTATGAAACAACTAACTTTTTTGTAGTTGCAAAAATATGTGCATTTTTTGTGGTGAATTTGTTTTTAAAAAAATGGAATTGGGAAATGATGTGCAATTTGGTTGCGAAATAAATCTAAAAAAATTATTGTTTAGTTGCGGAATTACGTGTATTTTGGTTGCGAAAAAAATAAAATGTTGTTTAGTTGCAACATTAAGAACAAGTTAGTTGCGAATTTGGTTTTGAAAAAATCCTCAAACATATCCCTCGTGAATTTCGTTTTGTTCATTTTAATAAATTATACATATATATGTTTTTGGAAAAACATATGATTAGGTTTCAAAGATATGAATTTTAAAGGTTGAGAATAATAAATTGAAAAATTAATTTTAGTCCATAGTTGAAGGTTGTACCCGTCCATTTATATTATATTTTCATGGATATTATTGGAATATTTTATGTTGCACTGTGGTTTTGGTAAACTTTAAAATTCAGGTGTTTATCGGTAATTTGAAACTTATCTATGTGGTTATCAACAACTTATTTTTTTATATATCTCAAATACATAATGGTTGTTTTTGTTTTTCAAAAGTCATAAATATTAAAAATAATTGATTTTTAGTTTAAAGAAATAAAACTAACTCAAAAACAACACTATAATGTCGCATTGAAAAAAACACATCAATTGAACATTAAAATATACGACTAAAAATATTCTTTATTGAATATTATAATGTTAATATAACTTTTTACAACTAAAAACTACAATATACAATTAATAGTTTGAATTCTCAACTAAAAATTATTATAACAAACTTAAAATTTTGTAATTTTTTAGTTATTACTTCATTTTTTATGTTAGAAGTTTATCAAGTTCTCAATTGTTTCATATGATACTGAATTGACAACTTATCAGGTTCTTGATAAAAAAATATAAGTAAGAACATAATCCAACTAATATGAGGTCTTTTGGAAGTGGACCCAAAAAAAAAGTCATGCAGGTCTTCGGGCCCAAAGCGGAGTGCAGAGATCGGGTTGTTCATACTTATATAGAGAAGCGGAACATCTGGTACCCATATTCCCAACAAATGGTATCAAATATCCAAACACAAACGAAAGGCAATGTGGGTGAAATTCTAAACATCAACCATGCTTAAGGTGAATGAATTTCACTATAAATCCATCGTATTACCTAGTTTGGAGTGTCCATGGCTCATCAAGCGGTGTGGCTTGATAGGATTGGAGCTATGGAACAAAAAATGGTCTAAAAGAGTGAGCAAATAGATCCATTGTAAAGTTGTATGGCTCATGTTGTGAATCTTACCACTTCCTAATTAGAGTGGACGGATGAAAGTCAATTAAAAGGAGACTAAAGTGGTACTTTTTGTTCAAGATGAGTTTGTTAGGTGCAACCAAAGTCCCATATCGTTTAGACATGGAAAGGATAAATATGGGGCCTTTTCAAAATAAATAAAAAATAAAGTAGTGCGGGTCTTTAATACCCAAAACGTACAATGTCATACTAGTGGAAAGATCACATTGTTTATAAGAAGATATAATATGAGGTACCTATTTTTTTTTTAATATAGCTAATACTTTTGTATATTTCAAACAGTAGCTCAGGAAAAAAATGAAAGTATCATTCGATTTGTCTTTTTTAAGAAGAACAAAACTAGATACATGAATGATATTATTATTATTATTCGCCAGATCTAGTTAGGCTGGTCTCGCATTATGTTTCCATGGTCCCGCATCTTGCACTTAGGTCTGCCTTGGTCTCGCATGATGTATGGAGACCTGGGTGACAAGGTATTGTGTAATATAGAGATGTGAAACCATGGTTTAAATAGAAAAACAAAATTTCCTTAACTACAAGGTGCAAAACCAGGCTTATTGGGAATACAAGATGCAAGATGCGAGACCAGGGTTTAATTTGAAACAAACCAATTTCCTTAAGTGCGAGACAAGGGTTGAAAGTGAATTATTACTATTTTTTACCTAAGTACAAGATGCGACACGAGGCTTACAAGAAACGTGAGATGCGAGATGCGAGATGCGAGATGAGAGATGCGAGACCATGGTTAAATTTTTAAAATCAAAGTTGTCTTAAGTTTAGACGAGGGTTAAAATTGAATTTGTTAGTTGCATAAGTGTGAGGTGCAAGACCAGATTTACATAAAATGTGAGATGCGAGACCATGGTTAAATTTGAATTATTATTTTGCCTAAGTACAAGGTGTCAGACCATACTTAGAAGGAATGCGAGATGCGAGATGCGAGATGAGAGATGCTAGACCAAGGTTACATTTGAAATAAAAAAAAGGTTTTTTATGTACGAGATAGGGGTTAAAATGGAATTCTTATTATTGGCCTAAGTGCGAGCTGTAAAACCAAGCTTAAAAGAAATGCGAGATGCGAGACCATGGTTAGATTTGGAAAAAAAATAATTCTTTTAACTGCGAGATCATGGTTAAAATTAAGTGTGATATGCAAGATGAAAGATGCGAGATGCGAGACCAGAAAAAACTATATGCAAGATGCAAAACCAAGGGCAAAAGGAAGTACGAGATGCAAGACCAAGGAAACATACTATTATACCAACATATATGGGTCTGGAAAAAAGAAAAAATATATATCATTCATGGATCTAGTTATGTTAGTCTTAAAAAAAGTTGATAGTACTTTTTTCTGAGCTATGGTTTGAAAGTTACATACTTTTTTTACAAAGTAAGAAAATAATTAGGTTCAAAAAATGACAAAAAAGTTATTTTTAGTTTTTCTCCTTAGTTGAGAAACTTTTTTTTTACGAAGTGACAATAGAAAAATTGATTGGATACCTCACCCGAAATTAAAATAAAAATGAAAAATAACACAAATTATAAAGTATAACTGCTAAAATGGTAATTTACTGATAACCACCATGGAAAGATTAAAAGTACCAATAACCATCCAGATTTTTGAGTTTACCGTTAACCACTTGCAACATAAATGCTTCCAACAATACTTCTGAACACACAAAACATGTACAATCTTAATAATTAGTTATTTTTAACCTTCAAAAATCCATATCTTTCAAACTATAACTCAAAGAAGTTCTAAAAACAAAATCCATAAGCGATATTTTTGAAGAATGTTTTTTTCTAGACTGATTTCGTACCTAATTAAATGTATTTTTGCAAATGGAACACATCCCAATTTCTTTTTTTATAAAAACAATTTTTTAACACAAAAATACATGTTTTAGCAACTACAAAAGAGTTAGTTGTTTCATATCCAATTAACACTTATTTTCACGAAAACAAATTGTATTTTATTTTTAACACAATCAGACTTATTTCACAGCCAAAATTTTATGCAACCATTTTTTTGCTATAAAATTTTACCTAATTACGTAACTAGAAGAAAGTTTTTTTTTTCGCACTCCAATTACACGTAATTTCGCACCAGTAACACAAAAATGCACATATTTTAGCAACTAATGTTAGTTGTTTCACAGTAAATTAAAAGAACACAGTTGTTATTTCGAAACCAAAATTACACGTAATTTTACATTCAGAATACAGTCGAAAAGATTTATTTAAAAAAAAACAAAAAACTTCAACAAAAAATGTACATATTTTAGCAACTAGAAAAAAGTTAAGCGTTTCACACCCAATTAATGCTTGGTTTCACACACACAAATTGTATTTTGTTTTTCACACAATTAGACTTATTTGACAACCAAAAATCCTATTTACGCAACCATTTTCTTATTATTTTTCAATAAATTTGTACATAATTACGCAACTAGAATAAATTTGTTTTTTTCACCCCAATTACACGTAATTTCGCTCCCATAACACAAAATACACATATTTTATCAACTATAAAAAAAATTGTTGTTTCACACCTAATTAATAGAATAAATTTATTTTCTCGCAACCAAATTACACGTAATTTTACGCCCTAAACAATCTAAAATTATTTATTAAAAAACAATTTTTTTCAACATAAAATGTACACATTTTAGTAACTAAAAAAAACTAGATGTTTCACACCCAATTAACACTTGTTTCTAGAAACAAATTATATTTTGTTTTTTAACACAAGACGTATTTCACAACCAAAATTTTTATTTGTGCAACTATTTTCTTCTTGTTTTTGCAACACACTTGCACCAAATTACACAACTAGAACAAAATTTCGTAACAAAATTACATTCAATTGATATTTATTTTCATAAAAGCAAGTTGTATTTTATTTTTTCAAACAATGAATCAAAACTCAATGGCACGTAATTATACAACCAATAAAAATTTAAAAAAAAAATTCAAAAATATCTTCATGGATCTAGTTTTGTTTATCTTTGAAAACAAAACCAAACATATTTATGGACTTTTTTGAACTGTAGTTTAAAAAAATATGATAATGAAAAAAAAAATATTGAAAAATATGTTGATATTAACAAAAAACCGACCGGATTATCGATAATTAAGTTCTAAAATCAAAAGGTATATTTATATTCTCTCAAACTCTTAGTATTATTTTATATATAATTTTAATTCTTGAAGATTTATCCTTGATAAAATAATTTTATCCGTTAATGATTTTATTTATTTTTATCTATTGATACTGCCCTTGAGGTATTCCGTTTATCCATCAAATGCTAGTTTGTTTGTCTTTCCATCATTTTCCATATTTCCTATCATCTTTCTTATTATAAAAGAAAGGTCTACTATAACAATATGAATTTGGTCATGTTCAGCGGTACATGAAATTGTAGTTTGACAAGTTGCATATAGAACCAAAAACATATAATAGTAGAGCATCAGGTTTACATTCCTTTCGATCATCTGCAAACATTTAACACTATGTTGTCCGAAGAAAAAAACAACAACAAATGAAATATGGAACTTAGGTTTGTAAATGAAATGTTTGTTAAAACAAAGAGATGTATCACCGGCCTTAGAGTTTAAAAGTTTCGCTGATACCAAGAATTTCGCTGAAAGTTAAGCACCGACCATACAAAATGTCGAAAACCAATCTCGGGCCAGAGCGCCAAAGGAGAATAAAGACAAGAGCATGCGCTCTGCCACATTAGAAAGTTGCTAAGGCGAGTCTCGCCAGAAGTACGGATAATGATATCTGGATCAGGCGCAACTGCCATATACATATGCTTCTCAATATCCTCCACTTTTATAAACTCATCATTCTGCTTCTGTCGACACGATTCTTGAACAGCATGGACTATTTCATCGGTCGAAGTATAGGCCACACAGATTGTCAAAAAAGCTCTAGAGTTGTCAGCGGTGGCCATCATTGCTCTCTCAGCTGCCGACTTAACACCTTCGCTTAAAAGGTTCAGATTCCCCGAAAAGAAAATCCTTACACCGAAGATGTTCAGAATGCTTTCTCTATTCAAAACCTCTTCAATCTCTTCTTGCAATACATCCATCAAAGAAGCAATTTCATCAGGACTTCGTTTGAAATTATCGATGCTGAATGCATACAATGTCACATAGGGTATACCCAATCCATAGCTATACTTTAACATGGCAAATAGAGCTGGTATTCCAACTCTATGGCCCAGCTCTTCTATCTTATGTTGCTTTGCGTATCTTCGATTTCCATCCATGATGAATGCAATGTGCTTGGGTATAGGACCGACCGATAGAACGTTAAACATAAATTTCTGTAAATAACTGCTCAGATCGCCAATGCTTCCTATACCAGTACTTGTATCCATTTTATTCAGTTAAATACCTGCGTAATCAAATTAGAACTTCGTAGAAACGGTGATCGTATCACTGAAGTAATGGGTCCGCGATACTTAAAAGTGCTAATAAGCTCCGAAAACAACAAGCCTTATTGTTTTCTCGATTTAAAACACTACTAACCAAACCTTATTGTTTCAACTTTTATTTAAAAAGGGATCTACATAACACAATTTTCTGAGTTTCTCGATTGCTAATGATCAATCTTTTTACGAGTCAGAACTTACCTCGACTTTCCTCTAGTTCTGTTTGCTTATAAGCTTGAGTGAGCCGTTGGTCCGGTCCCCTTATAAATACATTTTTTTGTGTAGCGAGAACCGATTTGACATTAATTTGGTTGCTTTAAAAGAAGATAGCATCTCTATTTGATGCTTTACAAACACTCTAGAGTAGCACATGTACAGTCCCTAAGGTGCCTTCATTTTCTTTCCTTTTTTATATAATTTTGGGCGACTTGATAAACAGGCAATGAACTTAGATAGTCAATCATATTGTATTTGGCTCATGTGGAAGCTGTACTTGGAAGAAAATCCTGGACATATAGGCCGCCTGTTCAAATTATCTCAGGAAACTACAATTGTACGGCTTTCAAATGCTGTTGTATATAGTTTTAATCAAATGCTAACTTTGCTACGCTGATGGTACATGAGAATCCAACCCCAGATGGATTGTAGAATCTAGTATTTGATACTTTCTTAGCATCCCGAAAGTCTCATAAGCATAAATCACAGTTTCTTTTATTATACATCATATATCCAACTCTAAGCAAGTGCATGTGCTGTTTTGATGTATCTTGTAAAGCATTCAAGAGCGTGGTACTGGTCAGTAAGCCTTAGAACCGATGAACACCGTTATAAATACATACATGTGCTACAGTAATAAAGTATTTGTAAAGCATTCAAAAGCTAGCTAGCTAGCTAGCAATGGGCATCCCTTTTTCATTAAGTAACTAAAAATACATCTCTCTGGCCTTGTCTTCCAGTGGCACCAAGATTTCTCTGATGTAGTCCATATAGACTGGTAATATGCAGTTCTAATTTGTCACGGACTAAATAGTGTAATCTTGTGTTTTTTGTTTAATAATGTGTATACGAATTCTCATCACAGATTGTAATGTAAACTTAAGCTTTTACCAGATCAATAGTACTACAAGACACACATGATCCATTTCAAATTGGTAGTAATTTCATACATAATCTAACCTCGAATTCAAGTATACTGAAAACAAATTACAACCTTTAAATACCCCCAAGTGATTTTACCTACCATAACATAAAAAAAAATTTGAAGCTTGAGAGTTTATTAATGTAATGTAAAGTTGTCTATGATGATGACGTTTTCTTTTGTGGCAAAGGTAAGGCCTTCGTAGAGCGCGCATTTACCTTCATCTGTTGAAGAAGACGCTGGGCTTCTTTGACTTCATCTGGATGTATTCGGCTTGGGCCTGTCGTTTTTGTATCCGCTTGATTTACTGTCGTATTGCGTGCGCGCATCTTCATCTGTTCAAGAAGCTGCTGGGCTTCTTTAAGTTCATCATAACTCCCACCACTTTCCCGTGTCTTCTTTGGAACCTGTTTCGTCTTTAACTGTTCAAGAAGCTGTTTTGCTTCTTTTAGTTCATCTCGACAACTTTGTCCATGGCTATCCCATGCATCAATTACTCGCTGCTGAAACTCGATAGCAAGTTCGTAGCTGCAATGTCCAACACAAACCCTTTTATCTTCACATTCATAGCATATGTAAAGGGAGAACAAAATCTATATTTAAGGTCATTCGACTTTCATGTTAAACGACAACATCAAAATTAAACAAGCTGGTCCATAATCATATAGTTTCCACTAGGGTGTGCATAAACCCAAAAAAACCAAACCGGTAAAACCGGAAAAGGCTGGTTCGGTCGGTTTAAGTAAAGGTCGGTTTGGTTTTGGTTTTAATAAATCAACCTCGAGTTAGTTTGGGTGGGTCGGTTTCAATAATAGTATATGAAAAACCAAACCAAAACCAAACACTTTTTTACAAGTTTTATACAAATCGAACCTTTTTAGTTAGTTTCTTATAAAGTAGATATATGCAACAGTCCTGACTAAAACCCTAAAAAAAACGATGGAAACCAAAAAAAATTAATACAAAAAGGCAGTTTTGATTTTCATAAAGGCAATTCATTATGGTCGGTTCAAATATTCCATAAGAACCCTACCTAATCACACCCCTAGTTTCCACCACCCAGCCTCCTGGTTCTTTTTGTAGCATAAAGATACTGACTATATGTAACCACTATCATAAAAAAAAGACCAATTTCTTTTTGTCTAATTAATACCTTGTTTGAATTTGAAAATTGTTTTTCAACTTCCAAAAATATTTCCCCCCCCCCCCCCCCCCCCCCCCCCCCTTTGTATTTATATTATCAGTTATAACCAAAAATAAAAGTATAATAGTAACTTGAAACTTTGCAAATTAAAATAAATCACGTTTCTTACTTTCCAGCAGTACTATGAGCTTTGGAGAGATTCTGACAAGTTTCAATTGAATCAGCATGATGTGGGCCAAGTGCTTCATCCATGATGTCCTTTGCAACTGAAAACATTTCCGCAGCAGATTGAGGCCTATCTAATTCCAAATATGCAGCTCCCAAATTGTTGTAAATGTATCCAATCCCAAAGTGTCTAGCACCAAAGCTCTCTTTCAATCTCTCAGCTGCACTTTCCAAATAAGGAATTGCCTGCGTCACCTTTCCTGTCAACAGAAGTAGCCACCCTATCCTAGCTGAAACGCTTCCCTCTGAATGTTGTTCCTGAGGGACCCTCTCGAGTATAGCAAGTGTTCTTTTTAACAATGAAATGGCTTTTTCAAACTCGTTCATTGTCTCATACTGCATGGATATGTCAGAGTAGGCTTCTGCAACTTCCACAGGCGAAATACTTTCTTTCTTCGTGAAGATTTCACAGGCGAGCTCCAGACACCTCTTTGATTCAGCAATTTTCTCAAGGCGGTATAACCCTTTTCCCATTGATAAAAGAACCATGGCCCGAGTTTCACTCTCTTTTTCAGTCTGCGGGAGAATTGACCTTAATGTGTCAACTGCCTCCTCGAATTTTCCCAATTCGATTTTCATACCTGCGGCCTCCATCTCTCCACGAAGCAACTCGGAGTTAAGACCCCAACTCTTCAAGATCTTTTGAGACAAATTATTCTGCTCTAAAGCCTTCTGGTGCTCCTCGAGGCCACAGTAAATGACACCGATCAGCCTCCTATCATGCGCAACTTCAACGGAGTTATCCCCCAGTTCCTTCTTATGTATTTCCAAAGCCTTCAAAGCATACGGCATTGCCCCTTTAAAATTCAAAACCCCAACATAAGCTTCGGCTAAATCCCTATTGGCTACACCTAACTCCACACAATCTTCCTCCAAAGTCATCTCTTTGATCTCCAAAGACTTCTTAAGATTCTCAAGAGCATCCTCTCTCCTTCCCATGGCAGTCTTCACATTTGCCAGCTCGAGCTGCACTGCGTGCAGTACAGGCCTAACATCATTGCCACCAACACCAGCTTCATCTAACTTACACAAAATCCTATTAGCCCTATTAAGATACCCTAGGCTATCATGAAACCTTTTTAACCCATAATTAGCAGAACCCATCAATTGCAAAATCATAGCCATAACCAAAGAAGAGTTATCACCACCAACATCTAAAGCCTTGTAAGCTCTAGTAGCATAAGATAGAGTTATTTCAGGGTCCTCACCTTCCTGGTCAAGCTTGAGTCCTACTTTCAAAGAAGCTAAAGCGAGCTCCTTTTCGTCGAACGAAGACTCCATCTCTTTGAAAATCCTGAGCATCTCATCAGTCGTGACAGCTCTCTCGAATTCCTCTTCGAGATCGTATTTGTCCTTGACTTTTTTCTGTCTAGAAGACAATTGAGGTTGTTTCTCCACTTGGGAATTGAGATTTCGAGATGGGATTGTTCGAAATGGTTTAAAAACTGAGTCATGAGAATCGGCTTGTGAATTGAGATAATGGGTGGGAGATAAAAGTGAAGATGGAGAAGAAGAGACGAATGATCTGTGTTTTTGGCGAGCAAGACGAGAGATAAGCGAAAGAGAAGTTCTTTTCATGGTTTCTATAGGGGTTTCTATTAGCTTCACGGTTGTTGAAACAATCCTAACACTAAAACCCTTGCAAAAACCCTTCCGTGACAATGCGGCGTGAAGATGCGGAGACGGTCTCTTTATTCTGTTAATTTAAAAATTCTGAAAGTTTATGGCTACTTCAAAATTTTAATGGGGTTAATATTTTTCGAAGGTATAATCCTTCGATACTTTAATTATTTAATATTCATTTTATATATTTTGTTAATTCAAAAACTCTGAAAGTTTATGGTGAGTTCAAAATTTCATTTGGGTAATATTTTCGGAAGTATCCATCATTCAATATATCAAAGTTTTATTATTATGCCCCCAAGGGGTAGCCGAGTTGGTGGAGTATGACATTTTTATTACCAAAAGGTCACGAGTTTGAATCACTCTACATACGCTTTCTCGGCTGAGCCTGTCACCTTATGTGGTTTACCTTCTGTCGTTGGTTTGCAGGCTATCGCGCCAAATTGAGTGTTTACCCTGTGCGCACTCATTGCACTCTGAGTAGCGGCTGCGGGTTCCCTCCGAATTTTTTTTATTATTATTATTCATCTAATATTTATTTTATGTATTTGAAACAATTTATATGTCTAAATTTATAATAATATTTAAAATACATAATTTATATTCCGTCATTTTTTTAATCAAAACATTTTAAAAAAATCATATCTTTCAAATCAGGATTCGAAAAAAAAAAACTTAAATGTCATTAGTTTTTTTTAAGGACAAAACTAGATCAATTGATAATATTTTTTAAACATTATTTATTTATTTTTTTATCAGAAATACGTGAGACCGTGCATAAAAAAATCATATCTTGTCTAACATGTCTTTTTATGTTTTGTCTAGCATGTTTTTTATGTCTTGTCTAGCATGATTCTTTATATTTGGTCTCGTATGTTTTTTAGCAAGAAAAAAAATAAAAAATATCATTAATGGATCTAGTTTTGTTGTTTTTAAAAAAACAAAATCGATAGTACTTTTGGATTTTTTTTCACGCTATGATTTGAAATATACACTCTTTTTAGAAAAAAAGTAGGAAATAAAAAAATTGGTTCAAAACTACGAACTTTCTAAATAAAATTTAATAAAAAATAAGAAAGATAAGATTTAGTTACTAGAAGAGAAAGAGCGTCACTTGTGATTTTTCACCTTGGTACATGTATTTATTGGTATTTTACCATTTTGGATATTATGTGAGTATACATGGGCAGTTCACACATCTTAATTTTATCTTTTTTCACATTAGGAAATTATCAAAAGATAAGTCAAAATTGTCCAATTAAGTAATATTAAAAAACCATTGTGGAGTTATTATTTTTGATATTTTTATTATTGTTTCAAAAAATCTGTATAAATATGATTACTCCGTGAAGTTGTTATTATTTTTTTAAAAAAATCTTCTTCTTTCTTTTTATTTTCTTTTTTATAAACAAAAAAAATCATCTAAAAATTAATAAAAAAATAAAATTAAAACGAAAACATAAAAATAAAAGTAAAATTATTAAAAAAAGTAAAAAAAAATAAACTAAAATAATTTATTAAACGAGTAAGGTTGATTATATCTGGATAATTAATATTGAACCGCAATAATTAATGTTACATTTTATCTAAGTAAAAGAGCTTCTCATATCGGTAAAGAGCCAGACCCTTTGATTTTCGATCCAAATAAACTCATTCGAATGTGAACCCGGGTTAGCCTATGACATCACAATTACTTAGACGTTATGGTCTGACTGATACAATCACTTTCGTGTGTGTATATATATCGGACTACGAAGCCTAGGTCATTGTGTACGTCAGATCATAACGTTCATGTCATTGTGACCATGGCGCGTTCAAATCATTGTGTCCACCATCGGTTTGTCGAGAAATGTCATTTTTATGCAAGAATGATGGCAATAACCTCCATCCAGGTCTCATGTTCGGTCAGAATCTATGATTTTTTGAATTTTTTAAGATAATTTTATTTAAGAAAAAACATAAAGAGATAAGAGTGTATGTTTTTTCATGTCATGGTAGCTTAAAGAAAAACAAGTATTTTTCCATATTAACTTCTTTTTTTATAAAGTTGGAAAAAAAAGTTATGGTTTTGAGATTTAGTAAGTTTTACAAAGTAAAATATTAGGTTTACTAGATTTTGTATTACGCAATTTAATGGAGTAACTAATGACATAAAACGTAAATAAATAGAATTCTAAAGATTTTATGAGTTTTTAATGAGTCACAATTTTTAAAATATTAAAAAATCTTAAAATTCTACTCCACTAAGTATTTTTGGCTTCTTTTTTAGAAACTCTTTCAACTTTATTTACGAAACGTCATGCTTTAATATTTCAATGCTAAACTTTTTAAAAATTTAATTTTATTCTATGAAACTTTAAACTAAATAATATTTGGATTAACAATTAACTCCGCCAACGGTGATTTAGATAGATAATTTCATACTTTTTTTAGAAATTCTGAATAACGATAGAGGTATTCTAGCATGTCAAATTTTTTATTCACGTCAAATATGCAGTTTTCTTTTTTTTGGCATACCGATATTTCGAGCATGATGATCTTTTTTTATTCTCTCTAAAAAATAAAATCAATAATTTTATAACAATACATTTTTTACTATATTTACATCTTTCATATATCAATCGAAGCTCTCAAATGAGTCGTCGAAAGTACTTCGGCCGGCAGGGTACTCCCCTAAACATGATAATATGAGTGTTGTACTTTGTGCAACGATGAGATAAGAATGGTCTTTTGAAGAGATTTTCCTCCACGTGATTCTTGTATTAAAGTACATGTGAGTTGACTTTATCCATTTATTGCATCATTCTTCTAGAGATAAGACCTTAAAGCCGGTGGTAACCGCCTAATAGATGTACGAAGTTACGACTATCGATCTTATATATTTCTTCTAGATTTATCATATTCTTGTGTTATATATGCTTATGGATTTGTGATTTGTGAAAAAAATTGGTTTTTTCTTGTAGTTTTTATTAACATGAGCTTTACATTTAGGATTAATCTAGATTTAGAGGCTTAAGCTTTAAATTTTGGAGTTTTAGATCTAGATCTTGAGATTGCAGATTTAGACTTTGTGATTTCAGATATAGAGCTCGGTGTATTTCATGTATTTGAATTTAAGTTGTTTTTGTTATAATTCGGTTGTTTTTCTTATCGTACAATTCTTGTTTGGAACGGGTTATCGTACAATTCTTGTTTGGAACGGGCTCCTCATATGGAAACCCATATCCCGAGATGTTTGTGGTTGTTCGACATTTCCTATTTGTTGATTCAGATAGGTGGGTTTTAATTGTCCCTTATGGTTTCATTTCTGTCATTTTTACGTCATTTAGGGCGTCACTTCTGTTCTTGTTGTTGTCTTTTGGTGATGATTTTATTTCCAAAACACCATTACGGGATCATTAGTTGTATTATGTTCTTTTTAGACCTGATGTGTCATTGTGTTTTGGTGTTAAGCTAGAGTGTTAGGCTCTTGTTTGTATTATTTTTGTTTGTATCTTTAATTTCTTCCGAGTACTACCTCCACATATTTTCGTTGTATCCATTATCGTTATAATTAGTTATGAAGCTCATTGTCTGTCGTTGGAGTATGCCTCGTGGTCTTGTAAACACTATTTTTTACTTATTTAATACTTTAAAATACCGAAAATAATACCAATGCGATTGGACATGTTTTTTACTAGTAATAAAATAATATTTTATTTTATTTTTATCTAGAAAATAAAATTTTATTTGAGCCATACGAAAATATTACTAAATTGTTGAAATTATTATGATTTGAGTTTAAGAGTTCTATGTTACTTTATGATTATCTAGTTTTTCTTATAAATATTGATTATATTTTTATTTTATAATAACTCTTTATGTCGTCTAATGACGTATTTTCGTGACTTTCCTAGTAAAAAAAGAGTGAAGAAAGAAAATTAAAATAAAATACGTAATGGTGAGACTTCATTATAGTTTCGGGCTTCGAACGGCTTTGACCCACAAGAAAGTATTTCACCAATATATGTTGGCACAAACTTATATTAAATCATTAATGTTGAAATACCTCATGTAGAATCTTATTGAGGTAGGATGTTTACGTCACGATTACAAGTATTTATTTTCAACGTACGATTATTATACAAAACCAAATTTGACCCAATGGATCCAATGTTTAGATTACGACTTATAATAGATTACCGTCATTAGCCTTTACGATGATGTAAAAAAAAGTTTCTTGGGTTATTTAATAAATTTAAGAATTACTTTATTTTAAAGAATTGTTTTTTAAATGGTGTAAGAAAAAAATATTTGGAATGAAAATTTGATTGTTAGTTTCAATAAAAAATGTATCATAACGTCACACACTAGTTCTTGACGACTAAGCGTAACATGTGAGGCAACACAACCATCTATTTATCACACACCTCAAAGGTCATTCACAAACCATGAAACTAAAATCAAACAAAAAATAGTCGGTCTATAAATTATAATTATTGTAGATGTTAGTTGATAAAGGAAGATTAAAGATCTAGAAAAATATAGGTGTTTTATTAATAAAGAATGCTTTTAAGGAGAAATTGTCAATTACGTAAAGAAGAGGGACTAATATATAGCAAATAATAGACTTGAGGATATGACCATAATTATTGAATTATTAGACTTGTGAGGCCTACTATTTGTACTATAAATCGACCATCCCTTCTTGGGAAATGGGTGATTGATAAATGATTAAGAAATTATTATATTGATTTTCTCTCTCTTAAAATACGTCTTTCTCTCTCAAAAATATTGTCTAAGTAACCTAAACAACACTTTAGTCCTCTAAATATTGTTTTATTCAGAAACCTTTTCCAAAGATTTTTGGAACGATCATTGGCGCCGTCTGTGGGAACGATTTGGTACCATGAATCGTTTTCCAATACGAGTATGAAATTAAAAAAAAAAGTAACAGAAATCTAGGGAGATTTAAGCATGAGTAACGATTTAGAAATTAGAAATGAATTCAAGGAAAACCCCGCGGATAATAATATGGAAATCGATCAACATCATGATGATCAGCATGCTGGTGAAATTTTGGAAGAGTTTATACTGGTGGCTCATAGAAATGAATTGCTGGAAGAAATTGAAAGGTTAAAATCTGAAAGAGATGCAACGATTGCTGCTAGAAAAATTAGATATGAAGTCTGAAGAGAAAATGAGACAGAAAAAGATGAGTCTGGTCATTACCATCAGATTAGTACGAAGGACAGATATCGAAGGCATCGTCGTAATTCTCCTAAGAAGAAATTGAAACCTAGGTACATGTATGACTCATCTGAGTCCAGTTATTTTTCAATCTATGACTCTAGTGAATCTTCATCGAAAAATGAGTATCGTGAGAAGAAAGATGCTATAATGAAATATTCGAAGAGGTATAGAAAGAAACATCGATCAAATCATCGTTCTAATGAGTTGAAAGGGAAAGATAAAATTTCTGAGGAGCATGTTAAGAAAAATAATGCGAATGTTCAGAATCATTCATGAGTCAAAATTTTGAATATCGTGTAAATAACCAATAAACGTTGCCTTCCGAGGAAGGTCTTTATGCAATGGCTAACGAGGGCCCAAGAACTAATGTTTACAGAACGAGTCATAATTGGAGGTCTTCTCATTTGTCTGCAGAAATACTTTCTGGCAATCTTCCGAAGCATTTCAATATTTCTAAGCTGGAGAAATTCGATCGAACTCAAGATCCTAAGAGTCATATTAAAAAATTAAAAATTTCATGATTAATTTTGATGATGATGATAAATTATTGTGCACGGCTTTCTCTCATACTTTTAAAGGGGTCGCTTCAAAATGGTATAATCGGTTACCGCAAGGTTATATCAAGAATTTCGATATGTTTTGGAATGTGTTCCGTCAGCATTTTGTGGGAAGTAAAAAGTTTCATGCTAATGGAGATACTATAATATATTGCAGACAAAAGTTTGGTTAAAGTCTAAAAAATTATACCAACCATTTTGTTAAGGCAAAGACTGATATAGAATACTGTAAAGCTTTTATGGCTTTGGCAGTATACCGAATAAGACTTCTCCCCGGAATTTTAAAAGAGACAGTGGTTGAAAGTTAGCCAATGACATTTAGATCTCTTCTTGATGAGGTTGAAAAAAGGATTTGGTGGAATAAACTCAAGCTTTGGAAAGAGGGTCTAGTGATCAATTAAAGCAAAATCAGTTTCAAAGATCTCTTGCAACTATTCAACCTCCTCGAATTAATGTACAACCTAAGGCAGTGAGTTAGTATCCTCCGAGGCCCCGGGTAAATCAGCAGACATATAGTACACAACAACTGAGAAAGCCTATATCTAACAATTGGATTCGACCGGATTACTTTGCAGAACTAACTGAGGGTGTGACAACTATATTTGATAAAACTTGTGGTCGTGTACAATTTTGAACCCCTCTCCCAATTCAAACTCCAAGGGAAAATAGAAACAGTAGGTTTTGCAAGTATCATGAAGATGTTGGCCATGGTACAAAGGAATTCATTGCTCTAAAGAAATAAATTCAGGCGTTAATTGAAAATGAGAGCTAACAGATTTTGTAAAGAAGAATTCTAGCAAAAATATGATGGTTAAAAAAAAGTCAAAAGAATAGGAAACTACATTGGTTATTTTCAAGGAAATTAACTCTTTTGATATTGAAGAGTTAAAAGATGGTCCGAGGGTGATTTTGTTGTGAGGAGATTTGTTGATAGAGGATTAAGAAGTAGAAGAATATTTGAATATTAGATCTAGAGAGAGAAAATGCTAAAATGGTAGAGAGAGAAAATTGTACTATTCATCTCGAGATTCGTGAAGCATGTGTGGTCCTTTTATAGTACAATTGCGGACCCCACACGCTTTAATTTGGTTTAATTACACCCTTTGGTCCCTGTTCTAAAGTTCCTTCCTATTTTGGCTATATCTTTACAATTAATGCATTTCAGCCCTTATACACTTATTTCTATGCATTTAGGCCCTTATACATTTATTTCTATGCATTTCGGCCCTTATACATTTATTTCTATGCATTTCGGCCCTTGTCTTTTATTCTTCCTCATCAGTAGCCCCCCAGTCTTAGTAAAAAATTGTTTTGCTAAGACTGAATAATTCTTCTGACCGGCCAAAATCTCTTCGAAAAGTTGCTCCTTCGAATCTTCATAAATCCCTTGGTGTTATTGAGGCCATAGACTTCTTAGACAAAAGGCTGCTCCACGAAACCTCTTTGAATAACTTGAAAGCCTCCTCGAATTTCTGCCAAGATTCCTTCGAATTTCTGTCTTCGAATGGCTTAAAAGCTTCCTCGAATATCTACAAAGACCCCTTCGAATTTCTGTTATACCGAGTAGCCCCCTCAATCCTTGCAACTTTTTCAGCCGGATAGTCATCGGATAATTATGTACTTAGGCGAAAAAATGTTGCTAGGATTGATGATGTCATATTACAAACAGCAATGTCAGCATAGTTTTGTCAGAAAACCCTTCCACTTCCCAAGACAATCTCTAACACAAGACTCTTCATCTTCTGCTATAGCTAGGTTGCCATACAATGTCCACCTATTCAGACTATCATACCCCTAGGCAAACAACATAAAAATGTCCCCGGGATTCATTTGCCAAGAAAGCCCATTAACCTTCTATAAATACCAACCTTTCTCTTCATTAATGCAACTTCTGTTCAATTATTTCTAGAGAGATAAAGCTGGCGAACAAACCCCGTCGAATTCCTGAGTGGCTGTTGATTAGTAAGCGGTTCGAAGAGAGGGTTGCTGCTGGTGAAGACGTAAGGCCTCATCCCCCACCACTGACTACAACCTTTTTCGGCGCTTGGCCTCCTTCGAATAACTCGACCGCCATTATACCTCGTGAAGTAGCTCGTCAAAGCTTGCTCAGCGAAACAAACCCTCCAAGAGAGATGGGCAAAGAAAGATCTCACAAGCATTCATCAGGTTCGAAGAGGAAAAAATCCCATCGGGATAGAAAGAGTTCTCACGAGCGAAAACGGGCCAGGGAGACTTCCCTAACGATTCGAGAACCCACTGCCCCAGTTAATGTTGAAAATCTCCCCCACAAATCTCCAAGTCCTCGAAGGACTTCGAGGAGTCCTCTTCGAAAGCAAGCCTTGCATCATAACACTGATAGTCCCCCTCGAAGGCAAGACTTGGAACACAATACTGAAAGTCCTCCTCGAAGGCAAAACTTGGAACATAATACTGAAAGTCCTTCTCGAAGGCAAAAATTGGAACACAATACAGAAAGTCCTTCTCGAAGGCAAAACTTGGAACACAATACTGAAAGTCCTCCTCGAAGACAAGGAACGGATGTGTCTAGTCTGCCCTCCACACCGTCCATGACCGTCCATGGTACTCAATTCTCCCCCTCAAGAACGCTTATTACCGAGGAAGATATGCGGATTAGGCATGAAGAAACATTAGACCCCATAGTGATGAAACCTTTTAACAAGTTCCTCGGACAGAGAAGACCTACTACCTCCTCGTCAGGCCCAGCAAATGGTGGTACTTCTTCTTCGGCAATATCCGAGGAACAAGCTCGCCGGATTGCGCCAAAATCTAAAGGGGATGTGACTTTGCCCTTGGAGTTAGATAATATTGCCGGCAACAATATCAGGGGCATTGAGAATAAGCACATGGTGGCCCTCGCCAATATTAAGTATAAGTATTTTTCGAAGGCAGAGGAAACAATGCTTAGGGCTCGATGGGGCATCCCTCAATATGTCAACATCAGATTTCCCTCGGAAGGAGAAACGTCCTTATCTGTGAGGGACCATGAGGTGGTAGTCTATACAGAGATCATGAACTGGGGGCTAAGGTATCCCTTAGACCCCTTCTTTATTGAATATCTCGCGAAGATAGATCTCTGTCCCTCACAGGTTGGGCCCAATATGTGGTTCACCTTAATGGCTTGCATAATGGCCTCAAGGCTCTCAGGCCAAGAATTTTCATTGGAACAAATCATTGGTCTGGCTGGCCTTGCTCGAAACCCTTACTTCCCCTTCTACTCGTTGACATTCAATCGGGGGCAAAAAGTGTTGAAAGATCTTTTGGAGGCTGATAAAAAGTGGAGGCAACAATTCCTCTTCTTCTCTGGTTGCTGGGAAACCGGGTCAGAAGCCAGTCCTTCGAATCCACATAAGCTTTCCTTGAAATGGACCATGAAATGTAAGTACTAGCTCTGCTTTTTACTCTTCGAATGTGACTGCCTCGACTCACTGTGCACCCTTGATTGTGAAACTTGTGACTGCATTTTTCTAAGTATATTTCTTCTTCGAACTTTATAAGTCCTTCGAAAAAAACATACACCTTCGAAGACACACGTGTCTTCGAATAGCATCCTCTGTGTAACCATACATATCCTTTGTTATTTGTTCCAGCGATGACCGGCGTATCCAAACCCTACACAGAGTATGTCGAGGGAGCTACAACCATTTTCACCAATCTTCGCCTGTGGGCTAAAGATAAGTGGGACAATCGATTTCGGCAGTGCTTTACCGACGACAACCTGGCGAGGAGTCGATTGTGGAGGCTGAATCCTCTCGACCGTCTTAGCATGAGTAGGTTAATGACGTCGCCTTCGGAGAGGGAGGTACTAGAGCGGTGTAGCCAACAAGATGTGACAATTTACCTACCCAAACGCTCGCGGTCGCAAAGTCACTTGGAAGAACCCTCAGAAGAGGAAGTAGCGCCAGCTCAACCATTAAATCCTCAAGTGGTGACTAACAAACAACAACCTGCTTCCTCAGATAATCCCAGGATATCAAGGTCAAAGATTCCTCGAACAAGCGAAGAGCCTCGAACAAGTGAAGCTCCTCGAACAAATGAGGTTCCTCGAACAAGTGAGGTCCTGCGAATAAATATCATCGTTCCATCAACGTCTACTGCCCCTCTCTCTGCTCCCATCCTCCCATCAAGGAAAGATGGCAAGAAAAAAGACTTAAAGGGAAAAGGGATCCTTCTTGAGCCCATCGAAGAACAATCCGAAGGGGGAGAAACCCCTGACAACAATAAGGAGGCCAATTTCGAAGGAGAAGTCCACAGTATCGCAAACGATGTTGAAAACAGGGGTGGCCAGTCACCCAGGGAAGCTTCCTACCAGTCCTTGCACTTGCCTCTTACTGAGGCTTCTCACCCAGCTTCTCTGGAAAACAGCCCAAGGCTGGCTCCTATTCCTGCTCCTCGAACAGATCCTCTCCTACTTGTTCATCCAGACGTTGCTTGTGGTAATTTTTCTGAATTCGACTCTGCAGCCTTAGGATCTCCTTCAAGCTCCTTCGAGGTCCCCCTGGACGACGAGTTCTCAATGAGTCTTCGAAGAATACTACACACTTCGGTGAACTAGGGAAAAAAGATGCGCCATCTGGAAAAGCGCAAAAATTACTATAAGTTCAAGGCATCAGTTACTGCCTCTCAGCTCGAGGAAGCCAAAAAGGAGTACGCAGTGGTCGAAGGCCAGGCTGATGCCTTGTATGAGCGTCTTTCTGCTGCTGAACATTATGTGACGATACTAGAGCATTTTTGTCAGAAGGAAAGGGACTTATACAAGAAAAAGACTGATGCCCAAGAGTTGCTGATATCAGAATACAAGATAGGACATCGCAAGGCTTGCAATGGATTCGAGAAATGCACTGAGGACCTTGGAAAAGTAGTTGGAGAGCGCGATAAATTAGAGAGAAAGATCAGAGGTTTCCCAGTAGAGATCGAGGAGGCAAAGGATAAAGCGGTGGATGCTTATGCAGCCACATGTTCGAAGAATTTCCAAGCTCGAGATGCTGCCACTCGTGCCGGTTTATTGACCCAGATATACACGGATCACCCAGAATATGACCTGGGGTCTTTTTGGAAGCTTGTCCCCCCAGAGCTTCGCCCCCCTCAAATAGTTGTAAGCGAAAGTAAGGCTCAGAGGGTGAAGAAAGTGATACCTCGAAAAAGGCCGATTGAACAAAGTTGCTGTAGGTAGTTTTTTGTGTAAGGCCTAAAAAGGCCTCTTTTTGTAATGGTTGGAAGCTGTTGTGATGTTCCAATGAGTACTTGGATATTTAACTCATCAATGTATTGTTCTTCGAACTTATGATTTCACTAGTCCTTCGAACAGTGAGTACTTGGGTAAATTCACAAATTCTTGTGGCCTTCGAAAGAATTTAACTTAAATAAATTTAGCAGTTTTTATATTTATCATTAGGCCTTCGAACTCCAACTTATTTGGCCTCCGAACAATTTTTACTTGGATAAATTTACCAAGTTCTATACTTGCAATGTGGCCTTCGAATTTCTTGCGCTTCGAACAATTATTACTTAGATGAATTTTGCAAGTTTTATCTTGGCAATAGTTTTCAAATTCCAACTTATCTGGCCTTCGAACAATTTTTACTTAAATGAATTTTGCAAGTTTTATCTTGGCAATAAAGCCTTCGAATCCCAACTTATTTGGCCTTCGAATAACTCTCAGAATCTCTTGCAAGAAAATTTTATGTTTGTAATAAGGCCATCGAATAATTTTAAGGTCTCCGAAAACAATTGGAAGGAGAAAATATTCTAACTCATAACTGAGAATTGCTTCGGGGCACACCTTAATGTAACCCGAAAAATAGTTTGAAGGTCCCAAAACATCGTGGCACACTTTAATGTGGCCTGATGAATAGTCTGAAGGTCCCAAAATATCGTGGCACACTTTAATGTGGCCTGATGAATAGTTCGAAGGTCCCAAAGTAATTCGGAGAACGGAAATTCGAGGCACATGTTACTGTGACTCAAAAGATAGTGTGAGGGACAACAATTCGAGGCACATGTGACTGTGACTCAAAAAATAGTGTGAGGGACAACAATTCGAGGCACATGTAACTGTGACTCAAAAAATAGTGTGAGGGACAACAATTCGAGGCACATGTAACTGTGACTCAAAAAATAGTATGAGGGACAACAATTCGAGGCACATGTAATTGTGACCCAAAAAATAGATAAAGGCAAAGAAACTTTGTATTAATGGGATCACCGTAACACCTCATTAAAAACTTCCTGTGCCTAACAGGGTAGGAAAGAGCGTGTCCTCACCAAAAATTTTCCCGAGGGATACATAGAAAGTGAAAAGAAACACAATATTTTCTCCGAGCTCTGCTAATCGAGGTACAACTTTAAATGCTCAATATTCCAAGGTAGTCGGAGATATCGTCCATCTTTATCTTTCAACCGATAAGTGCCTGGTTTTATCCTTTCGGTGACCGTATAAGGGCCTTCCCAATTAGGACCCAGCTTCCCCAAGCTCTTGTCCTTGGTGTGTAAGAAGATTTTCCGTAGGACCTTGTCTCCCACCTGAAAATCCCTATGGTCGACTTTGGACGCATATCGGCTCCGCATAAGAGTTTGATAATGTAGGGAAGTCAGCTGCGCCCGTTGCCTCTTTTCCTCCACCAAGTCTAAAGCCAACGCTCTATGCTCTTTATTGGTGTCTGAGTCATAAGTTGCTATTCGATGTGAAGGGAAGAGGATCTCTGTAGGGACCACGGCATCCATTCCATAAACTAAAGCGAAAGGGGTCACAGCGGTGGCTGTTCGCGGGGTCGTTCGATATGCCCACAACACCTCCTGTAAAAATAGTCGGGCCATTTTCCTGCCTTACCTTCTAAGTTCTTTCTCAGCCCGTCGAGGATTGTGCGATTAGTTACTTCCACCTGGCCATTTGCCTGAGGGTGAAATGGTGCCGAGAAACATTGTCGTATGCCCCTTGACACACAAAAACTCTGAAATTCTTTGTTATCAAACTGTGGTCCATTGTCCGTTGTAATCTGCAATGGTACACCAAAACGGCAACAGATATTAGACAAAACGAATTTGATCACATCCTTGGCTTTCGTGCCCGCAAGTGGCTCAGCTTCCACCCACTTAGAAAAATAATCGACGGCCACAATTATCGTCTGTCTGCCCCCATAAGCCATCGGTAGAGGTCCAACCAAGTCAATGCCCCATCTGTCAAAAGGAACTGCCTCTGGGATGCTTTCCATCAACGCTCCTGGCTTGTGGATTACATTAGCATACCGCTGGCACGTGTCACAACGTTTAACCAGATCTTTTGCATCAGCCGAGATAGTTGGCCAATAATAACCTGCCAAGAATACCCTGCGTGTCAAAGCTTTATATCCACAATGAGCGGATCCTTCGCCGTCATGTAACTCGGAGAGGATAATTTGTGACTCGTGTCCGCTCAAGCACCTCAGTAATGGCCGACTCAGAGATTTCTTATACAGCGACCCGTCCAGCAAAATGTAACCGTGCGACTTAAATCTAACTTTTCTGGCTTCATATTTGTCGGCGGGCAAAATGTCATGAGCCAAGAAATCAATGAGGACTGTTCTCCAGTCAGGTGTGGTCGCACGATTTCCCTCCGAGACGTTCATCACATGGTCTTTACCGACCGAGATCGACGGGCATGTCTGGACCAAAACCCAGGGATAGCCTTCTGTCCGCAAAGCAGAAGCAAGAGAATCCGGGACGGCATTCAATTCTCGTCGGACATGTTCGAACTTAACGTCCTCAAAGCCCGACGCCAAATCTTTCATCAGTTTCAAGTATTGTACCAATGTTTCATTTCTCGCCTCAGACTCCCCCGAAACCTGATTTATTACCAACTGAGAATCACTGACCAGCTTTATCCGTCGAGCCCCGCATATCTGAGCTAAGCGTAGGCCGGCTAAAGCTGCTTCATACTCAGCCTCATTATTAGTAGCTTTGAAACCGAAACGGATGGCTTGGAACATAGCAACCCCTTGCGGGGATATTAACTGAACACCTTCCCCGCAGCCTGAGACGTTCGACCCCCCATCCGTCCGTACTACCCACTGTTCCTCGGCAACTATGTCAGATACCTCCTGTTCGTCCCTGTCGGAGTTGAATTCAACCAGAAAATCTGCTAATACCTGTGCCATTATCGCTGTGCGAGGCTCAAATGTTATGTCAAAGTCTCCCAACTCTACAGACCACTTAGTCATCCTGCCAGAGATATCTGGTCTTTGTAATAGACTCTTCAGGGGAAACGTTGTTCGAACCACAATGGGATGGGCTTGAAAGTAAGGCCTCATTTTTCGCGCCGCGGTGACTAACGCCAAAGCCACCTTCTTCAAGGTAAGATATCGCTTTTCGGCGTCCAGAAAACTCTTGCTGACATAATAAATTGGCCTCAGAAGAGAGTCAGCTTCTCGGAGGAGAACGGCACTGACAGCACACGTGGATATCGCTACGTGAACAATCAGTGTCTCCCCCACTAAGGGTTTAGATAAAACTTCCGGAGAGGTTAGATACTCCTGAATTTGTCGAAATGTCGTCGAACATTCTTCGGTCCAACAAAATTGCTTGGCATTCCGCAATACTTTAAAGAACGGGGCACACTTGTCCGACGAGCGGGAAATGAATCGATTTAGGGCAGCCAATCGCCCTGTCAGGATTTGCACCTCTTTAATGCTTCGAGGAGGGCTCATGGTGATCAACGATCTTAACTGCTCTGGGTCCGCCTCAATGCCTTTTTCACTGATCATGTAGCCAAGGAATTTACCCGACCGTACTCCAAAAATACACTTTTCTGGATTGAGGTTGACCCTACGCAAGTTGTGGAATGTCTCTGTGAGGTCAGCGAAATGGTCGTCGTCTTTCTCACTCTTCACCAACATATCGTCGATATAAGCTTCCATATTCCTCCCAATCTGCTCCTCAAAAGTTTTATTAACCAGGCGCTGATAAGTCTCCCCCGCGTTTTTAACCCGAACGGCATGACCTTGTAACAGTATAGACCTCGCCCGGTAATAAAAGAAGTGCTCTCCTCATCGTTAGCAGCCAATCGGATTTGATTGTAGCCCGAGTAAGCATCCATAAAAGATAGCAATCGATTTCCGGAGGTCGAGTCTACTAATTGATCAATGCGCGGGACAGGAAAAGGATCCTTAGGACAAGCGCGGTTTAAATCTGTGAAGTTGATACACATCCTCCACTTGCCGTTTTTCTTCCTCACCAACACCGGATTGGACGCCCATAGGGGATAGTGCGACTCACGAATATGTCCAATACTTGAGAGTCGTTCGACCTCCAACAAAATTGCTGAGGCCTTTTCTGGGGAGACAGGCCTCCTTTTTTGGACTATTGATCGGACATCCGATCGCAAGGCAAGCTGGTGACATATAATCTCCGTCGGCACCCCAGTGACATCCTGCGCACACCAAGCGAACATATCGAGCTTATCAGATAAAAAAGCAATTAACTTCCCTTTAAACTCGGGGGAGAGATGGACCCCTATTTTCAGAACTTTGCCAGCCGCGAACTCATGTGTTGCAGAATCCTCCTCCGGGACCTGAAATCCGAGGGCCTCCCTCGGATCATCACAAGGGATGACCTCGGAGGGTAGCCCCTTTAATTGCTATGCTGAGTCAGAGGGCCCCCCTCGAACTCCCTTGGAGGACAAGGCGATTTAGTAGCATTCTCGTGCCATCTTCTGGCTACTTCTGACCGTACCAATATTGTTCCCGATAACGTACTTTAGACATTGATGCACCGTGGAGATGACGTCGTGCATCCGAGACAACCAAGAGCGTCCCAGGATAGCATTATATGAGGTGGGTGCGTAAACCACAATGAAGAGTACCTCCACTTCTTTTTTAAATGGTCCACGACCCAACTCCACCGTACATTGAAACTCTCCCACGACAACCGCTGTGGCACCAGTGAAGCCCACTATCGTTCTATCAGATCTTCGGATGACCGGTGGGTCAGAAATGCGGCGATAGGTGCTCATAAACAGGATGTTCGCAGAGCTTCCTGTGTCGATGAGTATTTTTTGAATCTGATCCCCGGCAATGCCCGCCGCGATCACTACAGCGTCCTCATGAGGGCCTGCAACATTACGCATATCATCATCATCAAAACAAATAATAGGAGAAGGCGATCGATGCATTTGTGCGGAGACTCCAGCTTCGATCTGGGTGGTCAAATTCACCATGTGCCTTTTGCGAGAGCTGTTCAAATTCCCGGCAATAGTGTCTCCGCCAAAGATTGCTAAGGACTCCAAAAATGCACAAAGACTATCCACCTTCCCCCTTGGAATTTCCTCTTCGACCAAGTTTACATCGTTCCTCCCGACTTTCGGGTCCAAATACTCTTTCTCGATGTCAAAATCGTCAACCCCTTCGGAAATTACCATGGCTGTGTCAGTGTTCTTCGAGACAGCTTTTACCACGGCGCTTTTCTGGGAGTGTTTCTTGACATACTCCAACAGCATTCCATTTTCGATGAGAGCCTGCACCTCCTTCTTCAAGGCTATGCAATCTTTGGTGTCGTGGCCCACATCCTCGTGATACTTGCAATATTTGTTAACGCTTCTGCTCTCCCTCGGTGTTTGTATGGGAAAGGGCTTCCTGAACGTGACCGAAGATTTAGCTTTATCAAATATTGCAGCGACATTTTCTGTTAACTCCGCATAGTAGTCGGGCCGAGTCCATTTGTTTGACATGTATCTCCCCCCTTGATTATGGCCTGGTTGATTGCCATAGTACTGCGGGTTTGATTTTTGCCTTGGAGGATACTGACCCGTACTTTTAGCTTGAACGGTCGATCGGGGGCCCTGAGAGCTTGGCTCAGCCCTCTGAAATTGATATGGTCCAATTGCTCTCCGGAACCTTTCTCTGAGGCTTGGGTTTCTTCCACCAATATCCTCTTCTCTACTTGATCTAGCAATGCTCCGAAGGTCATTGCCTGACTTTCTGCCACCGTGTCTTTCAACAACCCGGGGAGCAAACCCATCCTGAACGCTGCAAGCGCTACTGAATCCTTACAGTACTCCATATCTGTTTTGGTCTTGACAAAGCGATTGGTATAGTTTTTGAGGCTCTCCCCCACTTTTTGCCGACAGTAGATTATGGTGTCTCCGTTGGCTCGAAATTTCTTACTCCCCACGAAGTGTTGTCTAAAAATATTCCAGAACATGTCAAAATTCTTAATAGAGCCCTGAGGTAGCCTGTTGTACCATTTGGATGCCACTCCTTTGAAGGTTTGAGAGAATGCTCTGCACAAGAGCTTATCATCATCGTCGAAGTTTATCATAAAGTTCTTAAACTGCTCGATGTGGTTGTCCGGATCCTGAGTCCCGTCGAACTTTTCAAGCTTCGAAATGTCAAAATGCTTTGGGAGATTTCCTACTAAGATCTCCGATGATAGAGGAGAGGCTCTCTAGTTATGCCATGTACGATAAATATTATACCTCAAATTATCGTTGTTCGAAAAGTACAGACCCTCCTCGGAGGGCAAAGTGTACTGCTGCTGCCATTCTGAATTTCGAGGGCCCATATCCTCCTTCCCAAGGTACTTTGCCTGCTCATGAGAGCGATCACCGGCTCGGTCATGGCGACTCTTTTCCCGCGAAGATTTCCTCTCCGAACTCCTTCCCCTTCGGGCGCCAGTTCGTCTCTGGTCACGCTTTCTCCTTCTGCGATATCTCCGAGGGGATGATTCAGAAGTGCTATATCGCGAGTAGTCACTTGAAGTAGCCGAGTCCGAACGGTATCTTTCTCTCCTCCTCGGAGACCGTCGCTCATGCCTCCGATGCTTGTCATCTCTCCTCTTGGGTCGAATTTCAACCTCGCGCTCCTCCTTTTGTTCGACGGGTTCTCTTCTTATCTCCGATCGAACATTTCCTTGCGCAGCTTCCTTCTCCGCCTTCAACCTTTCGATCTCCAGCAATAGTTCATTCCTCTGAGCCAAAAGAGCGGAGTCGTCAAAAATATTTTCAACTCGCCGACCTCCTTCTCCTTCGGACTCCAAGTCATTTCGAAAGTCATCCGCCTCCATATTTTCCTCACAGCGATCAACTAAATCGTCCCCTCGGCCTTCCATGATTCTCCTCGGAACATGAATTATTTCTAGGGAGCGATTATCGTCGGAGCGATTTTCGTTTCCCACAGATGGCGCCACTGAAGAGTTAAAAGATGGTCCGAGGGTGATTTTGTTGTGAGGAGATTTGTTGATAGAGGATTAAGAAGTAGAAGAATATTTGAATATTAGATCTAGAGAGAGAAAATGCTAAAATGGTAGAGAGAGAAAATCGTACTATTCATCTCGAGATTCGTGAAGCATGTGTGGTCCTTTTATAGTACAATTGCGGACCCCACCCGCTTTAATTTGGTTTAATTACACCCTTTGGTCCCTGTTCTAAAGTTCCTTCCTATTTTGGCTATATCTTTACAATTAATGCATTTCAGCCCTTATACACTTATTTCTATGCATTTAGGCCCTTATACATTTATTTCTATGCATTTCGGCCCTTATACATTTATTTCTATGCATTTCGGCCCTTGTCTTTTATTCTTCCTCATCAGATATTACGACTGAGTATTTAGATCCAAACGAAGGCAGAAATGATACTAGTATGGTCGAGGAAGTTATCCGGGAAAAAAAGGTTAGTAATTTGTCCTTAAGCCCATATGTCCCATGCTTAAGCTTTTCGGAGACCTCATAGAGGCCTTCTCAGTTCGGAGCCAGCTTACTGAACTACTTCTCCTTGGTGTGTAAGAAAACTTTTCTCAACATTTTATCTCCCAGTTGAAAATCTCTTCTCTTGACCTTGGAAGCAAACCTGCTCCTCATCAAGCCTTCGTAGTGGGATGTTCTCGAGTGAGCTTTAACCCTTCTTTCTTCTATTAAGTCCAATTGATTCCTAATTGCTAACTCATGAGCCTATTCAGAATAGTTATGGACCATGTATGATGGTAAGATAGCTTCAATGGGGATAATGGCATCCATCCCATACACCAAAGCAAAATGAGATTTTTGTGTAGCAGCCCGAGGAGTAGTTCGGTACGCCCACGACACTTATTGCAGATAGCTTGGCCACTTCCCTGCAGCCCCCTCTAGATTCTTTTTTAATCCGGACAAAATGGTCTTGTTGGTGACTTCAACCTGGCCATTTTCTTATGGATGGAAAGGAGAAGAGAAGCAGTGCTGAATGCCTCTAAAGGCACAAAAAATATCCATATCCTTGTTATCAAACTGTAGCCCATTGTCTGTGGTAATCTTTTGTGGAATCCCAAATCTGCAACATATATTGGATATGATAAATTTAATGACAGCCTTCGAAGTGGTTCCTGGCAAAGGAGCCGCCTCTACCATTTTGAGAAGTAATCAATAGCAACTATAATAGTTCTGCACCGTCCGGACGCCATTAGTAAATACCCAACTAAATCCAATCCCCAACGAGCAAAAGGTACTGGCTCATAAATAGACTCCATAAGTACTGCTGACACATGAATTTCGTTTTCATACCTTTGACATGGATCACACTTCTTTACTAATCTCTTTATCATCTGCCATTATGGATGGCCAATAGTACCCAACCAACAATACTCTCTGGGTTAGTGCCCTGTACCCACAATGGGCTGATCCTTCCCCATCGTGTAGTTCAGATAGACCGATTTGAGATTCTTCAACCCCCAAGAAACGCAAGAGAGGTCTATTGAAAGATTTTTTATAAAGAACTTACCTTATGATAAAAAAAAACCACGAGCATTGTGTTTAATCTTCCTTGCCATAGCTTTATCCGGAGGCAAAACCCCATCAGAAATGTATTGAAGAATGGAAAATCTCCAATCTCTGGGTTGAACTACTTGGATATTCAAGTCCTCTTCCTTGTTCTGATTTGATTATATGGATGGGCATTCTTGTATATGGATCCAAGGGTAGGACTTAGAGTATGTTATGGTTGCCAAGGAATTTGCCATTATACTTTCCGATCTAGATATATGCTCATAACAAATGCATTTGAAGTTGGCTGCCACTTCTTTCAGGAGAAGTACATGATGAGTTGTTCCTTCTTGAACTCAGATTCACCTTAAACATGATGGATGAGAAGCTGGGAGTCGCTCATCATTCTAAACCTTTTAGCCCCACACAGGAGAGCCAGTTTTAGGCCAGCTATAGCCGCTTCATACTCGGACTCATTGTTAGAGGCCCTAACCCCAAATCATATGGCCTGATACATTTTATCACCATACGGAGAGGTTAAGCAAACTCCAGCTCCATAACCCATTGTGCTTGATCCACCATCAGTTCGGACCACCCATGTTTCTTAGTTTTTTCCTCTGAAAGTTGCTTAGAAATCATGTCTAAATGGAACTCTACCAGAAAATCAGCAACGAACTGAGCTTTAATAGCAGTTCGTGGGGAAAATTCAATGTCATAATCTCCCAGCTCTACTGACCACTTGGCCATCCTGCTTGATATGTCTGCCTTTTAAAGAACATTCTTCAATGGGAAAGATGTCTGGATGATGATAGAATGAGACTGGAAATAGGGCCTCATTTTCCTTGCTGCAATTACCAAAGCTAGTGCCAATTTTTCAAGCTTTAAGTACCTTTTTTCCGCATCTATTAAACTCTTGTTGATGTAGTAAACCGGACGAAGGTAATTTTCCAGCTTTTTTACCAATACAACACTTATAGCATATTCTGACACAGCCAAGTATACATAAAGTGTTTCTCCCTGTACGGGATTATAAAAGGTTTTTGGTGAAGACAAATGTTTCTTTATTTCATCAAAAGCTTGGTTGCATTGTGGAGACCAATTGAAGTCTTTAGCACTCTTCAAGGTTTGGAAAAATGGAGCACACTTGTCCGAACACCTTGAAATAAAACGATTCAAGGCAGCCAATCTTTCGGTCAGCCTCTAGACTTCTTTAATATTTCGAGGGGGGTCTATTTCCAACAGGGCGTTAAGCTGATCTGGATTGGGCTGTATCCCTTTCTCACTTATCACATAACCTAAAAAAAATTCGGACTGCACCCCAAAGACACATTTTTATGGATTCAGTTTTAAATTCACCCTTGTCAAATTGGCAAAAGTTTCTTGAAGGTCAATTATGTGCAAATCCTCCTCTAAGCTTTTAACCATCATGTTATCGATGTACACTTCCATATTCCTGCCAATCTGATTAACAAATGTTTTATTTACTAACCTCTGATAAGTAGTCCCACAATTTTTCAACCCAAAAGGCATCACCTTGTAGCAATGGATACCCATGTGTGTCACAAAGGTAGTATGATCCTGTCCTTCAGATCCACCTGTATCTTGTTGTACCTAGAGAAAGCATCCGTGAAGGACAATAACTTGTTTCCAGACGTTGAGTCCACCAACTGATCTATCCGGTGGACCGGATAAAGATCTTTTGTGCAAGCTCTGTTGAGGTCAGTAAAATCAATACACATACGCAATTTCCCGTTCTTTTTCTTGACTTACACCGGATTGGAAGTCCATAAAGGATACTGGGACTCCTTTTATGTTCCCCATCCTAGTAAGCCGATCTACTTCTTGGACTATTACATCAGCTTTCTCCTTAAAGAAGGCCCTCCTTTTCTGTAGCACAGGTGCAATATCACTCTGAATTGATAGTTTGTGTGATAACGCTTGCACGTACTCCGGTTTACATCACCATTGCACCAAGCGAAAACATGTTAATTGTCTGCTAAAAATGATAGAAATTTCTTTTTTAACTCTAGTGCCATCTTGGAGCCAACCTTGATACTTCTACCCTTTGCCAGGGAGTGGGTTTCAACCTCTTCTACTGGTATTATAACACTATAGGCCTCTCTGGGGTCATCAATCTCACCCTCCTCCTCAGAAGGCCCTAGTAATTGCTAATCATCATTAATTCGAACTGCTCCCAAAAGTTTTAGGAGCAAGTGCAGTTGCATAGCATTCCCTTGCTATATGCTGATCACTTTGGACAACACCCACTTGCCTTTGAACCGCATACTTCAAACATTGGTGGACTGTTTAGGCCACAACGTGCATTCTAGAGAGCCAAGATCTTCCAAAAATTGCATTGTAGCACGCGGGGCAATCTACCACAACAAACAACACCCTGACCAACTTCTTGAAAGGCCCCTTGCCCAACATCACCTCTTCCTCAAATTCCCCGATTACATCCACAGAGCTTCTTGTGAAGCCCACAATGGTTCTGTCTGACCGTTGAATAACGACCGGATTTTTCATATGCTTGTAAGAGCTCAAGAAGAGGATGTTTGCCGAAATGCATGTGTCTATCAGAATTTGTCAGATATCATTCCCCCCAATAGATGCTTCTATCACCACAACATCCTCATGAGGCCCAACAATCTTTCTTAAATTATCCTCATAAAAAACTATAAGTAGAAAAAGGGTTTGGCATTGATAAAAAGACATGCCCTCTTCCAACTGAGTAGCCAGACTATGAACATGCCTCTTTTTTGATGAGGAGTGGGCGCTATCATGGTATCCCTTCCGAATTTAGTGACTGACTCAAAGAAACTAATGAGTCCGGACACCGTCTTGACCTGTTTTGTTATGACCCCCACCTTATTCCGAGTTGAATCAGGCTCCAAGTACTCTGAGTCAAAATCAATTTTTTCAAGGATCACCATCGCCCCCTCTGGAGTAGATGTACCCGCATTGTTTGTAGGGCCAGTTCGAGAAGCATTGTCAGGCCTATTTCCACTTCTTCTTTTGACATACGCTCCCAGCTTGCCTCTTTCAATAAGATTTTGAACTTCCTGCTTCAAAGCAATGCAGTCTTGGGTGTTATGGCCAATATCATAATGATATTGGCAAAAACAAGTATTGCGACTTTCTCTAGGAGATTGCAAAGCTGCTAGTTTCCGAAAATAGACCTCATCCTTGGTGTTTTCATAAATTGTAGCCACATTCTCTTTTATTTCTGCAAACTACACGGTTGAACCCAAGGACCTCTTTTACTCCTAGATTGCTGACTCTGAGATGGATTTTGGTTGGAATGAGTCTCTTAAGCCCTGCTGGACCCTTGTCCGGTTTCCTTAGCCTTGTATCTGTACTAGTTTTGGTTTTGAGCTGTTGGGGGTGGACCTCACCTGACGGTGCACCCTGGTTTTCTTGGTTTCATCCCCGTTAATCTGCTTTCCCACCTGGTTTAACAAACCACCTCAAGTCATGGCCTTCTTCCTGGTCATTGAATCAGCCAGATTCCCAGGGTTCAACCCTTGTCTTAAAGAAACAATTACCACATGTTTGAAGCAATCTGTTAACCCGTTCTTGGTATTTACGAACCGACTTATGTAGTCCTTTAAGGACTCATTTGGCACTTGGGAACAATGGATAATACCTCTTTACTTTGCACAAACTACCTTCGGAAGGCAACCCAGAATGTATCAAAGTTTCTAATACAACCCTGCGGTAACTGTTGTACGACTTAAGAGCACTTCCCGTAAAAGGTTGGGAGAAGGCCCTAAATAGAAGTTTTTCATCATCATCAAAAATCATCATGAAGTTCTTGAACTGCTCCATATCATTTTCCGGATCCTTACTCCTATCATACATCTCCATCTTGGAACTGCCAAACCTTTTGGGAAGGTTTCTGGACAATATTTTGGCAGACAAAGGTAATTTTCTCCAATTTCTATTACGAATGAAGCCTTTATATTCATTAGGTGCTGTAAAAATACATGGTTCGGTTTGAAAAGAAAAAGGATCGATCAGCAACTGATCAGCATGCCTGTGATTGTGCTTGTGAGATGACCCTTTGCCCAAATGCCTATTAAGTCTCCCATGCCTATCTCTCTTTCTTGAATAATTTTTAACTGGTTTATGTTTCTTCCTGTACCTCCTTTCATCATTTCTTGATGACAAAAACTCTTCAAGCTCAGCCTCGTTCGAAGAGCTGCTGGAGGACTCAGAATCTGAACTTTAAACCGGCTTAGACCGGTGAGTCTTTTTTGAACTGACATGAGTCTTTTTTGAACTTAAATGAGTCTTTGCTGATGGATCATTCTCCCTAGGATTTTCAGTATGATGGATGGCTGACGCCCTTGACTTCTCTTTTAAAACCATTCTACTTGTTTTATGGCCCTCAACGCCTCTATTTCTGCCCTCAACTTATCTCGCTCTTCGATGGTATATTCCTTGTTTTCCCCAAATACCTCCACCACAGGTGGTATAGTTGCTTGCTCGTTTGAATCCATCCGAACTGGTATTTTCTACTGGTTTTGAACGCAAGATTCAGGCACTGTCGCCTCCCACTGTGGTCGCCAATTTGGTTTGGTTTATTTTGGGCCGAGGGTAATTTTGTGAAGTATTTTGTAAAGTATTTTGAGTATTAAGTGTTTAGTGTAAAGTAGTGAGAGATTTGAGCTGTCTGGTTGTATTAAATGTTCATTACCCTCATTAATGAAGGTAGATGAGGTATTTATACCCTTAATTAAGGACCCATGGGCTTACGGGTTAGATTATGAAACTTGGTCAAGTTTAAGGACCCATTAATCTTTTAAGTACATCAGCACATAACTTAGTTAAAATGTTTTTAAGTGTTTTTACTTTTGTCCTGTCCGGATAGTTCAGTGGTACGTTATTTTCTGAATTTCCCTTGTCGGGATATTTTAGTGGGCAGTGTCAGAAGATTCTGGACTCATCAATACATGTCAAAGATTTGCTAATATAACTCATAAGCCGGGAGTACTCCTTGAAAGTATATCATAGGCATTTCTATTTGACCGATGGGGTATTGACTTGGTGGTCCATCTTCCAATAGCTTCTGGGGGGAGAAAACAATAATAGTGGCAGTATATTATTTTTCTAAATGGGTAGAAGCAGAGCCACTAGCAGGGACAAAGTTCAAGGATGTAATCAGATTCATTACGTCAAATATTTGTTTCCGTTTTGGGGTCCCAATGAAAATCACTACATATAATGGGCCTCAATTTGATAACAAGGATTTGAAGAGCTTTTGTAGTTTTCGGGGGATACATCAATGTTTCTTAACTCGTTTACATCCACAAGAAGATGGGAAAGTAGAGGTTACTAATCGAACAATTCTTGATGGATTGAAGACAATTTTAGAAGGTAAAGCTGGAAAGTGGCCTGATTATTTACAAGAAGTTCTTTGGGCATATCAAATGACTCCTCGAACAGCAACATCAAAATATTTGTTTGCGTTAGTTTACGAGATGGACATTGTAGTGCCATCCGAGGCAATCTTTCCATCCTACCAGGTCATGACATATTTCGAGGAACCTAATTATATAAACAGAACGGTGGAGATTTATTTGATTGAAGAGAAAATAAAACGAGCACAAATTAAAGCTTCACACTATCAAACATTGATGAGTAGCAGGTATGCCTCCAAATTAAAACAAAGAGAATTTAAAGTGGGAGATAAAGTATTAAGGAAAGTTTTTCTTCATGCTAAGGAAAAACATCTTGGGAAGTTAGGTCCTAATTGGGAAGGCTCATATGAAGTAACAAAAAAAGTGAAGATTGGAACATATCAGATTAAGGATAAAGAAGGAATAAATCTTAAACACCCTTGGAATATAGAGCATCTTAAATTGTACTTAGAATGAATGTAAAAATGTATATATTTTATTTTCTTAATTTTGTGTAAAACATCGGTGACACGCTCTTTCCTACCATGATAGGCACAAGAAGTTTTTAATGAAGTGCCATTTTAAGCCGATATATATATATATATATATATATATATATATATATATACGAGTTTTGCCTTAAAAATTTGATGTTGGACCTAAAAGGTCTTCCAACGAAGTTGGTTTACAATGATTATATATCCAACAAAAGTTGTGTTAACCCTTTTCTCACGCAAGTATACATGGTCAAATAGTAGCAAGTAATAAGTAAGTAAGTTCGTTCCCACGAAGACCAGGTGTATATGACAAGAATTCACTTATGTAACAACGTATGATTATTAGACTAATGTTTGAACGAGTAATAAAGTATGGGTGAATGAATATAACTAAGCAAATTAACTAACTAGATTAACTAACGAGTTTACTTATGCGAGAGAAAACATGGAACCCTAACTTCCTTGTTTATTTTACTTAGAGTCTTGATATACTTAATAAATATGTATGATAGCAACGATTACTAATCAGATAACACGAAATCAGTATACGCTACCTTTCAGTACACGTAAACCAAACCACTTAAACAACCACAAAAGAGATAACAGCTAAGCACACACCTCTTGCATGACAATCATATATGTCTATACGAATTGAGGTATAATTGGTTCTAAGCGCCAAGTTATCTATTTTGATTACATAGGGTAACATGATATGGTTAATGACATATTACGAATCATGAACAATCACAATACAAATCATTCAAGAACATATGCTAGCATGGCAAGTTCTAAACCCTTAAATCCACTTTTGCATTCATTAAAGATTAACAAACTATATGTTTGTGACACATCTAACGATAAGAACAACCATACTAGGTAACCGGTAAACGTATCTCACAAATAAATCAAGCAATCAAACCATAAGTATTATTCAAACAAATTCGTTAGAGATCCATGACAACGATTAATTCATAATCGAACGAATCATCATCATGGGCTCAAAAGTTAACATAGCTCTAAGACGAATGTAAATAGATGAATAAGCGTTTAGAGAATGTCAAATCGAACAATAAACACCAAGTATCACCTGATAGAAACAATCCGTAAACTACCGATCGAAAAACAACGATAAAAAAAGTAGTCGTCACATGTCTCGACCAATACATAAAATACCGATCGAAAACACCGTAGCCGTTATCTCAAATGTCGATCGAAACCGACAGTAGCTGTCACCTGCTTCCTCTCGAAAACCACTGAAGCAACTGTCTGCCTCTTGCCGTCTCGTTGTATGTTTCCGCTGCCGATCGAAATCAAAAGTAGCGTCACCTTCTTTCTCTCTTTCTACTTTCTCTATTCTGTATAATACCAAAAAATAAGTAGCCAATTCCATTTTCTCCTCTTTTTCTCTCACTTTAATCGCCTCTCTAGTGGTTCTTTCCTGCCAAATATGCCGATCCAAAACCCTAAAACAGATGGTTCTTATAACTCTATTTTCCCTTTTTTCGGCGTAATGAGTACTTGTAAACATAGAAAGAGTGATGGGCCCACGTGAGAAGTAAGATTTTGTTTGATAGGCCCACCAAAACGAAACTCTTCACTGGGGTTTGAGTGGCCAATGATGATTACATGGTAGAAGTTGGGCCGTTTCTCAAAGCATTCACCAAATCTGAGCCTAGACCAGATATGTTTTAATGCCAAAGACGTGTTTGAGTTCGGCAAGGGATGGGACTTTGGTAGAGATGGGGCCCAAGTTAGTAACATATGGTTTTGTTCGACCTATCACATACATCATTAGGGAAAAAAGAGAAAGGTGCCTTCCTTTGCATTGACAAGAGCAAGGATTGTTTGGATCATATATCATTTTCACCAGAGCTGTCATGTTTTTAAGTTGGTTATTCATGAATGAAGGTTCATATGGTGAAAGATTGGTTGGCTCATGTACGTGTTTTGATTGCTTCATGGAATGGTTTCCCTTCCTGGTATTAAACATGGCCAACACACCTTGTAAGCAGCCATTGTAGCTTTTGGCGAGCCACATTTTGTTGTTCCGTTCCTTATACCGAAAACATTGGCACCAGCGATGAAACTCCCTCCTGCTTTCTTCCCGTCCAACATACAATGGTTCTTTGACCCTTAAATCCAACATAAAGTCACCGAGAAGCGGTGAAATACCATTGACGAGCATCCTACGAGAATGAATGAAAAATACGTTAAAACACAACGAATACTTGAGAACTGACGATGATTTTAAGAATAATAGAAGCGTAATAAGTGACATGAAATGCACGTATCAAGTTGGCCTACAATGATTATATATCCAATGAAAGTTGGTTTACAATGATTATATGTCCAATAAAAATTGGTTTACAACTATTATATTTCTAACAAAAGTTGGCTTACAACTATTAAGTTTTGAGGTTTGAAGGGTTTTTCCAATAAAGGTTGATTTACAAAAATACCTCAAAATTCATGAGGACTCTTAAAAAATGCCTCGAAATTTATGAGGACTTTTACAAAAATGCCCCGAAATTTATGTGGACTTTTACAAAAATGCCTCGAAATTTATGAGGACTTTTACAAAGATTCCTTGAAGTTCACGAGGACTTGTACAAAAATATCTCGAAGCTCATGAAGAATTTTACAAAAATATATAGAAATTTTAAGAGAATTTAGGAGTTTCTTTATTTTGAAGATTCAGAGGAATCAATATCTTGAGATTCTGAATTTTCACTTTCACTATCATTTAACTCTATGCCAGGAGGGCGGAATTTGGCAGGGACATGCTCCCAGAACCTTCCCAATTTAAGGTCATGAAAGTGCTCATGAATTTCTTTTACCAATTTACATCTGACAGTGGCATCCCTCGAATCTAGCTTGTCAACACTTTTGGCAGCATAATTCTCCACAACATTGTATTTTTCTTTCTCCGCATTGTCTAAAAGAATTTGCTTTTCTTTTACAACCCTTTCAAAATCTTTAAAGCATCTGTTGGAACCATCTGTGGCTAAGCCATTCGAATCTTTGTAAAAAACAATGAGTTTTTCCTTAGCATCGTTTTGTTGTGCAAAGAGATCCTTTTTTTCTCGACAAAAGTTTTCGAGGAGCATGATATAATGCTCAGAGGCAACCAATTTTTCAAAAATTGCATCAACTTGTCTTTCAAGTGTGGAATATTGTTGTTTCAGTTCTTCAAGTTCTTATTTAAATTTGGAAAGTTCAAATTTGTAATGGCTCCTCGATTTTTGAGATATTGCATTTGTTTCTCGATAGAAACAGATGAGTGAAGAAGACTTCGAATGCAAAGAGAGAATTCATCTTCCATAGGAATTTTGAAGGAGCTTGATGGAGATCCCTCTTCGAAAGTATTCAGAGGTGATGATATTGAGGGTTGAACATTGTCTTGAAATGCTTGGGAAGGTTTATTAGCCAGTGGAAGCGGATTAAGCTTGGGCATAAAAGTTAATTTCTCTGGGGAGGAATTGACAGGTTTATTCTTCATTTTTACGGGGAGACAATATCATCAGAAGCTTCTGGATATCCTCGGAAATAGTCTTCAATTTCCTTTGAAATTTCTTCCTGGGTGAAGCTTGAGTGGAAGGCTTCTTGATTGAGAGAATGGAAATTTTTTCAATTTTGTCAGCATTCTTCGCCTTTGAGCCTTTAGTTGTGATCGTTTCTTTTATAGTTTTTTCAAATAATTCTTCCATCTCCAAAAGAATATCTGAGTCCTCATCAAGATGACTCTTAGCTTTATCTCTCGTTAGGAGATAAAGGATTACATTCTTCTTGTCTAACCTGTCTAAGACATCTTGTTTCGAGGAGTTAACCATAATCTTCTCTAGTGATAGCCTCTGTGACAGATTAAACCTTCAACTTTTAGCAAGGTTCGAGGGGATAAAAAAGAGACAAAACTTATTAAACCATGAATTTTTAGCCCACAAGCTCAATTCAGAGAAAATATATTTAGCACGAGGAACAAAATCAACGTAAGGTTTCGATAAACAGCAATATGTAATATATCCAAGCCTTATACTGACTTTTTCCCTCACACAAAAGATGTTTTTTCTGAACTGAGCTTGTGGACCAAGATTTTTTTGCTCAATAATTTCGACTCTGTTTTACCCCCACGAATATTGCCAAAGGCCATCTGTGGAGGTTTAACCCATTAGAAAGGTTATCACTAGAAGAAATCATGGTTCCCCCTCGTAACAAGACGTGTTAGAAATATTAGACAAGAAGACGTGATATTTTATCTCCCAACAAGATATAGGGCTAAAACTCATCTTGATGAAGCTTATGAGAAATCACCAAAATAATCGGGAACAACTAAGAACTCAAAAGTAAAACATATTGACAAAGTCAAAATACTTTCTAGCCCCTCAAAAAAGAAGCTTCGCACTCAGACTTCTCCCAAGAAGAAAGTCCAAAGAAAATTGAAGACTATATCCAAGGATATCTCAAAAGCTTCTGAAGATGTTGTCTTCCCGGAACAGAAAAAAATAATCCATTCAACACTTCCCCAGAAAAAGTGACCTTTGTGCCCAAACTTAATCCACTTCCACTGGCTCACATGAACTCTCAAAAGTTTGAAGAAAATATTCGACCAGCTAACTTCTCACCAGTAAATACTTTTGAGGAGGGATCTTCATCTAGTTCCTTCGAAATTCCTTTGGAGGATGAATTCTCTCTTCGCATTCGAAGTCTTCTCCATTCCTCTATCTCTATCGGGAAAAATATGCAATATCTCAAGGATTGAATGAGCCATTACAAATCTGAACTCTCCAAGGTTAAATCAGAACTCGAAGATCTCAAACAACAACATTCAACCCTTGAACGATAAGATGATGCAATCTTCGAAAAACTCGTTGCATTAGATCATTATATCATGCTCCTCAAAAAATATTTTCAATATGAGAGGGATTTTTACGCACAACAAAATGATGCTAAATAAAAACTCACTGCTCTTTATAAATACTCAAACAACTTGGCCATATATGGTTTCAATAAGTGTTTCAAAGATGTTGAAAGAGTTGTAAAAGAGAAACAAATCATTTTAGCCAATGTTGTAAAAAACAATACGATGTATTGGAAAGTTATGCTGCAAAGTGTGTGGATAAATTAAATTCGAGTGGTGCAACTGTTTGGTGTGCCCTGATTCAAGAAATTCATGATCACTATCCTGATCTTAACTTGGGAAGTTTTGGGGAACATGTCCCTGCTAAATTTTGTCCTCCTAAGATATTACTAAGCGAAAGTGAAAGTGAAAGTAAAAGTGAAAGCAAAGAGTCAAAATCTGAAGGTAACGATTCATCTGAATCTTCAGAGTAAAAAAGATCATAAAAGTCCTCTTAAATTTCGAGACATTTTGTAGAAGTCCTCTTGAACTTCAAGGTATTTTTGTAAAAATTCCTTTTGAATTTCGAGGAATTTTTGTAGACGTTTTCTTAAGTCTTATAATGTTATCTTTTGTTTATGCTTTCATAATGCTTCAAATTATTTAGGCCACCCTTATAGGTCCACAATTTTAATCGTTAAAATCCAACTTCCATTAGGAAATGTAATAGTTGTAGACCAAATTTTTTTGGAAGACCTCTTAGGCCCAAAATTTAACAGTTGTACACCAAATTTTGTTGGAAGACCTTTAGGTCCATCATTTAATAGTTGTAGACCAACTTTCGTCAAAATATAATAGTTATAGACCAACTTTCTTCAAAAATATAATACTTGTAGACCAACATCGTTTGAAATATAATAGTTTTCGACCAACTTTCGTTGGAAGACTCTCTAGGTCCAGCATTAGATTTTTAAGGCAAAAACTCGTATATATATAAATTGGCTAAAACGACACCTTTTTAAAACCATCATGTGCCTATCAGGGTAGGAAAGAGTGTGCCACCGATGTTTTGTACAAAAACAAAGAAAAAACAAATATAAATGTTTTACATTTACTTTAAATACAGTTTAAAATGCTCTATATTCCAAGGGTGCGTAAGATTTATTCCTTCTTCATCTTCATCTGATACGTTCTAGGCTTCACCTTCTTTGTTATTTCATAGAGCCCTTTCGAATTAGGACCTAATTTCCCGAGGTGTTTTTCCTTCGTGTGAAAAAAAACCTTCCTTAACACTTTATCGCCAACCTTAAATTACCTTCGTTTTACTTTGGACGCATATCTGCTTCTCATCAGCGTTTGATAATCTAACGATTTAATTTGTGCTCGCTTTCTTTCTTCTTCAACCAAATCCAGCTCTATTATTCTGTTTATATCATTAGGCTCCTCGGAATATGTCATAACACGATAAGACAGAAAAACTACTTTGGATGGCATTACATCGTCCCTCCCATATACTAATGCAAATGGAGATTCTGACGTTGCAGTTCGAGGAGTCGTACAATATGCCCAAAGAACTTCTTGCAAATAATCACGCCACTTTCCAGCTTTTCCTTCCAATTTTTTCTTCAATCCATCAAGAATTGTTCCATTAGTAACTTCTACTTGCCCATTTTCTTGTGGGTGGAAAATGAGCTGAAAAACATTGTTGTATCCCTCGAGAATTACAAAAATTATTCAAATCTTTGTTGTCGAATTGAGGCCCATTATCTGTAGTGATTTTCATTGGGACCCCAAAACGATAGGAAATATTTGAAGTAATAAATTTGATTACATCTTTTGCTTTTGTTCCTGCTAATGGTTCTGCTTCCACCCATTTAGAAAAGTAATCTACTGCCACGATTATTATCTGCCGCCCCACAGAAGCCATTGGAAGTGGACCCACAAGGTCAATACCCCATCGGTCAAATGACAATGCCTCTGATATACTTTTGAGGGGAAATCCTGGATTTTGAATTATATTAGCAAAGCTTTGACAAGTATCACACTTTTTAACCAATTCTTTTGCGTCAGATGATATCGTGGGCCAGTAATATCCTGCAAAAAATACTCTTATGATCAATGATTTATACCCACAATGTGCAGACCCTTTTCATCATGAAACTCAAATAATATCATTTGCGATTCAGGTTTACCCAAACATCGAAGCAAAGGTCTACTAAAATATTTTTTATACAAGAAACCCCCAATATAATGTAGCCATGAGATTTGTAACATACTTTTTTAGATAATGACTTGTCAATTGGTAACTCATCACTCTCTAAAATTTTGATTATGTAATGCCTCCAATCTTCATTTTCACAAATAGTTACTTGAAAGTCTCCATCAATAATCCTAACTATCTGATCTAAATTTTTACTAACTGATGGATTTTCTTACGTAATAATCCATATCCACGGGTGTTTTTCAAAATATGAAATTGTGGCCAAAGAGTCTGCCACATAATATTCTTCTCTTCGAACATGTTTGTAGCTTATTTTTTCGAAGCTTAAATACAAGTCTTTTAACACTTTCAAGTACTTTACTAGATGATCCTTTCGAGCCTCAGATTACCCAGAATCACAATTAATGAGAAGTTGTGAATCACTGATTAACTTTACTTTTTTAGCCCCACAAAGTTGTGCAAGTTTTAACCCTGCTAAAGCTGTTTCATATTATGCTTCATTATTTGTTGCTTTGAACCCAAATTGTATGGCCTGAAACATTGTTAAGAAACCAACTATATACCAGCCCCATTTCCAGACGTGCTCGATTCTTCATCCGCTCGAATTATCCACTCAGCCTCGAAATTATCTTTATCAACATCTATATCTGAACGCTCAAAATGAAATTCCACTAAAATATATATGCTAGGCCTTGAGCTTTAATTGCGCTTATTGTTTCAAACTTAAAATCAAAATCCCCCAATTCAACCGACCATTTAGTCATTCTCCCCAAAATATGAGGTCTTTGAAGCATAATTTTTAGGGTAAAGATGTTCGTATCGTAATAGAATGAGCTTGAAAATATGGCCTCATTTTTCGAGCAGCAATCACTAATGCAAGAGCCAACTTTTCCAATTTCAGATACTGTTTTTCTGCATCCAATAAGCTTTTACTAATGTAATACACTAGCTTTGGGACATTATCTCTCGGACTAGCACGACACTTACAACATAATCTGAAACAACTATGTAAACAAACAATATCTCTCATAGAATAGGTTTAGTAAGAATTTTCAGGAAAGAAAGGTACTCTGCAATATGGTGAAAGGCCTCCGAACATTCTTTTGGCCAATTGAAATAATTTGCATGTCTTAAAACTTGGAAAAAAGGAGTGCATTTGTCTGAAGAACGAGATATAAATCTGTTTAATGCTACCAATCTACCCGTTAAAATTTGAAGATGTAAGGGCTTTTAAATGTATTGGGTCAACTTCAATCCCTTTTTTGCTTACTATATATCCGAGGAACTTTCCTAATCGGACCCCAAATGTGCGTTTCTCAAGATTCAATTTTAGATTCACCATTTTCAAGTTGAGAAAAGTTTCCTCTAAATCATCCAAATGATTTTCATCCTTCAAACTTTTAACCAACATATCATCGATATATACTTCAACGTTTCTCCTGATTTACGACTCGAAGGTCTTGTTCACTAAACGCTGATAAGTTGCCCATGCATTTTTCCATCCAAACAACATTACTTTATAACAATGCAAACCCCTTTTGGTGATAAATAAACTGTTTTCCTAATCCATCAGATCCATCTTGATCTGATTATAACCTGCATAAGCATCCATAAAAGAAAAGAACCGGTTCCCTCATGTTGAATCTACCAATTGATCACTCTGTGGGATTGGAAAAGGATATTTTAGGCAAGCTCTATTCAAATCTGTGAAATCTATACACATTCGCTCTTTCTTTTTACTAAAACCGGATTTGCAGCCTGAAAAAGATAACGAGACTCTCGAATATGTCCAACTCTAGTTAAACGTTCTACCTCTACTATTATTGCATCATTTTTTCATAGGAGAAAGGTCATCTTTTTTGAATTATTGGTCTTACATTGTTCTTGATTGACAACTTATGGTAAATAAATTCTGATGGAATACCGGTTACATCTTCAGAACACCAAGCAAGCATATCCAATTTCGATGATAAAAATTTGATCAACCTTTACTTTAAATTTGGGGACATTTTGTTCCAATTTTCAACACTTTTCCTCCTGGATATATATGATCTTCATAATCTTCATTAAGAACCAACAGGCTGGGGGACTCCCTTAGATCATCAAAAGGGGTTTGTTCTGAGAAAGTCTCCGCTAGCTGCTATGCTTTTTCTGACTCATTCCCTCGAATTTGCTTGGAAGATAAATCAATTCAATAACATTCTCTAGCCATTTTTTGGCTACTTCTAATTGTTCCAACATTATTCCCCACGACTTACTTTAAACGCTAATGTACCATGGAAATAACAGCATGTATCTTTGACAACCACGACCTCCCAAATATAACATTGTAAGATGTAGGTGAATCTACGACGATAAATAAAATTTCAACCTCTATTATGAAAGGTCTCCGACCTAATTCAACCACACTTTCAAATTCTCCAACCGCTTCAGGAGTTAATCCTGTAAATCCTACAATAGTTCTATTAGATTATCGGATAACAGGTGGGTCGACAATTTTATTATAAGTACTCATAAACAAAATGTTGGCAGAGCTTCCTGTGTCAATTGGAACCCTTTGCTCATGATCACCAGTTATCTCTGCCGCAGTTACTACTGCATCTTCATATAGGCCTGCCATATTTCTCATATCATCGTCCTCGAAACAGCTTATGTGGGGGGGGGGGAGCTCGATACTGATGTGTCGAAGCAACCACCTCTAACTGGGTAGTCAAACTGACTATATGCATTTTCCAAGAACTGTTCAAATTTCCTGCAACAGTTATCACCCCCAAAGATTGCCAAAGATTCAAAACAAGCACATAAGTCACTAACCTTTTTCGTTCGAATGATTTCCTCCACCATTCTAATATCATTTTTGCTTTCTTTTGGATCTAAGTATTCGATCGCAATATCAAAAGAGTCAATATCATTGGAAATGACCAATGTAGTTTCTTCTTTCTTTGGTTTTTCTTTAACCATCAGATTCTTGTTGGAATTCTTCTTTATAAATTTTGTCAACTTCCCACTTTCGATTGACACCTGAATTTCTTTCTTCAAAGTTATACACTCTTTTGTGTCATGGTCAACATCCTTATGATACTTGGAAAATATTTTTTTTCTATTTTCCCTCGGGGTTTTAATTGGGAAAGGTTTTCGAAATTGTACATGACCACTAGTTTTGTCAAACATAGTTACCACACACTCAGTCAAATCTGCAAAGTATTTTGGTCAAATCCATTTATTCGATATTGTCCTAGCCACTTACTGCGTGTTATATGTTTGCTGAGTTACCTTGGGCCTCGGAGGATATTGGTTCACTGCTTTTGGTTGCATATTAATTCGAGGAGGTTGAGTAGTAACAAGAGATCTTTGAAACTAATTTTGCTCCAACTGGTCACTATATCCTATTTCCGAAACCTAATTTTCTTCCATCAATATCCTTCTTTCAACTTGATCAAGAAGAGATCCAAATGTCATTTCCTGACTTTCATCCACAATGTCTTTCAATATTCCGGGGAGAAGTCCCATTCGATATGATGCTAAAGCCACAGAATTTTTACAGTACTCCATATCAGTATTTGCCTTCACAAATCGTTTGGTATAACTTTTAAACTTTCCCCAACCTTTTGTTTGCAATATATTACTCCATTAGCATAAATTTTTTTTCTTCCCACAAAATGCTGACGGAAAACATTCCAAAACATATCAAAGTTCTTGATATAACCTTGCGACAATCGATTATAACACTTTAAAGCAACTCCATTAAAAGTCTGAGATAATGACCAACAACTGATCATCATCATCAAAATTAATCATAATTTTTTTGAATTGTCAATATGACTGTCAGGGTCTTGCGTCCCATCGAATTTTTCCAGCTTAGAAATGTCAAAATGCTTTGGAAGATTGCCTGAAAGTATCTCTGCAGATAAAAAAGAGGATCTCCAATTATGAACCGCTCTGTAACATTAGCTCTGGGCCTTCATGAGCCATCGCATGGAGACCTTCCTCGGATGGAGCGGTGTATTGATTACTTACACGATATTCGGAATTTTGACTTCCTGACTAATTTTGAACATTCATGTCATTATCTCTCTTAACATGCTCCTCAGAAGCCTGATATTTCCTTTTCAAATCTTTGGTATGATGATTTGATTGATGCTCCTTTCTATGCCTCTTGATATATTTCTTTCTGATATCTTTCTTTCTGTGATATTCTCTTTATGAAGAAGATTCACTGGAGTCATAGAGTGAATAATCACTTGATTCAGATGATTTATACATGTATCTTGGTTTTAACTTTTTCCTCAGAATAGCGATGATGCCTTCGGTACCTTTCCTTCTTACTAATACGATGATAATGGTCTGGCTCATCTTTCTCAGTCTCATGATCAAATTTTCTTAGAAGCTATCGTTGAATCTCTTTCAGAATTCAACCTTTCAATTTTATCTGATAATTCATTCTCCGAGCAACCAACATAGATTCTTCTAAAATTTCACCGGCATGCTGATCATCATGCTGCTGTCAATTTCCATATTATTTTATGTGAGGTTCTCTTCGAACTCTTTTCCAATTACCAAGTCATTATTCATGTGTAAATCTCTTCGGATTTCCATCTCTTTTTTCTTTCAAAATTTTAGATTGGTTTTGGAAGACGATTTCGGGTACCAAATCGTTCCCACAGACGGCGCTAATGATCGTTCCAGAAATATTTGGAGGAAGTTTTTTAGTAGAATAATGTTTATAGGACTAAATATGTTATTGAGATTACTTAGTCAATAATTTAGAGAGAGAAAGACGCATTTTTAAATAGAGAGAGTAAAAGTAATAATTGCTCAATCATTAATCAATCACCGATTTCAAAAAAAGGTGATGCTTTTATTAGTACAAATCGTAAGCCCCACAAATCTAACAATTTACTAATTATGGTCTTATCCTCAAGTCTATTGTTTGTTATAATTTAATCCTTTTCTGTTACATAATTAAGATTTTTTCCTAACTTTCTTTGTTAATAAAACACTTCGTAGCTTTATTAGATCTCTAATATTCACTGGTCCAAATTTAACTATATCTTGTAGAAAAATAACATTGCTTTGACAAAAATAATATATGCTGATATATTATGTTTGGAGTTTATTTTCATTTCAACTGATTGAGAAATTAAATTTAGACCAGCTATGAGAAGATTAGAGTGGCAAAGACCAATAAAAAAAATAGATTTAAATAAGATCTATTATTAATCCCGAATAACATGAAAGTACATTTTTATCATATTGTTATCCGCATGTTTGTTATTTAGTAGATTATTAATAATATATATTTATTTGTGATTGTAGATTTTATTTAAATCTATAACTAACGAACGTTTCAATTTTTTTTTTATCAAAATACATCGAAAACTGTTTTTTTATAGTGTTGTGTTTTCAAAAAATATAACCTATCACAAATCTTTTAAAAAAAATTGTTTTGTTTATTTGATTTTTTTAAAAGTTTTTTTTTAAAACTATGATCCTTTTTAAAAACACACGAACACCCTTTTTTTTTTAGTGATTGTGATTAAAAAATGTAAAATATTCTTTGGTGTATTGGTTTTTGGATTTCCTTTTTATTAAGAGTTTCGTTAAATAGTCTTGGAAGTCATGTAAAATCCTTCTTTGATGTTTATTAGGTTTATTGGTCATCCATTAGAATATTTTTCTTTGTACTAATTGTTTTTGTGGTGCTACTATAAACTATCCAATATACAATTAATTTATATGCTCTAGGTGTACACTCAAGAAATGATACAACTAATATGTTGTTTGAGTTGGTTCTTTATCGAATCCTTGCTATAACTCTTTCTTTTTACTGTAGATTGGTGGAGCAATGATGGTCTCTCTCTATGAAGTTTTCACTTTTCACTTGTTAAACGCATGCCATTGTATTACAATACGATTATATTATCTGTAGTAAAGACTGGATAAATTATCTAGCTAAACCTAAATTAGATTAGATCCTAATAACATTTTTGAGATGGATGAGATAGAAGTGTCCTAAAAAGGATGCTAATGAAAGTCTAAGTATAATGTTTCTTTTTATATTAAAATAAAATAATAAATTTTTCTAGATGAAAAAAGTAACACCACTAATATAATTACCTTGGCATGGAAAAATAACATATTTCCTGACGAATTAGTAACACCCCTAATAATTAGGTAAGATGGAAAAATAACAAATTAGTAACACCCCTAATAAATATAGTCATGCCCTATTTAAAGTTGTTTTTAAATACCCACTTCAAAATATTAAGATATAGATTTACATTTAGTTTTTTCTAAAAGTTTGGTATGCAGGAGGGTGATGGCTGGTTTTTGGTTTTTCATTTTCTCGATTGAAATTTTGAAATTAAAATGCAATTAAAAATTGGTGAGAGTTTGGTTTTAATTCAAATTAGTTAAATGCACAATAAATACAAATTTAGCAACATAGCCAAAAATATTGTTTGACATTATAAATTATAATAACTCATTGCTGATACCTATATAATAGTAACCTATATGATATAATATTATGAATGTTTGTCTCAAACATAAATTCTCATTATTTTCTCCCGCCAGTTAAAAACATCTTATGTGCTTATTCTCCGTACTCCATACAAAAGCAGCCAGGAAAAATGTAACAAATGATGTTTTATTCTTTGCGGTTATAAGAATGTTGGTTATAAGTTGTAACAGCATAAAGATACATGACTAGGAGATATGTTACGTGTGTTCCAACAGAAAATGAAATTTTCTGACCAAAATTCATGAACAATAGTGATAGAGATAAATGGAGAATCCTTCAAACACCTATTGCTCCTACCAAACGCATTGGAAGTTCTTAGCAGCTCAGTTCAGCAGCAAATTTGCGAATTTCTGAACAACGCGAATGTTTGGAAATTAAGGAAACCGCGATGCATTTTTTAAACAAATATACTTGATGAGGAATTGCCACAGCACAAAAGTGAAAATACAAATAAGGATATCTTCTCATCAAGCATTGAGAGTGGGTGGTTAAGCATCAGGAGTTTATTGTTGTTGACAATTGCTCGAACTAGTAGCTCTTTAGCTTCCTCATTTTTCTTTTTTAGCATATTGCAAATCTGCAGAGAGTACAATATGTATATTTCTGACAACCAGGCCAACTATAATTACATTATATGTAGACATAGCAAAAACAGATTGTGTATTAGTGATTCAATTCAAATGCCAAAAGCTAACTAATTTCAACCAATTGCAATCAGTGTAAAAGTAAACTGTCAAGATTTTTAAAAATGAAGGTTAGTTTAACCAAATAAATGCTCGTCGTTTAACCAAACAGCTTTATCTTTCTGACAGTGAATTGAAATTTAAATATCATATATTATTGCCCATATACTTACATCATCCAGCTGTCTTGTATATTCTTCAGCCTTCTCCACATTCTGATCATTCTCCAGAACTGAAGGGATCTGTTGGTCTATCATACTTACCTTGCCAAGAGTTTCTAGCCGAGTGGTTGGACTCTTTTTGGATAAATTCTTAGTATGTAATTCTGTACGACTTTTTTGACTGTAACCCTGGTAGTATATCATGACAGCATCAGAAAGTAACTACTACAGGTTTTCAGCTTGAAGTACGATTTCGGAAAAAAAAAAACCTAAACCACAATTTTACACTATACAAGACAATATCAATTGTTGGTATGGTACCTTTCCTTCAACAACTATAGCTGATTCTTTGATATTTCTGCAATTTTTTCAGAGAAAAGGTGTGTTAAACTAATTGCGAACACGGTAATTAGCAGAATCAATTGAGAAATGGGACCTGATTTCTTTTGGCGACTGCGAGGGGCGCTTAAGGGGCTTCAAAGATGCCAGATCTGCATTTGATTCCTGGAAAAGTCCTTAACAGAGGTCAGATACATCAAAGGTCTTCCTCAAGCTTTCATTATATTCTCAAGACAATACGACGTTAACACAAAAACTCATTACATATGCTACTCAAAACCAACTTATGAAAGTTTAACAAAATATATTGCAGAGAAAACAAGACCTCAAAAGTTTTTCGTTTCAAAGATGGTGTTGGCGGTATTTGTTTTTCGGATCTGGCAACTGGTGCTGACATTTTGATAAGAGAATTTCTTTTTAAGGCAGTGACTGTCTGCTGAGAATGAGAAACTGGAGTTGTTTGTGCTCCTGTTGTCCTAATAACGACGAGAGGCTTAAGAGTTAAAATGAAGCGTACAAAACACCACCTCCTAGAATTCTAGCAGCATACCTCAAACTTCTTACGCTAAGTAAATTAGGCGCAATCTTCCCAGCTATTCTCCTTTCTATAAAAGAAACATTTGAGTTGTGTGAAGATTCCAGATTTGAAGCCAAATCTCTAGTTGCCTTTGCACTTAGAATACAAGGACCAGCTCGAGAACTGTAAGAAATTCCGACAAGTCACTACAGGTTATGTTGATAATTAGATGTCACATCATCTCTATGTTCAGCGAGGTTTCATCATACATCACACTAATAACATAATAAGTGGTCAGGCTGCCATATTTTAAGCCAAAAAATGAGTACCCAGGATATCGTGAAATACCGAACTACCTAAGTTATAAATTAAAGGCATTAACAGTTTCCCTTCCTAAAAAGGCACTAGATCTACAAACCATTATGTTTAAGCACGTTCAGAGTAGTTCATAAAAGAAGTATAACTACGTGAAGATATATGATAAAGGAACCACAGCCAATACAAAAAACTTATATGAAGTTAGAAGTGGGAACAGGACCCTTCACTCACTCACAACAAACATCACAGGAGAAGAGGTTTGTCCTCAACATATAGTGGTTCATCTTTAAAGCCAGGCATGCGGGACATATATTAAGATAAGACATATATATAATGATATAAATGTTAGTACCTTATCTCCTTTTCACTTGATTGCGTAACAGATTTCCCAATTGTAATTTGCTTGTCTTGCCGAGTTGGTTCACTTACCAATTTGACCCCATTCCCCATGCCATCTGCATTAACATCCTTCCTGTTGGATAATTGTGCAAGACACTGTCATTCGAGCACAGAAAGTGGCATGTATAGTATTGGTTCTAAGCTAGAATGTTTATATACATCTTAAGTGAAAACTCGACTAGGTGCCCTATGCTTGGATAGACTAAGCACAAACATAGATATCTTACAGGTTAATATTTGAACTTGTAATGTTCTTCCTTGTTCCCAATGAGACAGGTTCAAGTTTCATTAACTTTTCAGGAAGTGTTCTTGAATGAACGACAGACTTTCTCCCAACTTGCAAGAGTTCAGCACTGCAATAACTGTACCAAATATTAGTTACGATATAAAGGATACACATCAACAAAATACTTGTTTAAAAATTGTTAACTCACTTCTTTTCATTTTCTGGAAGTGAGAAGCTGACTCTTTTGCTGCAATGTGGTAAAGCTTCTACTTGTGATGGTGGTTGCTGAAGAACTTCAGATCCAGTTTGTTGGGGTCTCCTAAAAAATCTAGAGAAACTAGCTCCAGCTTCATTCTTGTCTCTAGGAATCAACATATTGATTTTTGGTTCGCTGCATTGGAAATATAAAATTGAACAATAACAAGGAGGTTCTCCATTCTTAAAGGTGCGTGCCAGCTAGCTAAACGTAAACAGCTTTACCAATTATATGGTGTTGCAAGCAAGTATTTATAACTTCAGTAAGTATACATAAGAACTTAACATACTAGAATATAATTATCCCTCATCAACTCATGAAATTATAGTTCACAGGTAGAAGTTGTGGTTCATCTAACCTGGTTGAAGGGACCAAAGGAGGACCTATATTCTGGATATCTTCGTTGATATTAGCCTCCTCTTGTTCTTTTTCCGTGAACTTCTCCAATTTCTCTGTTGGGGCATTGCCAGGAAAATCATTATGCTCAAACTTACTATTCTCCTTTCCAGCAGCACATGATGGAGATGACAGATTTACTTGCATATCTTCAGAATTAGATTCGCCGGCAGCTATGAGCTTTTTATTGATATTTTTCTCTACACCTGAACCACTAGAGACATACTTTTCCACACAGACCTTTGAGGAGTTATCTGAAACAGAATCTCGAATATAATTTGTCTGAGTGACAGACAAAACAGGCAACGCCTGAGAATTATGCTGGGCTTGTGCTTCTGTGACTGGTAAATTGTCTCGCGAGGGACATTTCTGGTTTGATTCTTCCATTATAAGGTTCTTTTTATTCTCCACGGCCGATACGGTTTTTTTATTGACATTCTTTTCTAAATCTGAACCACTAGAGACGTGCTTCTCTAAGCATACCTTTGAGGAATTATCTGACACAGCATCTACATTCAAATCATTCCCATCAGACAGAGCAGGCAAGGCCTCTGTGTTATGCCATGCTTGTGCTTTTGAGAATGACAAATTATCTCGCGCAGGACTTTTCTGGTTTGTTTCTTCCATTAGGAGGTTCATTTTATTCTCCGCAGCAGCTATGAGCTTTTTATTGACATTTTTCTCAACACCAGCACCGTTAGAGATATGCTTGCCTACATTGACCTCTGAGGAGTTATCTGCACCAGCATCTTGATTCAAATCATTCCGAATGATAGGCAGAACAGGCAAGGCCTGTGTATTATGATGTGCTTGTGCTTTTGTGAATGGTAAATTCTCTCGCGAGGAACTCCTCTGGTTTGTTTCCTCATATATGAGGTTCATTTTATTCTCCACGGAATTGCTTGCTGATTTTTGATGTTTTGAATAACTTGCGTCATTTATGATGGTACTGGTAGGCCCTGGAGCTCCTACCTGTTTCTCAACCTTTGAACTGGTCATGCTCTCTGACACTTCTGGTTTTAAAATTATGCTATCATCAATGACTTCAGACTCAAAAAACTTCAAGCCTTGACCCTCCTTCTGTTCTGAAGCAGCTCCTTTTGAATTCGGATTCTTGTCAGAAGACTCCTTTACTTTCTTCAATACATCCGTTTCCAGACTGAAGTCATCCAACCTGCTTCCAATAATACATAGTTTATAAACAATTGAAGACTTAAATAAAAGACTCTCAGCTAGAATCTAATCACCATAAGCTACAAAGTATGGAAGTCCAAAATATGCAGAAATCTCATACCCAAAATCGAAAGAGAAAGAAAAGTCATCCTTCTTGGCTTTGGACTTTCCACTTGGACCATCTTCAGATATCTTTTTGGACTTTGCAGTCTTTGTGGGTGAACCTGAGAAATCAATGCCTGGACTGTCTGTTTTGAATGATGAAAATTTACTGAAATCTCCATCCAGATTGAAGTCCATATCCCTAGAACAAAAGAGAAAAGATCAATAGTAAAATATCAACCGGCAAAGGAAATCAATATAGCATTCCGCAGATATATCATGGATGGCAAGATTAATGAATGTGTCATTTGAGTTTCATTTAGTGAGTGGGACACTATTGACCAATTATGTAGAAACCGAGCAAGAACCGATCTACATCAACCCTTGGGATCTATATCTTGTGACTCCCACAAACTTGACTACTCGAGTTTACAGTACCTACATGTTGTCAAAGTTGAATGTTTTTTTCTTGCCACTTGGTGCTGCACTGAAGCCGAAATCCATGCCGTCATCTTCCATCCACGAGCTGAGGAATTCCTTTCCTATATCTTTATCTGCATATGGGTCATGTTGATTTAAATGCAAACTATATGAGATACTTATCTCCATTGCATCACTAGTATAGCAATATAATCTTAAAAACACATGAAACTAGTAACTGGCCGATAACCTCTCGTCTGGTGAAAAGTAGGAAACAGTGAATTAAGAAGATATTAGAGGTTGAGAATCAAACTGCAAAAACAAAGTGGAGTTGGTGGATCATTCATAGTTATAACTAATAACTAAGTTTTAGTACTAGATTACCAATCTCTTTAGTCTACAGAGCTTAGAGTTGTACGATTATAGGTACCAAATGAGAAACTTGAGCAGATTTTCATTGCCTCCAACCCTATGGTTATACATTTTCGAGTATGATGCAAAGGAAACTATTTATGTTGCGAACATATCACTTCAACAAGGATTGCAAACTTGCACTTCACTTCTACACACATACTATTAAAAGAGACAATATGATGGGTATCTCGCACTAAACCTTTTTCCTTTGGATCACCATCTGATTTTCCTTTCTCTGACTCTGCCATCTAGAGATTAGATGAGCCTTTCACTTGAAAACTGCATGTAGCAAAGAACCATTAGACACAGTTTGAAGGAAGGAAGTGAACTATCTATAGAACATTTGATTACAGTAGAAACAAAAAGTTAGGATAGCAAAAAGCAGTCTAAAATTAGTAACAAAATGAATTTTAATGCAAGAGAACATCATGTGTAAATAGATCATTCCACTTAAAAGAAATTCATCATCTTTTTATACATACGAAAAGGCAACCATGTTGAATCTTGACTAAGAAGATGTGTACCTCTTGATAAAACTCACAAGTCCACTAAAAACGTAAAAGAGCTAAAAAGAACATGCTGACACTAAACAAATTGATCTGGTTTTAAACATTAGGTTTCCGTATCGACTTGATTATCTTTAAGCTTCAGTTAAGAATAGATCCACACAACTTCATCCAGATAATCCTGCTTTAGTTTAGTATCAGTAATATGGTACTTCTTGTATAAATTAAAGATAAGAAGGCTCCTAGAGATCTAAAAACAAAACTACAATTAACTTGAGCATAACTCCATAAAGTTGCTAATAAAGTTCATCAACAGCAGCTTCATATTCTCTACACATTCAAAACTAATTCCAAGGTCAAAAGTAAGCTGCTAGAAACATGGAAATCAGTGCTATGTATGCCATCAGCACAGCCTACAATAAATTCATTGACCAAAATAACAAACTAGAACCGAAGGCGGGAAGACCTTCAACAACAATGTACTATAAATCTATATGAAATTCATTGTCACGCAATCTTTGATCACCAACTGTAAATGCCTAATTCTTTAATTCAATGATTGCGCAAAATAGATCTTAGTACAAGATACTAATGCCATGATCTAGCAAATCTAACAATCAGAGATACTGCAATACCAGAAACAAATTTGGGACTAAGGCGGAGCGATTAGACAAATCTACAGGTATATTAAACTTGAAAAGGAAAAGAATCGTCGAATCATAGCTTAAACTGACTAGATTCGCTTAACCAGCCAGATTAAGCTCGATTCAAAGCAAACAATCAGCGATTAGTTGAGAATGTAGGTTAAGAATCAACGGTAAAGAGAATGAGAAGAAAATTTTACTTGCCTGCTTCTGAGTCTGAGTAGTAGAAAATGCGAGAAAAGTTACTGTTTGGCTCGAGAGAAAACTCGATCGACAGAAATGGAGAGTACAGCTTGAACGGAAACGGTGAAGATGTCTATTATAGTATTCTGGGTCTTTGAAATACGCGGGGATTCAGCGATTTTAGTCGGGTTAGAGTCGTTCATTGCCATTGCATGCAATGCAGCGATGGCTTTATCACGTCGCGGACTCGCTCCGTCATAAATATTTGAATTTTAAGATGGAAAATACACGTAAACTGTCAAAACTTATCATAATATAATTTCTTAATATAATAGCTTATCATACTTTTTACTTATAAAGTCATCAAAATTATGAAATTTTAAGAATTATTTTATCAATACGAACAAAGTATAAAAAAAAAACATTTATTGTAAATCAAACCTATTAATACTAATAAAACTATAACAATCAATTACCTATATATATTAATTTAAAATTATAATCGAGAAACATTTATACGATGGGATAAAAATAATACATATAAACTATAATCAAATAATAATAATAATAATCAAAATATAATAATAAAATTATTATAACTCATAATAAAATAATAAATAAATTACCAATGTATAATATCAAATTATTTATCCAACAATAAAAATATTAATATAACAACATTTTCGGTATTTATTACAATTTAAACATAATAATGATAACCAAAATATAAAATTAAATTAAATTAATAATTTATATAATACATTGTGATGGCCGTGATATTAATTTTATTATAATTATGACGGTCGTAATTGTGTTATTTAGTGATTGTAACTGTGACAATGAATTTTGTCGTAATTCCGTGGTTATTTCGCTCGAATAAGTTGTGACCATTCTATTAAACATCACTAATCCAAAAGCTAAGAACTATGGTTAGTCACTAGAACAGGTCATGCGTTAAAAACAATAACTAATATTTTTTAATGATTAAAACGATCATTTTTATTTGTCATGATATGGGGTTATTTTTGTCTCTTTCGATTTATATATGTGTTTAATCATGAGTAACTACGTATGCAAAACTGAGCATGTTCTTAGCCGGTATCTAAAGAAAACTAAGCCAACAAAAATAGCCATTTTGATAAAAAGTAGTAGTTTTTTTTATACACAAGACCAATTTTGGTGACTAAGAAAAGTTCTTAACAGGTATCTAAAGTACTTGAGCATTTATTTAAATTAAATAAAAACTGTTTATTTATTTTTTAAATAAATTAATTCAGTTAAAATTTATATTATGAAATATTTATAAAATTAATAAATAAATAATATCTTGGATTTAAAAAATGTTAAAAAAAAATTCTTTGTAGAGGATGAAAACTAAGGATACATAGTTATAACTTATAATTTACTGAATTATTTTTCAAGGTGGTTTTTACTTATTTAATAAATTAAATTATTTTTAATTTATTATTACCATTTATTTATATTTTTACTATTTTTTAATTAAAAAAATTATTTGAAATAAAAAATTAGTTAAGGATGGCTCGGTTGAAAGTTTTTTTAATTTATATTAAAATAATTAATTAACATAAAAGTATATTATCGTGGTTAAAATTATATTTTTATATTTAAACGGGCTAAAATTATTTAGTTTTAGCTCGATTTTTAATAGCACATAAAAAATATGAACATTTCAAATTGTCTAATAGTTAACTTCTTTCTGATCTTTAATAGCATAATCCTTATTAATTAATGATGATAATCGATGATCAATTTTTTTAATATGAAATATAATTGTCTTTGTTAAAAAAACCGAATCAAATTTTGAGAAAAATATACCAACTATAACAACCAACCCCGATCAAAATATTATCAAAACAAAACTCATCATGAAATAAACCAATCAATTTATCTTAGTACATTGATCACATAAATTACCGACTAAAAAGTATCGTCTTAATAAGTCATATCAATACCTAACTCTCAAACGATTGTTACAACATTCAGAATGACCATTAATTTTTTAATCGAAGCTTCTTAAGAATATCAAGTTGTTTCCAAAAATATAGGTTAATCGCTCGAGCCTCTAGAATTAACACACAAATACTATCCTCGTGAACTATGTTCAAAGTCTTTGTATGATTGTCCTAACAATAAAGTCATTAAAAATGCAACCAATACATCTTTCCATTCATCTTCTTAATTTAATTAGCACGTGGACTCATTTAAATTTTATTGAAATCGGTAAACTCATTAGTGAAAAAAATTCTATGACCATAACTAACCTCAACCAAAGTCACACGCGGTTATAAGAAAGTTATTATATGTATTATAAACTCGATGTTTGAAAGAATGAAGTCCTTCAAATGTACACGCTACAGATTGTTGGTGTTATGTAAATTACATGATTAACGAGGTATCCCTGAAAATATTATGCTTTACATATCTAGTGAAGATGAAACTCCATAAGGTGCACGCCTTCATTGTGCACTAATTTTTTACTTGTGTATATAACTGTGGATGCCATTACCACTTCATCCCAAAATTTTCAACTTTTTTAAGTTGGTACTTTTATGCCCAAACAAACTAACTCCCAATGGGTGGAGGCTACTCATAATCAGATTAGTAAGGATGGATTTTGCTAAAATATCATTCATGATGTCTAAATGTTTTTATTCATGATGATTGGTCTAATCAGTTGTTCCCCTCACTACTACTTATCTTTGAAAATTCACACAAGATAGTTAACGACCTTTCCGAGTCTAAATTTTTTTGGAGTAAAGCTTTGCGTATGTTAGTAAGGAATAAGAGACAAGCGGACCCGGAACAAAGCCTTAAACTAAAATAAACTATATATACATTTGTAAGTTTTTTTAACAAAATAAAAAATTAACCCATAGTTTGATTCTTAAGTTAATTAAGCTTATATGACTCCAAGTTTTTTATTTTTTCTAGAAATCCTTTGTCAATTTATATAATTTGAAGAAAAAGTATAAGTCAAATTCACTTGAATATTAGCGTTACTTAACATTGGTTGGGAAAATAATTTTAAAAAAAATTATGACACCCTTTTAGATATTGAATGTTAAATTATATACTTTATTATCAAGTCCCGTTTTCCAAAAAATAAAAATTCTCAACCTAACAAAGATCCAAAAGAGAAAACAAAATATATTTTCGTCATTAGTCGGATGGCAGACCAACAAACCTTTTGAATATAGTGGATTTAAGATGAATCCAACCCCCTCCTCCGTGCCAAGACTATTGGAACGAAAATAGGCCAATGGTAAGTGATGCTCGTGAACAAAAGATAATAAGTAATGAAACAAATAGTCTATTATGTCAAGCATAGATGGTTAGCCAAATTAATTTCTATTTATGGAACCTCATGTCCCATTAAGCATCCTCGGGCTAAGAATAATGACTCTAATTTAAAGTGGTCCCATAAAAATCTATTGGATCATATGACCGAGGGTGAAGTTGCGATCACACTTAAACCTCCTTCGAGCTCAGTTAACAAAACATGATCAATTATTAAACTATCTATAAAGCTTCTTTCAAATTTGACTATCGCACTAGAGGCAAACCTTACCCCATATTTTTCTCAAAACAATCTTATAACAAACCTATATCTGATATAAGACAAAGCTCTAGCTTTGGACGTCTTCATGTTGATAAATTAAGAAAAGTAATTTCTTATTTGGCAACTACTACTAGGGCCTAAGCAGTTATATTTGGCCCTTCTCTTATTGACATTGATGTGTGTTTGATCAATATTTTCTATGAAGTACTATAACTTATATATTTTTTTCTAATTTTTCTTAGATGATCATTTTATAAATACCAACGCAAAGTCTTTTTTTATGGTATATTCAACATATTCGAAATATTTTCATCATACCATGATTTAGACCTAACAATATCTAGCGGACTTCGCTCCCTTAACTCCTATGTCAAACATTCATTAAATCATGCTAAAATGATTAATAAGAAGGTCATCTAGGTCAAACTAATGCCTTCATAAGCAAAAAAACAAAGTTGCCAAAGATACTCACCAATTAGTTATGCATAATATATTCTATCCTTAACTTAAATAAAGATAAAGAAACTTAAAATGAACAACGTCAAAATATTAAGTCCTTACAACACGAAAATCATGTACAATCCAACACTATTAAACTAAATAATATTGTGACAATCGCTTTACACAAACGTAAAAAGCGTTATCAAGCCGAACGAGAATAATCTCAATACAAAATAGCACGAGATAAATGAAATGAATAAGATTGTGACTCAACAACAACCTAAACGAAAGTAAATACTCTAGCGAACTTAATCCAAACTTTTCATAAATTATTTGCACATTCTAATATAAGAGAATTTTATCTATGAGTGCAGTGGCCGACCTAGAATACTCGTTCGTTAAATTAAAAAAACACCGCATGTGGTTTAGATAGTTTGGTCCGGATATAAATAACCTACTTAAAAAAATCCATTTAAAACAACGACTAACTGTTAGGAATCTATTTGAAGCTCCTCAAATAAAACCATTTCCTATTTAAACCCTTTTTTCAGATGTGTTATTTTTTTTAATAAAATGAAAGTCCTCGGACGACCGAGGTAAATTTTGGAATCAAATAAATTTTGTTTAGCATTCGATTCTCTATAACTTTAGTATAAAAAAATAGTTATCGATCATCCGAAGTAAGTTTTTTTTAAATTAAAAAAATTAGTAGTTTCCGATCTTATTGTAAATATTTTATAACATAAATAAAACATACATTTGAAGTGAATTTTATTTTTGAATAATTCAAGTTTTATCTTTTATATTTTTATTTTCTCTCTCATTTAATTAGATATTGGTTAGTTTACAAATAAAATATTATTTATATTTTTGAAGTGGCTTGATTTTGCACTATGAAGGTGACAATGTGTCAAAATCTATTAGAACAAACCTTTTCAAACTAAAAATAGTTTTTTTAACTTAACCATTTTATGTTCAAATATTTTTCATCATTTTTTTAATTATTAAAACTTGTCAAAAAGAAGGAAATCAAACTCTCAAGTTTTATCTTTATATTAATGTGTTTTTCATGTATTTATTTACTTATGCATTTATTGAAACCTGTTTTATCGATGAGTGGTGTAGTATTTATATTTAAACATTATGCAAGTTCAATAAAGCTTCAAACATAGGAAAACTCGGTCTTTTAAATACTATTTTTTAATAAGAGAGGGTGTCAAAATATTATGCTTCAGTACCACAATATTGTTGGAAGTATTCTATTTTGTTATTAGAATATTCAATGACAATCATGTTTCGCTATCGCTCCATTTTATTAGTATTGTATTAGTGTAGAAACATGTTTTAAACATAGTGTGCATGTTTTAATTACATAAAAATATTATTTCTATACTAACAATTATTATTTACTAGTCAATAAATTATTGTTTTCCTTCCTCCAACTATGATGCCAAAATGGATGGATCTTTTTCGATTGAGATGATCACTCCGTCACAAAAATGAAAACATATTGAGAGTTCTGAAACTCTTATAAATTTTTGGACACTCAAATATACCATTATTCTTTTTTTGTTTCTTTCTAATCAGACCACCATTGAAGGTCATGTGGTATATTTACTCTAATGCTTGAGTATACAAATCCGACATGATGATCATTTTTGTATAGTTGAAAAAAAATATGAATATCAAATTAAAACTTACCATTTTTATTTAACCTTTCTTTCAATCTCACACGATATAATATGAACTGGCAATGGTGTATTGAACTCACATTTATCTCAATGATTTCATCTTGATCCCGCGGTCTTTTCAAACAAGGATAACCCTAATCATTATCAGTGTCATTCCTCTTTACTAATATAGATTATTTTTAGACTTTGGTTAGGATTCTTGGTCTAACACGCGAGCTAAAATACATCACCAACACTATAATTGTTTTCATTCCAGATATTTGCATCTATCTTCTTTCCATCACCATAAGTGAAAAAGATAAAGTTGATCGTTCATCAAAGCCTAAAGATATCCAGTAACATCATTTGAACCAAAGATAAAAGTTAGATCATGGTTTTGTAAATCTGACTACCAAAAAATAGCTAGGGATATTGAGCAAGTGAAATGTGTATATATATATATATATATATTAATAACTATGTAGTTTCTAAAAAAAGTAACAATAGATGTTGCATTATTCATTTTATATAGTAATATTTATGTTATACAACTAGCATTTTTTGCATGAAACTCTTAATGTGTGGATGGCCATTAGTTCAAACTTCATAAATGACCGAACATGGAGCGTCCCATATATTAGAGGTTAGATCCTTATTAACTAAATTATTTTATCATAATTATAAAAAGCAATACTTCATATACGAGAGGTCGTTCCCCTTTAGGTATAGTAAGGCATGATTGATAACATACCATATAACATCAAACCTCATATATATTAGAATTATTATCAAAACCATTATTTTTATTTTTTTTCTTTTTTTTCTTTTTTAAAAATCATAAAAATATCGACCTTTACACGAAATGCGAATTTTCAACTAGACTCATGTAAAATATAATTATTTACCTACATTTGAAACAAAAATTTCCATATCAAATAATTTAAATAATTTAAAAAGATATATATTATATCTGATATAACCACATAAATTTTATGAACGAACTAATTCTTTACTTTTACTTTAATCTTAAAAATTATGGTTGGTCAAGCATCCTTATAAAATTAAAGTTGCATGGTAATGGTCACTGATGAATGATCTTCACATATAAATTGATATTTTTCTAAACTATTGTGTAAAAAAAATTCTTTAAGACGGACGTCCCAATATTACTCAATTAAAAGATTATTTTTCATAACTAAAATATGTATTTATATGATTCTGAATAATTATATATATAACCACTTGATTGGATACAAAAATATAAGAATACTCATTTAACATCATATTCGCAACATCATATAACTGTCATTAAGCATGTGAACAATCGTATCAACAAACCCACTATATTGATATTATATTGATATCTTAACTCGATAATGCGATATATTGACAATATTTACAACTTCTCAATTAGTGGTTGTCTATGATGCTTAATAATTATGATTTTAATGCTTTAGCTGAAGGCTAAAAACAACTTTGACGACTTGTATTTAGGGCTGTTATCGGTACGGTTCGGTCCGGGTATTGAAGGAACCGGACCGGACCGCTAAGCTTATCGGTTCAGTCCGGACCGGACCGCTAAGCTTTTGGTTGTCATTTTTGGAACCGGACCGAACCGCTAAGCTTTCGGTTCAGTCTGGTCCGGTTCGGTTCCGGTTCCGGTTCGGTCCGAGTTCGGTTCGGTCCCGTTTTGGTCCGGTTTCGATCCGGTTCAGTCCACTTACAAAAAATAAAACCAATTAAAATTTAATTTTTATTTTTTTTATTGAAATAAATGATATAAAAAATAAAGTTATAAGTTAATCTTTGATTTTCTTAAAAAATTGGTAATAATTATTAATTTTGGTACTATAATTTATAAAATAATATATAATAATAATAATAATAATAATAATAAATAAATAATCGATTCTAGCGGTTTTGTTGGTCCGATTTCTTATCGGTTCTACCAGTTTATCGGTTTCATCGGTTTATCGGTTTATCGGTTTTATCGGTTCGATTCCATATCGGTCCTATCGGTTTATCGGTTTATCGGTTTTATCGGTTCGATTCCATATCGGTCCTATCGGTTTATCGGTTTATCGGTTCGGTTCCTAACCGGTTTTTTGTTTCGGTTCCTTATCGGTTTTCGGTTTTTAGAATGGAACCACGAACCGGACTGTTAAGGTTCGGTCCGGTTCTTGGTCTGGTCCTTATCGGTTCGGTCCCGGTCCGATTCTCGGTTCCGGAGAACCGTTAACAGCCCTACTTGTATTGGACCCTGAATCTAAACTAAATTGCACGTATCGATATATAATGAATAATGATTGAGATATGATATTAATGATTAATACATTGATATTTCTTATAAAATATTTAACCTCATGACTAGTGGAATAATATGGATAATTTTTATGATCTACTCACTGACATCACCAAAAGAAGATTGACATCATGTCTAATGAAGGAAGATAACCTATATCGATAACCTACACATTAATGTATTTTTCAAAAAATATTTACATTTATTCCATAATATCTGACACCCTAATATAGTCTTGTGTCATTCCTCAAGTCATATGGACTGAAACTCATAGTATAATGGTTTTGAAATAATGATAATTTGAGCACATTTTGATTCTCCCAGAAATCGTTAATACCCTAATCGTCCATTTATAACTAAAGTCTTATCACATAACATCATTAATTACAATATCTTATTTTATTTATAGGATTAGGGGAAACCCTAATTCTTCATCAAGCGCTTGATATTAAATCCCGATAATCAACGACTAAAATAACTCATACTCCATTAATATAGAAAACCTCAATTAACATAAGAGACCTAGTAATAGAATATTACGCTTCAGCCTAGTGGTGCTACGATCCAATGTGCTTCGGGTCAGAGTAGTTCTTCTGATTAGGTTTCTTCGACCACCCTGCTTCGACCAACCTACTTCGACCAACCTGCTTTGACCAGTCCTACTTTTACTCAGCACATATTTCATTCGAACCAATAGTCATCAATCTTCTATAGCTTGTTTCAACCCTTAACATCAGTATATTTCTCTATAACAAACTCACGGCTCAAGTACCAAAGAGTTTCAACATTTATTACCTATATGTGTAATGATAAATCCAACACCCATGTAGTCCTTCAGTAATACCTCTCTTGACGAGTTACGTATAACCTACACCTCAACATTCTGATGTAGGCGGAATGCTTCAACCAAAGTTTATTTAAATATTTTAGTTTTAGTTTTATTTTAATTTTTATATTTTACGAATTTATTTAAGATAGCAAATTAAATCTGATTACATTCAGATTTAATAGGATAATATTTTATTGCCTTTATTTTTGTTTCCATATTTTGTATTAGGTATTTGAGCGATTCTTATTTAAGTTTCCTCAAACCCTATTTTTAAGAGAGTTGTTTGTGTTTAATAAAATCTAGGGTTTTATCCTTTTTGGATTCTCTTGCGTTTCACTCTGAGTCATAGTGGTATCAGACACAGGCAGTCCTACGAGATGGTGCGAGGAAGAACCAACGGTTGCGGTGGCGCTGCAGTGACTAGAGATACAACTGATTTCGGTGATCGTGAAGTTGCTGACCTACGCCGTCAGGTGGCTGATCTTACCCGTCAGATGGCTGATCTTAACGCCAGGCAAGAAGTTGCTGACCTACGCCATCAGGTGGCTGATCTTACCCGTTAGATGGCTGATCTTAACGTCAAGCAACAAGGCACGGAGGTTGAAGGTATCGATAACCCTTTTGGGGAGGGGTTCGAACAGAATACTTATCACGGCCGACACTGGGATCTTGGACTTAAGGTAGACATCCCGAACTTTGATGGTGACATAGAAGGTTCGCCGATATTCGACCATCCACTCTTTGATGAGTATGAGGCTGACAACGAAGGTGAAATTTCTGATGAAACTTGGTCGGAATTAGGAGATCCGATTTATGATATATACGGCGAGGAGGACGAAGACGATTAGGTAACACCAAAAAATGTCTCGTGTTCTTCCGACAAGGTACACAATAATTCTTTATCTAATCCTAAAAACAAAAAAAGGATCCATAGTTAAGGATATAGATTTAGAACTTTCGAAACCAATTTTTTCGTCAAAAAGAACAAATTTGAAATAAAAAATTTCATCGGTAGACAGAAATTCATCTCCACTGATCAAATTAGTGAATACAAATCCTATTATTCACAAGATTGGGTACAATTTAAAATCGAAAATTAAAAATAAATAAATTGTTGGTAAGAATTTTATTATCAAAGGAGGTTCGAATCAAATATCAGATTCGGTATCGTGTTCGATGAAAAAGAAGAATTTCAGAAGCCAAAAACGAACTTGGAAGAGAAAGAAACGAAAAAAGGGTAAACACATACAAACTTTCAAAATAATAACGAATTACTTTACAAAGTCCAATAAGCTTGGACAAGGAGGATCATGTTCAGTATACAAAGGAATTCGAGTTGACGGTCAAGCCGTTGCCATAAAAAGACTCTTCTTCAATACAAGAGAATGGTGGATCATTTTTTCAATGAAGTAAATTCAATCAGCGGAATTAATCACACGAATCTTGTGAAATCTTGTATGTTTGCTGCATTTACTAATTTGCTACACAGACTCACTAAGACTGTAGTTCATTTGCGGGAAATAGGAGAAGGGACTTTATCATCACACTCGTTTCTCATAATAAAAGATGGATCCACCATATTTAGCTCTGGTTTGTTTGGGACCTGCTTCATTGAAAGCTATAGAGCCTTCATTTGCCAATACAAGTTTGTAGACCCCCGTTTAACAAAGTGGGTGCAATTTATGAGAGATTTACTTGTTCAGAAATTCAACAACAAAGCTACAATATATATCCAGAAACTTGCTAAGATCCTGCAGCTGGGCCTGGAGACAAAGAAGAAGGAAGTTGTCTTGAAGGCATGTAGTTGGCGATTCGTGAAATGTGCTGATCTCCGGGTTACATTTATATTAGTTGATGGTTTTTGTCTCAATTTTGAGTTACTATGCTTTAATGATCTTCTCTTATACGGCACAAAAAACAATATCCAAGATACTGCGGCACAAATGGTATTTATATTGGCCTTTGTGTTGCCTGATTTGTCCTATCGTCGTAAAAGAGAAGTATTGCAGTCGTTGATTCTGTGGACTGATTTTTCCATGTTTGAGCCGATAACTTCATTACAGGACTACCTCTATGCTTTTTAGAGTGTTATGGCTGTCGATAGAGCTGGATATAAGAAGCCGTCTCCAATTCAGATGGCTGCTATTCCTCTTGGACAACAGCAACGTAGTGTAATTGGTATAGCTGAGACGAGTTCAGGTAAGACTGTTGCTTTTGTTCTACCTATGTTACCTAGTTTGTGGAAGAGGATGAACCCTGCTTTCATTAGTGGAGATGGAAACGTTGTATTGCATTCACAGCAGATTGAAGATGGAAAAGTACACAATATCTTCTTCGATATTTTGAAGATTTCATTTCCAAACATAGACTTTACAGAAGCTAGAAACACTATATCGTTCACTGGTACATCATCTAATACATCTATTTTTATGACACCCCCTCGACAAACTGATCTCAGCCAAGTCAAGGTACCTCAGCTACCAATAAATGAAGTTGAATCTGAGCCAAGAACTCTCTCAGAATCTCCGTTTTACGGCTCATTCCAAGAAACAAGGCTAAGAGTTCAAATACCACAGACAAGACTGGACAATGAAGTTTATATGATTTTATTTTGGTGGGAATCCAACGAGACATTAAATATGGATGAGCCAGAGAAAACAATGGCCACAGTTGCTCATTTAATTGAGCAGCTTCATGCCAAAATGGCATCACCACATGATAAAGAACTTAGTACAACATGCCTTCTAGATCTTGCCAACAGAAGGAAGGAGGCAAGAACACTTATTGGTTCTCACGCACAAGCAATGCTATTGTTTATATCCATTCTCAGAAACGGAACCCCTTCGGTGAAAGTAAATGTCGCAGCTGCATTGAGTGCATTATGTAAAGATGAAGACTTACGGTTAAAAGTTCTTCTTGGCGGATGCATTCCACCACTACTCTCACTTCTAAAGTCTGGATCGGCTGAGGCTAGGAAATCAGCTGCTGAGACGATATATGAAGTTTCCTCTGGTGGACTCGCGGATGATCATGTTGGTATGAAGATTTTTATTACCGAAGGTGTGGTTCCTACCTTATGGGCTCTGCTGAATCCGAAAAAGAACCAGGATAAAGTGGTGGAAGGGTTTGTTACTGGCGTTTTAAGGAATCTTTGCGGTGACAATGATAGTTATTGGAAATTAACACTTGAGTCTGGAGGAGTAGACATCATTGTGGGTCTCCTATCCTCCTATAACCCAGCTGCTCAGTCCAATGCTGGTTCTCTTTTGGCTCATCTCATGTTGGCTTTTGGTGATAGTATCCCAAAAGTGATAGAATCCGGAGCTGTAGAAATTTTGCTTCGACTTGTTGGTCAGAATAATAATGTTTCTGTCCGTGCGAGTGCGGCTGATGCTTTAGAGGCATTTTCATCTAAGTCAGCCAAGGTGAAGAAAACTGTTTTAGAAGCAAATGGTGTTCATGTTCTTATTGGGGCTATTATGGCTCCTTCTAAAGAATGTATGCAAGGAGAATCCTTATCGGACTTATAACCATGGCTTCTTTTGATGTTCGAGAGCATCTGATTTTTTCTTTGTCCCGCCTATGTTGCGATGGGGTTGACATTTGGGATGCCATTGATGAGCGTGAAGGAGTTCAATTACTTATATCATTCTTAGGCATATCCAGTGAACAACATCAAGAGTACGCTGTTCAATTATTAGCGATTTTGACAGATCAAGTTGATGAGAGCAAGTGGGCTATAACTGCTTGTATGGCATTCCACCATAATTCAAACGCTTGTCTCAAATTATGCAATGTCCAAGACAGATAATAAAAGGAAGATAACAAGTGAAAGACGATGGAAATTTCTTTTTGAACATACAGTGATTTCACTGTTTCGGCATTTCGAATTCGAGGTCGAATTCTTCCCAACCGGGGAAGGATGATGTAGGCGGAATGCTTCAACCAAAGTTTATTTAAATATTTTAGTTTTAATTTTATATTTTACGAATTTATTTAAGATATCAAATTAAATCTGATTATATTCAGATTTAATAGGATAATATTTTATTGCCTTTATTTTTGTTTCCATATTTTGTATTAGGGATTTGAGCGATTCTTATTTAAGGTGCCTCAAACCCTATTTTTAAGGGAGTTGTTTTTGTTTAATAAAAATTAGGGTTTTATCCCTTTTGGCTTCTCTTGCGTTTCACTCTGAGTCACATTCTCCATCTAGGCTTCTAGTAACTCCAATATTCATTGCACATAATGTTATACTCTTTAGAGACCAACTCACTTGCATCCTAGACTTGCACATCTCTCATGCAGTTCATAAGATTTGGAATCATCAATACTTTGGTCAGAGTAACCAAATGGATTTCTTAGCTAGAAATCTTAGCCATATACTTGCTCTTTCTCTAGCATATCTTTGATAAATTCAACTTAATGTCTACTTGTTAAGTTCCCTCGTGGAATTTTAAATTTATCAAATGAAAAACTCTATCATTGTAACAAAACATAATCACATATTCGTCCACACGAGTGAGTTCACTCAACAACTTCTTCAGCCATATAGCTTTCTTCATGGCTTCCATAGCAATTATATACTCGACTTCCATAGACGACAATGCAATGAACTTCTGTATACAATACTTACAGCTAACCACTCTTCCGAGCACAATAAATAAATTAATAGTGAATTTGAAATACTAAATTTCAGAATTTTTATGGATCATATCTATTTTAGAGGTATTAATTGTTAAAATATTATTGATATAATTTTAATATAAATGATAATTTAACAGTTAATACACTAGAAAATGGATAGAATCCAATGAAAGCCACAGGTCGGGCCAACTACCAATCACTGTATTGTATGCTAGCTAATAGTTATGAAAGGTCTCATCAACACTTCTACACGTACCAAAATGGTCACGGCCGCGCAACTGAAATGTGTGGCAATTAAAGTAAGAAATTTAATGGTTGATTGACAATGGCGAGTTCGTCTAGCATGTTTGGCAGCGGGAGATTGAGTGATGTGGTGAAAGAGAGTGTGAGAGACCAGTAAATGATGCTCTAGAGAAGAGGAATGGCACAAAGTTGAATCAAGAATGGTTATGCACTATCTTTGGTAGGGATAACCTGTCGGGGATAGACTATACGTATAGAAAAAAGTCACAAAAAAGACCTGTTGGTCCACTCGGTAGATGAATCTTCATATCATAACTATTAAGATCCGGGGGTAGACTTGATGTTTAATGATGACGATATAATGGGACGTTATTACCCCTTATGAGGATGCTCTAACCATACACGTGAATATTTCAGGGGTAATAGTTACGTGCGTCTTGGTGGACAGCGATAGCTTGGCTAACTTCATTTTTAAAGCCAGTTACCAAAATATGATATGAGTACCACAATACAAACCAACATACAGATATCTAGTTGGTTACGAAGGAAAGTTAAACCGATGTATGGGCAACATTTAGATCCCACTAATGGTGGGATACCAAAAACACTAAAAAGGTTGTAAGAAAATTATGTATGATTGTCAATGGTCCTAGCTTTAACCATGCGATTGTCCTGATATATCGTCTATGGGCCGTTGAAATTAAAGAATACAAAATTGTCTAGGAGCCCCACACAATGATAAAAGGTCAAACGATAGCCAAATTCATCAACAAAATCACATGTAATAAAAAATGAAGATGAGGAAATAGGGCAGCCAGATAGGCAGAAATACCTCGAGTGGATAGTGGAAACTGATGGGGCATTAAACCTCATTGGCGGGAGAGAAAGAATCATCTGAAAAATACCTTTTGGAGAAAGGATCAGACAATCTATCAAATTTTGTTTTAAAGTAACAAACAATGTAGCTGAGTGTGAAGATATCTTGTGAGGCTTGAACTTGGCTCATATTTATGGAGCCAAGATTCTACGAGTATAATCAGAATTGCAACTTGTTATCAACCAGGCTAAGAGACTATATGAAGTTAATCAAGAAAACATGCAACAATACATAGAGGCATTAAAATAATATGAGCAAATTTTTTGCAAAGTATAATATGAGCAAGTATTGCGCCTTGATAATTCAGCTTCAGATTCATTAGTTAAATAAACAGCTTCCAGCGATAGTTCATTCATCATCATAGAAAATAACCTTACCGTGAATGATAACGCACCCATAGTAGAGGTCTTGGCTAATGAAGCGACAAACGGCTTTAGATTGTAGATATGAGTATATATCCCACTTGAGAGATCAAATTCTTCCTAAAGACAAATCTGAGGCGAGGGCCTTACAAATATAAGCAGCCGAGTATACAATTTTTCATAATATCTTTTATAGAAAAATCACAACGTAATCACTATTGCATTGTGCCAACAATGAATAATCTATCCTTCGGTTAACTAACCTACATGAACGGATTGCTGGAGTTCATTGTGGATATCAAATCTTGATAAGGCGTTCTTTTTTAGTAAGATTCTAATGGCTTAAACTAGCAGCTACCACCAAAAGACTCGTGAAAGGATGCCATGATTTCCAACAATTCTCCAATATGCGCCATATCCCGAGTATCGTCCCTACACCCTACCATTTTGATAAATGGGGAATGGACTTGGTTGGACCCCTCCCTATGGCTATAGGAAAAATGAAAAATTCGGTTATAGCAGTCAAATACTTAACCAAATGGGTAGAGTCTAAGGCTATGTCTAGGACTAGAGCCCATGAGATTTGTGATTTCCTTCAAAATCAGATTTTTATCACGATTTAGAATCTATCGCATCTTGATGGCGGGCAATGAGCCCCAATTTGAAAACATAATTATGACATCTTTTGATAGAATACACATGATATATGAGCACTTTTCGACACTATATTATCCGCAAGCAAACGATGAAGTTAAGGTAACAAATCAAACTATTCTAGATTGGATAAAATAGAAATTAGAAAGGGCCAAAGGAAAATAACTCGATAAGTTATTTGAGGTCCAATGGACGTATAGGAAGACCCATATATCGTCCACAGGTGAAACCTCATTCTCGTTAGTGTAGGGAATGGAAGTTGTGGCCCCTACTAAAATTATCATTCTCAGGCACTAGGTCACGAATTATAAGAACGAAAACTATCCCTTGACTTAACCAAAGAACAACGCGATCATGCTAGGGTCGGTCTGATTGCTACAAAAACCTGATGAAAAGCTGATTCAACTCTAAACTAAAACCACAAGCTTTGAGAGTAGGCAAGTTAGTCATGAAAAAAAAAATTAGCAAGAAAAAAACAAGAATGCAAGAAACTTGGCTCCCGGCTGTGAAAGGCCATACAAAGTATTCTTACCAATCGACTAGAAGACATGGATGGTAACATACTAAAATATCCCTAGAACATCAATCACTTGAAATTGTATTATTATGCCATGCAGAACAGATATGCACTATTTTTTCCTTTATGGTGGCATGAGAGTTTTGTAATGATGCATATTATAAGCCTTTTATTTAATGAAATATTCCACTCCTAACTCATCTTCTACTCTCATCTATATTAAGTTAAATAGATGAGATATTTAGTCATAATCACCACAAGATAATCACTTAACCGCTGGCTAGTTATGATTACTCTTCTATATTTAATTCTAAAATGAAAGCTTGTTATCACTAAAATCATAAGGGGTCGAATAGGGATACAATTTAGCGAATTGTTAAAAACCACACCTTTATGGCTACACAAGGGGCCACATTGTGCCCTGACTTCTAGATTCACCTAAGTGAACTTGTTGCTTAACCATACCTACATGGCTACGCAAACGGCCACATTAATTTTAGGCATACATGTTGACCGAGCGATAGTTCATTTACAACTAAGCCTTCTAGGTTACGCAAAAGGTCATACTAAGCCTTGACTTACAAATTCTAATACACTACCTAGTTAATAAATCAAGCCCAATGGGCTACACAAGAGGTTATATTGTACCTTTTTCAAAATAAATTATCAATTGGACCCTCTGCTACAAATACATTACCACAAAGATAAATAAAATACTAAGAAGACAACTTCATACAAAAAACAAACATCATTTACAACACAATTTGGTTTCAAGAAAAAATACTACAAGTAGGCAACCTTCACCGCCACATTTTTCATTAGCTCTGAGTGAGGTAGTTTGGCTTTATCTTGAAGGACAGAATCTTGGTTTGGTAAAGTAAGGTTAGAAAACTCAGGAATGGCCCACCTCGATTCCAACCGATGCAACTTTTAAATCTACTTTTTTTTCAAAACCTTGTCCTCAATTTCTTCATCCTCATCACTCTTTTTCTCATCTTATCCTCGTCAGAAGAGCATAGACGCTCATCCTTAGGCACCAAGTCTTTTAGGCCTTTAATACAACCTTAGGATTCATCTTCCATATGTTTACTATGGTGCCCTTAAGTACCCTTTCCGATAGGTCATGCACAACATCTATTGTATTATTTTCACCAACCTTATAGGCTTATCATATTCTATGACTGCTTTCATTTGGCTGGTTTTTATCTCTAGATCGACATTCTCTACCCGCACTACACACATGTTTGTTGTAACCTCTTTCATCTCTTTCAACAGCACTATATTCCAGGCTACAAGCTCTGTTGTCCACTTCACCAATGTGTCATTTTTACCATTTTGGTCCCCACTTTGGGATATCAGAGATCCTTTAAATTTCAACAGATTTTTATTTTATATCTTTAAGGCATTGCTTTCTGCACACATCACACTCGCAACCCCATCAACAATGGTATTATCTTTGACCAGCTTTTCAAAGGGAAGATAAGATGAAGCGTAGGCCCGTTTGTATCTCATCAGCTCTAGGTTTATAATGTTACCAAAGCCAAACACTAAAGACTCGGACGTGTTTCACTATTCATATATAAAGAAAATAAAACCCATCATTGTTACCATCTTTAGCTATAGGAGATAACAATACTCAGGCTAATAATCATTGTTAGTCTTCCATATTTTGAGTTTATATCAAACTAGTTCTCTATGTTCACTTTTATCACATACTGATCCCCTAAGTTTTAGAAATTTGTATTATTAGTCCCCTCACACATGTGAGTACTGAGAAGCTGACATGTGGTAGCCCAAACATCAATATTTTGTCTCACTATTGGTCCCTTAAAAATTTGAAGAATGTGATTTTTGAATTAGGGATTTTGGAGGAAGACTATGTGTTTCTCGAATTATGGTTTTATACTTTTGGAGGACCAATAATTAAACAAAATATTGATGTTTGGGTTGTCATATGTCAGCTTCTTAGTACTTACATGTGTGGGGGACTAATAATGCAAATTTATAAAACACATGGGACTATTGAGAGACAAAAGTGAACACGGGGGATTAGTTTGATACGCACGCGAAACATGGAGGACTGACAATGGTTTTTAGTCAAATACTCATTTATGTTTGACCAAAAAAAATGTTCCATCGATAAATAATTTTGAAACGACAAGCATAAAAACCTTTGATATACGACCCAAATGCTACAAAAACCGTTTAAAAAGGTATTTTCATACTTATATTCAACTAAATATTCACTTGTAATACCAAAACTATTCAATGATTCTATGTAACCTTTAATTTTATTATATGAAGTATAACTATCTTTGAAAAATTCCCTTCTATCTCTCTACAACAATTCATAAAAGTTAATATGAGATATCTAAACCATAATCGTATTTAACAAATGACTGTACACTTTTGGTTGTCATATATGTCTTTTGAATCTAATACGATCTGATATCTCTTTAACAATCAAGTCTGATGTCAAATGCTTCTTACTTTCTTTCGAAAAAACAATACCACAAGTATGTTGTCTCACATACTTCTTAATGACCACAAAGCTAGTGTACATATCAATTGATGCATAAAGTCTCTTCGAACATCCCCTTAAGACTTTATTTTTGTAATGAACACTTATTTTTTATCTGGTATTATGCATATATTTAAATCAAAAATCATTATCTACCGCATAACGAGATAAACCACTTCTTAAAGATGCATTTTTGTCCTCGAAAACTTGGCCAACACCTCTTATACCATCAGCAACAAAAAAATAGCAATATTTTTTTACTTATAACCAAAAAAACTAACACCATAACTAGTTTCCTCACTAACTAAATTATCGTCTATAACTTCAAATAAACTTAAAACGATTTGTTCTACTGTTTTTCGATCAACCACATCCAAACAATATTTATATTAACGGTTTGAGCACTAAATGATCGATAAGTGATAAAATTGTCGCAGCATCATCATTACTATTTAAAAAATAATTCTTAAATTCATTACAACAATAACTAAACTTAGAAACTCTTTAACCAATTTTTTCCATTTGATTACACCAAAATTTATCATACCTTTAGAAATTTCAAACTTAAAAATATAAATTGCAATTTGATTATTTAGTTAAAAAAATAACCAAATTTTCACATTAAGCATATTGCATTTTACACATACATAAATAATATATGGGTATGGCTATATATACCCAAATGCGGTTTAAGTATACCCAAAAAAACGCAGTTGACTTTTGTTTGACTTTTTTAGTACAAACAAATCCTTGAACTTTTATTTAATATCCAAATTGCCACTAAGTAAAAAAACACTAAGTATATCCTAGATATACCCAATTCACTAAACAAGCTATATGGCTATGTATACCCAAAAAAACACAACTCCCTACTAGATCAAACCCCATATTACTACAATTTTGTGAAGTTCTTCAAATTGTTCTTGAACATTCAAAGTTGACTCAAGAACATTCAAACTCTTTTCAAAAAAAATTAAACTTCTTCTAATAAAAACACAAAATCAAGCATGAATCGACCGAAATTAAGGTAAAAACTTATTTTTTGGAAGTTTTTTTTATAAAAAAAATAAAGATTTAATTATTAAAAAAACCACAATTTTATGGTGTTTAGCGGCCATTTTTCGGCCGGAAAATGGCCTCCAAACACCCTAAAATCATGATTTTTTTACCTAATTCAACCATAACCCTAATTTTGATACTAACACTAAGTTTTTATATTTTAGTTCGCCTGGTTTTAGTTCGCCGGATAAATTAGAGAGAAATTGAAAGTTTTAGAAAGAAGTTAGAGAGTGTAAGAGAAAAAATGAGGTGGATGGAGATTAGTAAAAAAAACCTTGTATACCCATAAAAGGATAATTTGTCAAAATTTGGGTAAACTTATACCACCTTTGGGTAAACTTATACCACCTGGTAAACTCAAAATTAAGTATACTTAAATCACATTTGGTATATATAGCTTGACCTATAATATATAATATATATATATATATATATATAAATAATAGTTAGTATTTAGCCGGAACTTGTAGTTTGCAGTCAATTTTGATTTCTAGAAACTTTTCACTCATTTATAAGGTTAATTATACATTTATTTTGACAAATACAGCATAACCCAAATATAAAGATACACTAAACTTCTTTTTCAAATGAAAATAAATCTATTAAATGTGGATTACAAAATGTTGGTCCTATCTTAGGCCAAAAACTTGGTCGTTCAAAAGAGTACATAAAATTTCTTAATAGATAATATCTGAAGACAGTCAAGTATTTACCTATGTAGGGCTAACCGAGGTTTGAGATTGGCATCAAACTTCGGTCTGAGTTTAGGGAGATAAACAAAATAGGTGAGAAGAAAATGACAAAATGAAATATTTGTACGTAGTTACCATGATGGGTACAACGAATAGATTTTAAAAATATTTTGTATTCAATAGATAGAATATATTATCAATAGATATTGATTCGTTATTTGTAGGTTTTGAACACTAAATCGTAAATGAACTATTGAATTTAATGATACATAGTTTATAAATTTTTAAAAATTTACTAATAGTTTTGGACTATTCATTTTTGTGACATACAGTTCTTATCAATTTTAGATAAAATTATTTGTAAGACTAAGTTTATCTAAAATAGAAAGTTAAGAGTAATTTTATAAAAAAAATAGTGAAGGTACCATCTATCACAAAAATTGATAGTCAACAAATTCAAATCGACGGACTCTTAAAAATTCAAATATTATTTGTCATTAAATTCGATAGCTACTCGTCAAAACCTTGAAAAAATAACTATAAAATTCAAATACTATTTGTTACTTCACATTGTAAACAAAACAACTAACAAGTGTTCTTTATCTAATTTTGAACAATAAATCCTAAATAAAATAGAAAAAAAAGTACTTCGATTTTGCTTCAAATGTAAAAAGGGTCTTAAAAACTTTTAGTTTTTAAATTTAAGATTTTTGTAACTTGGTTTTGATTTTTGCCAAAAACATTATTTAGTTTTAGCTTCTTGAACCAATATTTGGTCTACACAAAATCCTACACACGGCGATTATTTGGTTTACACAAAAAACAAACCTTTGAAATGTAAGTTGCAAGTTATATACATAACATACACTTCCAAGCTATAAACATAGAATAAACATATCCGATTAACTACTCCAAGCTTCTTCCTTATATTTGAGTTAAGACTCATCTATAACTTGGTTTACAGACTACGTTTAATTCTTTGAGTTTTCCAGTTGAGAGAAGCAAATAATGAGCATGCGAAAGAACATTATCAAACTATGCAACACGGATGAATGCAAATTTACATTGAGATTGACTAAAAACTTGAAAGTAACTGCGGGCAGTTTTTCCCTAAGCAAAGTTTTAGGCGCTAATGAATCTTATTTACACAAAAGAATACAGAGTTGCCTTGGCACAGAACAGAAAAAACTTAATGTTTGAGCCTCAGAAACTCACATGGATTTAGGTAACAAATCTAAAGACTGTTTTTGACGTGGCGGCGAGCTAGTTTTTATTAGTGTGGGGAAGTCGGGAGGTTTGGTGTATATATCGTCAAAGTGAAGTTTAATATTCCCACACGCTTCCAGGTCTTCGATATCATCTATCGCTGTTGTTGTCAATCTCCGTGAAGAACTCCATGGGAACTGTTCTTCCTCTTCTGCCATGCTTCCTTCAGACAAAGAATCATAATGCCTTCCGCGGTTGGTAAAGTCAGGAGGTTCAATAAAGCTCCCGTCAGGCTGTGTACCTTGGGGGCTGTGCCTCACTGACAAGGTTTCAAAAGGGAAATGGTTAGTAAAACCAGGAGGCACCATATAACTTGTTCCAGGCTGTAGATCAGGAGTGCTGGTCCTTCTCTCCGACAAAGAATCATAGAACTCATGGGAGGTGTGTCGGTTGGTAAAAGCAGGAGGCTCCATATCACTCCGTGTATTACAAGAGCTAGCCCTTTTCTCCAACAAACTACCGCAAGCCTTGTCAGAAGTCTTGAGTAAACTACTGGAAGGCTGTTGACTGTGAGGCCTGCTACTCTCTGCCAAAGTGTCACACAAGTTGTTAGAAGCATAGCGGTTGATAATATCAGGAGGGTCTATAAAACTTCCATCAGGTTGTGCAGTAAGTGGGTTGTTCCTATTCCACCAATCATCAGTAAGAATAGGATATCTAGAATTATTCAGCTCATGCTGACGCAGGACACTCTCCTGAAAGAAAGGAGCCGAGGATGATGCCTCCATATTTGTCTGCTCCCTAAAATCATCCTGCTTTTCCCAGAAATGCCTTCTATTGTCGTATCTTGTTTCATGTACCCGTCCATTTTGTTCGGTTATCCCAAATGGTAGCTCTTGAGTATCTCTCCAGTGAGCAGTCACGTGATGAGCTGGAGAGGTATAAAACCAATCAAGAAGATAAGGGTGATTCCTTTGGTCGGCATCAATCAACCATAAAGAATCTGGATGACAACCAGTTGTAGTTTGATTATTCTGTGGCATTTGTCTATTATATATAGTACTACTTCTGTCCTCCCATGCTCTAGGAATGGGGCTACCATGCCATGCTATGGATGAGGAATATGTGAATCGTGTATTTTGCTCTCGCAGTTTCTGCTCCCTAAAAGTTCTTAGATTCGATAGAAACTGCTTTCCCTCTTTATTTGGTTCCCCAAAAGGATAATGGCTTTGGAAACTGCAACAAAAGAATAGCGAGTAAAGAATGGCAGTTGTTCCATATGCTCACCAGAACGAGCATGGATTTCTATAAACAAGTGAAAGGGAAGGGAAAATGTGAACACATAATATACTTTAGTTGTTTGGATAAGCATTGAAATATATAAGAATTACAGATTTAAACAAGATAAAGAAATCAAAAATCGTAAATAAACTACATGAAAAAAGTATTTTCAAGTCACAAATTGGGTTGGTCCGTAGTTATACATACATTATTCTTTAAACAATCAACATTAAACAAGAATCGTCAGCTTTGTATAATCAGAAACATAAAATAAGCAGGATAGACTATCTCAGGTCCCCCTAGATATCAAGGTTTAACTAAAAAATTTGATTGGCCGTCATGTTCAAAGACAAAACGCAATTCAGTTTTTCTTTTCTTTTATGACTAGAGCAGTAAAATTGATTAATTTTTTTTCATTAATATCAGATTGAATCTTTTTCTGAGTTGATAATTCAATTTTTGGATTGGAAACTTATAGGCCCCAACCTTCCAATGTTTTTCAGGCATTCTTCTTAAAGTTTCCATTAAAAGAAACATGAATAATACTTGCCTCCAAAAATTTTGTTTCTTATTACATTATATTGGATCTATACTTGCATAAGCTACGCATTCTTCGTAAAATTTTCTACTAAAAGAAACGTGAAAAAAATTTGCCTCCAAAAACTATGTTTCTCATCAAATTATCTTAGACCTATACTTGCATAAGCTAACGTAGAATAACAGAATCCTATTATTCGAGTCCAAATGTTAAATACCTTAAGAATGATTTCTCCATCTTCCCCTGAGAACTCCTATTGCTACGAGATGCATTATGTGGTGACCCATATCTATTATTGCCATGGCGCTGAAAGTCAAAGGCACTAAACCTGCAAAACAATCAAACATGTATTTTTTTCTCACTGAAAACCTCTTCCCAAGTGTTACTGTATCCACACGACACAAAATATTTATATTATTTGTATATGCAAGACTAACCTGCAAACATCACCCACGCCATCGACTTTTTCTGTGAAATCGTTGATGAATTGTAAAATATCATCCACCCGCTGCAAAATACACAAACGATTCAGTCTAAGGCTTTTTGTAATATGGTTAACAGAATTGTTAGATATAGATAATCGAAAGATATAGAGTTGACCTTTGGGATTATAAAGATAAGTAAGAGCGGTGTAAGAAAAATCGAGACGATCTCCTCTAGTAACAGCATTGCAGTATACTGCATATAGTAACCACTGGTCAGTACAGGAATAAATGAATTTAACAAAGGTGATGTTAACCATATCATCCAGGAACGCCAAAGCTCGACAAGATTATATAAGTAGGAATTTGATTCAGCAGGAGAAACCAAACAATTGGGAACTTAGTCACTGGTTGATTATTAAAAGCAATTAATGAAGGGAGGGACACTACTAAAAAAAGTATAAAACTGAAAGAAAGCCAAAGATGATTAGCAAAATGGCAAAATGAATTATACTTGTTAATTGAAAAGGTTGATTCACTAACCCTTCAAGAATCAGAACTTAGACCCCAAGGAAATAAAAAGACTGCACTGAAGAGGATAAGCAGAACTTGCAGAATCTCTTGCCCATAGAGTATACACAGTTTATGCCTATCATGAGCAGACTAGCATGCCAGGAATTAATTTAAATTACCTGAAATAGTGTTACAAACTCGAGACGAACAGCCTCAGTATTTACTTTACCACGCCATCTCTTTGGCATATGATGAGTATGTTGGACAACTAAAGACATTGCACCTTCTGGATCGAGGACCAAAATATCATCCGCAATTGCAGCTCGGCTAATAGCAGTTACAGTCCCAAATACAGCAGCATACCACAACAAATTGCGACCAAATATCTACAAATTCACAAGTGTTAAAGATTCAGAATTTCAGATGCGTAGTAGAAAGTAACAATTTTCTAAGCTAATAATCCAGGATTCCTTGTCATTTCTTTCTTCACTACTTTCGTTTCAAATTTATTCTATAAGGCAGCTCTGGACCATATTTTATCAGAGCTTCAGCACAAAAGCATAATATGGTTCCTAAAATCTCTCTATTTCCTCCCTTAATATTTTTCCGCCAGAAAGCATTCATAAAATTATGAAAACATCAGCAAGTATTATGATAGATAGTGCTATATAATATAAAAACTAGCAGTAAGCAAGGTATTTTATCAAGGTGCCAAAGGGAAAGCACATACATGGCCCTCCAGCAGAGATTCTTCCAAAAATGCAATGATGATCAAGATTGCTGCGAAGCCACCAGAAACAAAAGATATAAACTTTGCAATAATAGAGATAATGGGTGATGGGAACTGCTTTAGATACTCAGACGCATGCACTACACTGCTGTTGATTCGATGCTTAAATAAATGGTCAACCTACACAAAGAAGAAGCAAACGTGTTAGTAAAAACGCTAAACAGCACATAAATAAATATGTTTCATATCAAAGATGGAACTTGTCACAACCATCCGTTAACATTTCACATCTGGACAAAACGAACTATGATCCAGCTTAATATTAGACGAACAAATGATACCTCGTTAAATTCCCTATAAATCCACTTCGACAAATTGGACCATCTTCGAGAAAATGCTGTAGTGGGATGATTGTAGAACTGTTCCGCGTGCTTAAGGAATAGATATACTACCATAAAGATAACAAGAAATGGAGAAAGGAGAAGCATTGCAATCCCTACTACCATTAGTCTTTTCCTTAAAGTTTTTGGATTCGTAATAAAGTCCTTCCTGACACAGAAGTTTCTGCAAAAAGTGTACAATCAATCAGGGAAGATAACAGGAATTTAGAAGTAAAACATGAAATGATCAAACTTATGGTTTATCATAATCAAGGATACTTGCATGACCAAAAAATGTTGATAAGGAGCAGTGCTCTTGACTTTACAGACAAGAGTAACAGTTCGCCTATATCAAATTATAAAGGAGTGACATAGAAGATTGATGGTGATATTTAAGGCAAACAATATTCTTTGTAAACAATTAGCAAACTATTTGTATGAAACAATATCCAGATACTTTAGCGTACTAAAAATGAAAACAAAAACTTAAGCATAATCCCTTCTGGAGTTGAACAAGTCCCTAAGATTCAGAAGCATTACTCCTCTTCGATTTGAAGAGTTTTAGCAAAGATAATCACGCAAAAAGGAACTCTAATAATGTTGAAAGTGCAGCAGCAAATGAAAGTGCATAGACGCGTGCTCTCAAAACAAGTCTATGTGCATTTCATTAAAGCATTCTACCAATCTCTTCCGTCACTAAATCTACATGTGTCGGCTAAGCCTTCTATAGAATGATAGTGCTCCTTAATATAATTACAGCTTCTTAGACCCATTTAAGGAAGAATATATAATATCACAACTTTCAGTCCAAGAGAAGGCCTCTATATTAGGCACCAAAACATGGAAGAGAAAGAGCAGTGTGAAAATACAGATATATATGTCATCTGACACATATCTCATACCACTTGGCATTGTTTCATGGATGAGCATGAAAGACCGGATAAACTGTCAATACCTTGAAAAAGGGAGAATATCTTAGTAAGCTCTCGGTCACTTGCTATATAGTGGGGTAAAAATTAAAGTTACAAACAACAAAAAAACACAGTTGAAACATGAAAATTGATCCGAGGTGCAGTTGCAAAAAAGTAATTAAAGTTGATAAATACTATTTGATATCACACCTATCAAACATGCTCTGAAGTATGCACCAGTTTAAGGTCCATTCAAGGGTTTTTGTTAGAATTAGGCGATATCGCACTCCATCTGGACCACACTTGACATTAGGACCAGCGCCTGGGACCCATTGAGAGATTGGAAAAGCAAGAATTCCTTTGTTAATCATACCAATCAAGTAGTTTTCCTTCCGCATGAGTCTCATCACCACTTCATGAGCGGAAAGATCCTTAACAACACAAAGCCGTTGCGAGCTTTGTAACCTAACAACCTTCTCAACAACTTTTTCCCAAGATATAGTTTGGATTTCATTGTCACTAATATGAAGACTGCAAAAGAAATACAAAGGAAATAAGAAAAAATAAATCAACACAAAGAAATCAATGGAGTACCGTTCAGAATTACCAGTTGTGATAGAAGTGACGAATTCCAAGAGTGTCTTTTAACTGGGCAAAGAACCTCAAAAAGCAGAAGATCCAATAGATAGAAAATATCACAATATACCCAACAATTATTCCCTTCGTAACTGTAAAAGGAGTCAAAGGATGCCGAATTAGTACTTCCTTAGCAAGGTCACAGGGCTTAGTTCCAGATTCAATCGCATCCATGCCACACTTTGCATTTCGAAGAGCATTCCAATCAACTAATAATAAGAAGAATCCTGAAAAACATATTGCAAATGCGAGACTAAGATGCTCGACAACCCATTTTATTATAATGCACAAAAGGCCTTTGTCGCAGTAGTAGCTATATAGCCTTTCAAAAAACAGGTCCAAATCAGAGATTGGTTCAACATTCAAACTTTCTCCATTAAGAAGTCCAGACGGGCTCTCACTGCCAGAACTTGGTAACCTTCCATAGCTAGACAATTCGATCTCAGCGTTCGCATCATCGAGCAAACCAGTAGTCAAAGATGATTCACCGTGCAATTTCCGTTTTATTATGTTGAAAAAATTTGCAGCCTTATGTCTGCTGGACATCATTCAAAAACATAAACTATACGCCAGAAGAGCCAGTCCATTCCCCAAACCATGTAAACTGGCACATAAAGGTTCTGAAAATAAAGAAAGCATATAACTTGAATCTGTAAATATATTTAATACATATTGAGATTTAAGATACATAAATCATTTATTCATAGTACAGAGTAGAGAATTAGGAAAAAGCAGCAACCGAAACTAACATTGGACTGCACATAGAGAAAAAAAAAAAAATTATAAAAACTCAGTTGCAGCATTTCCAGATAGTAATTATTGTGATAAGCTTCCAACAAATTTTAAACATTTAAGAAATTTTAAACAAACAAGTATATTTCTAAGTTAAGCATTTAGTCATAAGTGGATGTTTAGTATGGTGTTTCACACGGCACTTGGGTACATCTTATCAAGGAACAAGAACTCCTAAGCCCTCTCTTTTCAACCAGAGATATATCAAAACAAAAGACTCAATAGGGAACTTTAACAGCAGAACTCTACACAAATCAAAATGTTAAACAGATGGCTATGGTTTTCTTGGTTCTGCATCGCAGCAGTAGGATATCAAAGCTAGCACGTGACCTTGTTAAGTTATTCTTCTCCATACTGCAAAAAGTGATCATATAATTAAAACAGATGATAATCAATGGCATAAGCTGCGTTCCAAGTGCCCAGGCACTTCCAATGGCAGAACACCCAACTCAATTAATAGTCCTCAGAACTCATAAATCGCCAAGGAAAAATGATCAAAACCTCTGCATTCTCTAGCACGAGACTTCAACAGCAGGGGACTAAAAGTTCATTATTGCTAAAAATCAATGATCTTAAAACATGAAAACAATTAACTTGTACTAGCTAATAAACTTAAAAATTAACTTTTTACTTGAATTAGACCACAAACATGTAGAAAACAACTCTCAAACAATCCACCGCCAATGGCTATGGACGTCAAATTAGAAATATAAAGAAAACCCAATTGTAAAACCTTAAAACCCAAGAAAAAGAAAGATCAGATTTTACCTGCGACCCAACAAAAAGGATAGCTGTAATATATGAACCCACGATTGAGGAAACAATTTCGAAAGTAGTGAAAACCCAGTAGTCGGTCCTTAGTTAGCAGAAACGAGAGAAAATCGAAAGCAAACTCGGTGGAGAGCAACAATGGATTGTTTATAAAAGGAAAAATCGTCGATTGGAGAATCGAAGAGAAAGAGTTGCGTAGAGGGGAGAGATTTTTATTTGATTTTAGTAAATATTGAATTTTGATCAGAATATTGAAGCAGTGGCTTTTGGGCTTTCGTTTCCTTGTTTCACTTTGTCTCAAGACTGAGACGTGAAGATATCTACCACGTAGGGAAAGATGATTATATCTATTAACTAGTAGCAATTGTTAAGCCGAATACTAATACTATAAGACTTCCGGTTCAAACCCATTCAAAATTTATAGGATCTTTTCACTATAGTAAATATTTACAAGTGATTTATATCTTACCATTTTAAATTTCTAATTGCTATTAACTATAGTAATTAATATTTGATACACAAAAATTTAGAGTTAGAGATTTAATAATTTATGATTAATACTAAACATGATATTGGGATTTATTTATTTATGATTACAGAATGCTAATATTTATTGTAATAATTTACGATGAATATAGTAATAATAATAAAATTTAACTAAGATTGAATTATCCGTAAATATCTAGTTTGCCGTTATCATTTAATATCTAAGATTGATAATTACCATTTTTTATTTTTTTTAAATCCATAACTTTCACTAGTTAAAATTTTATTTGCCAATCTTAGTTAAAATCAATTTTAGCATAACTTTCAAATTGATAATTACCCAATTTTATCAAACTTTATTAATAAACAAAATTGATGGTAAAAAATCACTAGTTAAATTTATTTTTTTAACCAAACTTTATTTTTTATTTTTTTTAAATCCATAACTTTCAAACTGTAGTTCGGAAAATATTTGAAAGTATCATCGATTTTGTATTTGTAAGACGAACAAAACTAGATCCATGGATGATATGTTTTGATTTTTAATTCCATGAAATCTAAGTGACTATGGTCTCGTATCTTTATCATCAATTAGTATATGTTTCGCATCTCTTTGCCTCATTATGTATAGTCTCGCATTTATCCACTCTCATCGTGTCTCATCTTTCAACTTTATCATGTCTAGTCTCGCATACTTTAATATTACATGATCTTTCAACTTTATCATGTCCGGTCTCGCATGATTTAATAATGTATGGTCTATCAATTTTATTATGTCTCATCTCGCATGATTTAATAATTCTGGTCTCTCTATTTTATCATGTCTAGTCCTGGATGACTTAATAATGCATGGTCTCTCAACTCTATCATGTCTCGTTTCGCATCTTTATCATCAAGTAGTACATGCCTAAAATCTCTCAACTTTAACATATCTGGTCTTGCATCTCTCTATTTTATCATGTCGGGTCTCGCATTTATCCATTTCACCATGCATAGTCTCGCATCTCTTCACTTCATCACGAGAGACAATGACAAAATAAAGTACGAGATGCGAGACCAGATAAACTTAATGTTAGACCAGGGTTACTGAGTCTCGTTAAAAAAATATCATCACTGAATCTACTTTTGCTCGTCTTAAAAAATATTTTGGTGGTACCTTCGGATTCTTTTTCTGAGCTTTGGTTTGAAAGATACAGACTTATTAAAAAATAAAATAATTGAAAAAGATAAGCTTTGATTTTAAAATGAGAAGTTGTTACGTGGATCGCGACGAAGCATGGGTATTTAAAATATTATTATAATATTTGATATTTTGGTTAAATTAAGCACATAAAATGAGTATTAGGTAGGTAATAGAGATACTTGAAGTATTAGATGACTATAAAATATTAATATTGGATACATTTATTTACATTTTCCTCTAATTAATTTATCATCATAGAATACTAAAATTTGAGTAACTTATGGTCGGATAAGATACCTACTTTAAACAAATAATTTTTTTAACTCGTATCAATTGTTAAACCAAATTTCAATATCGTAAGTTTTTTTCAAACCCATCCAAAATTTGTTGAATGTTTATTATAAATATTATAGGTACTGAGTTTGGTTATATTTTAGATTCTTTTATTGGATTTTTTTTATTTTAATTATAAAATTTAAAATACCTCGAGCTAGTTTAAATATTTACTTTTATGTCATTCGATTTTAAAAATTAAAAAATACATAAAATTCTATAAAATTAATATAAATCTAAAATCATGCTGATAAAAGGCAATTGATAAATTTATGGACCGATAAGTGAGCCGGTCGAGTTTATATTTATCATAACAAGGAAAGAAGCCCAAAATGTTCTTAATGGATTTTTGGACCAATAGAGCTATCTTGATCCAAAATGGTCATCATAAATAGTCAATGTCACCTCATTTTGAGGGAGAACCACTTTTAGTTACAATTCAAGTGTTGTTTATTTTCTTTCTCTACAACTTTAAGCATCGCTAACAAAGAAAAAGTAGTAATTTCCCTCTCTTTCAGATTCTAGTAGGTTTGTGACAACCTTGTAATTCTTCAGAAGAGACATGTAGCAGGTCAGGTAAACCGAGCTGGAGGTTATGGTACACATTGATAAAAACTCATCCATCTTGAAGTCAAAGATTTTTGAGGTAATAATACAAGATGTCAAAGTGTATCATGTATTGGGAATAGCTTGGCTAGGATATATGTCAAGTTGTTTAAAAAAATGATAATGTTCAGATAAAGGAGAAACCAGAGGCGTGCATCAGACCATTAGTGAAAAACTATCAATTTATCTTCCAATGTGGTGAGGGGAGTTTCACATTGTTTGGGAAGCTGGATCTCGACATTCGAAGGAATGGCCCATTTGCTTCTCATATTAGAAATTTCCTCTGGGTCGTCATACAGATAAACATTAGGATGGGAGATAACGTTCGGGTCATTTGGAGCATTTCGATGACTAATTAAAACCTTTATAGAGGGGTGACCCTAATTGTGAAAAATATACATATCGGACCATTTTTTATCCCTACAACTTGAGAATATATGTCGACTATTTGGATTACTAGAGGGTCGTAGCATTCTTTCTCCTCAATTTCACCAGAAGACAAATTGTTCGTCCTATCCTCACCCTCTTCCACAATCTTAAACGGGGGGCTTCATAATCTTCACTCTCTTCGAATGGCACCAAAAGAGTTTCCACCCATCAAGTTAGTAAGAAATAAATTGTGAGAGTGTAAATGTTATAGAGTGGACGGACTTGTAGGTGTATAGGGGCGAAACAGTCCACCGAATAATAAAATAGAAAGGAAGGTGTAAACTTTTAGTTCCCTTTGAAGCTAAGGATTTGAAATCCTCAAAAAATAATTTTTTATGAACGATCTTGTCGGATATTTTTTACGTTGGGAAAATTAATCTTTGGGAAAATATTCACTCTCTATACAGTTTCTCTCTCTAAATTTATATGGAGATAAGGTGCTTGGATCCGATATTTATAAACGATTCAATAATAGACATGACCTTGTTTACTACCGGATGTGATGTATGCCTCGAGCCCAATGACGGATTATGGTTCTATATTTTTCAAGACATCGTATCATTGGATCAACATGATCCTCACAAAGGATTTTCAAGTCATCATGACCGAAACGGTATGGGTGATTATCTGTCAGACAAGAGCAAGTATATTTACTCGCTATTATTTGAAGTATAATCATCTATTTGAATTATTCCCACGTATTGGACATGCGATTCTGTTATATCATATTCCTATTTTGGTAGGTTGTCTAGGAATAAGAGGTTATGATAAAGGGTAATTTGGTAAACTTATGGGACAGTAAGTGACTCGGTCGAATTTGTATTTATTATTATAAAATAGATACTTCAAAAAGAGTCTTTATGTATTTTTTATCTAATAGAGCCATAGGCCCAAATAGGTCATTAGAAATAGCTCATATCATCTCATTTTAAAGGGATGACCACTTTTAGTTACTATTCAAGTGATATCTACTTTCTCTCTCTCGGTTAAACCTCATTCACCAATCATAAGGCCTTAAAAATGGGATTATCAATATCGGACAGAAGATAAGAATTCATGACTGGCTAATGGCTTAGTGAAAGATCCCAGTTTTCCTCTTTCTCTTAGAGGAGGTTACAAAGCTATCCACTTTTAAGACATTCTTTTTTTTGCTTAGAGGCGATTTTTGGTTGGTTTTCATCAATTGTAGGAAGGTTTCGGTCATCTTGAGCAGCATTAGAGGGGATATAACATCTCGGTCATTTAGATTATTTTGAGAACTAATCAAAGGTATTACAAATGGGGTACCGATCGATGTGACAAATATATGGGTCATACCATATTTGACCCTCAAAATTTGAGAAGGTATATCGACTATTTGGACTACTAGAGGGTTGTAGCATCCTTCATCCTCTCGTTCACCAAAAGAGGAATAGTTCATCTTATCATCAGCCTCACTCACAATCTCAAAAAGGGTGTTTCATAATCTTCATTCTTTTCTAATGGCTTCAAAATCTTTACCACCCATAATAGTTCATCTTATCATCAGCCTCACTCACAATCTCAAAAAGGGTGTTTCATAATCTTCATTCTTTTCTAATGGCTTCTTTTCTAATAGTTCATCTTATCATCAGCCTCACTCACAATCTCAAAAAGGGTGTTTCATAATCTTCATTCTTTTCTAATGGCTTCAAAATCTTTACTACCCATTAAATTAGTAAGGGAACAAAATTATCAGACTGTAGACGGTCTTGTAGATGTATGGGGAACAGTATACCAAATAATGGAATGGAAAGTAAGCTGCAAACTATGATTTTCATTCAAAATTATGAATTTGAAGTTGCTGGAAAAGGATTTTTGATGGGTGATCTTGTTGGAGTTTTTTCATAATGGTAAAATTAACTTTTGGGAAGAGATTCTCTCTTTAGACATTTTCTCTCTCTAAAGTTAGATAGGGATATGGTTCCTTAATACAATATTTATAAATGATTCAACAATAGGCATGACCTTATCTACTAACGGACGTGATGTTTTCTTCAATCCTAGTGCCAAATTAAGGTTCTACATGTGATAAGACATCACATCACATGGTCAGCACGATCCTCACGAAGGATCTTAAAGTCATCACGACCAAATTGGGTTGGGTGGTTGTTTGTCGGGTGAGATCAATTCTCTCCGCTTGTCATTATTTGTAGTACAATCACCTATCTGAATCGTTCTCGCGCGCTGGAAAGGCGACTATGGTGCATCATATTCCTATTTTGGTAGGGTGTTTATAAATAAAAGGTTATTAATAATAGGTAATTTGGTAAAATTATGGGTCGGTATGTGATCGTGTCCACTTTGTATTTATTATTATAAGTAAGAAGCCTCTACAAGAGTCTTTATATATTTTATGGCCAATAGAGCCACCTAGGTCCAAAATGGTCATTATAAATAGCCCATATCACCTCATTTTGAAAGGAGGAACACTTTTAATTATTATTCACGTGTTATCTACTTTCTCTCCATAAAACCTCACTCACCTACCGAGCACCTACTAGATTTTATGGGAGGGTGGTTCCGCAATTCGCAAGAGCATCGTTTGCAGTGTTGAAGCACATGATTCACTAGTATAACATAACCAACCAAACTTAGAATCTTCACCTTAAGTTTTATATGTAAATTCAATTAAAACATTGATTTAAGCGAAGGAAACATGGGTTTTAGTTATGATATGTCAAACTTTATATCGTACGACGAAAAACAACCATGGAGAACGAGATACAACTATGAAGGCAGATTTATATTTTTTAATTTTTTAATCAAATTTTCACATGATAAAAAAACATAAATATACCATTTTATCTCTCAACATGTGACAAAAATAGAAATCATGGCGTGCGATATTTTCATAGAATTGTTGAATGTTCGTGCAATATTTTCTTAACATTGTCGATAGTTTGTGCGACATTTTGTAATTTTTTTATTATCTAATGTCTAATATTTTTGTAACATATTTGAACTTATCACGTGACATATAGGCAGTTTGTCATATAGTGGGTGCGAAATTTCATAAGTCTTGTATATGTTTTATACTTTGGTTTGACAATTTTATGTATGTTGTAAGAATCGGAGCAATCACCGTGTATGATGGCTGTTTACACACACTTGTCTATAAATCACAAGTATTACAAATCCAATTTAGATGCATGGGTTTACTCTGAAAGCCTCAATATAAGATTTATTATCATTGTTACCCTTTATAACTTTGGTAAATTAGGGAAAACTCATAGAATATTACAGATTTTGTGAGAAAAAAAAGTTTGTACATAAAAAAATTGATTGTCCTTTTCAGTTAAGGGCATATTTAGTTGAAGGAAAAATTGTTTATTGTCGATTGACCATGGTAGATGAGAAGTACAACATAGATTGGGCTTGTACTTTGAAGCTCATTCCTTAGCCGGTGGGACTTAAAGTGGATGAAAATGAGTTAGTACATAAGTTAAAGCTAATTGATAATTGGTAATCCTCCTAGAAATGTATAAGTGGGTTTGAAGTTCCATAACTCTAAAAATGTATCTAACATGCATACCATACTAAAACATTCGTCAAATACACCATTTAGTTGAAAAAATGAGTGAAACCCAAATACAATACTAGTTAACAAAAATGAAAAAACTCAAAACTATGTATTGATCACCAATTTTTGTTTTCACGTATCCTACAAATATCGAGTTATTCGACATATTCTTATGATTTTTTATCATGGATAGTACTTACAAGACGACAATGTACAAAATATAATTTCTCAAAATTGTTGGTGTTACATCAACCAACCAAACACTTTATATTGGTGTCCTCTTTATGAGTTCGGAGAAACAAGTGAACTACACTTGAGCTTTGAGTATTTTAATGATGATGATGATGGATAATATTTGTATATTTTCGAGTATTATTGTGATAGATCATGAGTTAGATTTTATGCAAGCTATTGGAGACATATTTTCATATGCAACCTCAATGTTATACAAATAACATATAAACAAAACATTATTACAAACATTAAAAGGTTGATTGCTAAATGAAACGATGTGAACAAGTTTATGGAATTTTATAATGTCGTAATTAAATTAAACACTGATGAAGAGTATGATACACGAGTAGCCATACTGAATGAAGTGTTCACTTTCTGGTCAAAGACTATAGATTATACTAATGGATAATACTATATGGGGAAAATTTTCTTCATCATTTCACAAATAAATATCAACATTTTGGTAATAGAATAACCAATCGACAAGTGAGAATTTCATTTTCAAACATAAAGTTTTTATTCAACATTCGATGTTATAATCAAAATATTTCATTGAAACTTTTAGATGATGGATAGCGCTCACAAGATTTTAAAATACTACATCGATTCAAATCACGTAGATATTAAAACCTTTTGGGTCAGAATCAAGAATTTTTTGTTTTTCAACACTCGAATATTTTAAAATCATTTCAGAGAAGTATATTATATCTATAGCGATTTAAAAGATAATTTATCTGTTTCAGCTTTAGATAATATCGTAAAAGATTATGAGCCTGTTAGAAATATAGGCATATATCAGAGAGCTTGCGGTTGTGTTGTTATAAAAATACACGGATTATCTTATACATATGAACTAGTTACATTTGGCAGATAACATATGTTATTTCCAAAAGAATAATACTATATATTGAGGAGAAATTTAAAGATTGTTCCTAAAAATAAAACTATTAAGGAAGATGCTTTAACAAAAAAGTATGAATAATAAATAGTTATATACGTAGTTAGAGGGTAGATATTCAAGATCACAATATAAATAAGGTGATATTTGGTGAGGTTTATTTTTGTTTGAGGGTAATTTTGTCCAGAGTTTTGTGGTATTTTAAAGGTATTTAATGTTTGGATAGAGTGTAGAGGGAGAATTGAGCTGCCTGGTTGTATTTAATTTTCATTACCCTCATTAAATGAAAGTGGTTGGGTATTTATACCCTTAATTGTGGGCCACATGGGCTTTCGGGTTGACTTATGGATTCGGGTCGAGTTCAAAGAGCCATTAGTTTTAAGCAGGTAGATAATTAGCTTAGTCATGAAGTGATTAATTTTTTAGTACATTAGTTCAGTCCGGACGGTTCAGTGGGTGGATGTTGTCCGAATTGCCCCTGTCCGGTTCTCATAAAGAGTGACAACAAATGCCGGACTCATCAATATTAATCCTCAAACCTAAAGCAAGTCGTGTACTAAGGTCAAAGGAACCGGTTACTACTAGAGGTAGAATAAAATGGTTAGGATCATTCGACTAAACGGGACAAATCTTTATTAAAATAGGTCATTGAGAAAGCTGAGAGTGCTAGCATGTCCGGTACGATATGTAGCATGGTTCTCTCCAAACTAAATTTATTGATATTATCCAAAATTATTGCAAAGTGGAAAATTACTCGACTAACTAATAAATTCATACATTAAATTTCTTATGTGTAATACATCCTAAAATATTTATATGATTATATTATTATCATAGAAGACGTTGTGCTAGACGACCAGTGCGGTTATCAGACCGTAGTTAGAGCGCTATATGGTTTAAACAAATCACGGACATCTGTGAGATAAGATTTGTTCTCTTAATTGAACGAGCATCGTGCCTTTTGGTTAGGAATGTTTGGTTGTGCACAAATGTTAAACAAATTATTTGATAAGATAGTTTGGTTCAAAATATACATGGGTATGTGCACCTTTATTTCTACAAGTTTGTATGGTTCTGGATGGTCTGATTCTAGAATTATACCTAGTATGGATGTAGTTTTACTCTAAAGAAACAATTGCATGGGAAATTCCGCTCAACTGAAGATTCAACAAAATTTAATGAAATGAAAATAGCCACACACTTAAATTTCATGGCCGATAGCAAAATTTACCAGATTTGACTTGAGATCTTTGATTGTGCTATAATTTTGTGAATACGCTCCACGTGTAGCTTGTTTAAAACATTTATATGATTTCTTTATGTGTTACTTGGATACGATATATTTATGTATTGTTTGAATATTACTTTTTCATCTCTCTAGTATTTATTCATATACTTATTTAAAAACATTTCATGGCATGCTAAAATTATTATTTTTCATAAAGGGTTAATTACGGTGGATAAAGTCGCACAACAAGTGTAATACATGGCCAATATTTCATGCATCGAATGTGAACTATATACCAATTATAGTAAAGCGTGTGTAGCATTTCATAGATGTTGTCATAAAATAGTGTGGCATGTTAGGGATATCCAGATGCTAATGCATAAAAAAACCTTATGGATTGGAAAATAATATAAATTACAGATACTTATTCTATGTAAAATTGATAATTTAAATAAGTTCTCATGCAAATGGTTACAAAGACAATGTATGAAAAACGATGATAACATATGAATGCTGAAATAGGACTAAAAACAACGACAACTTAGAAATGTTGAAAATGAAACAACGATAACTTAAAAATTTAGGAATTGAAATTAATGATAATTTAGGAATTTAGGAATTTAGAAATTGATAATAACGACAATATAAGTCATATCTTATATGCATGCCATTCTATTTCATCACCTTGATTTATTACTTCATATTTTTTTCATCAATCCGAGCTTCATACATAGCTTCGTATATGGTTTTTATTTGCCCATACAAGACATTTATCTATTCCCAAGTGAAACTATGGGTGAATTTTTAATTAAACAATTAAAATGCAGTTTGGAGTCCTTAAATACTTTCACATACCTTTAACTTCATATAGATGTCGTGATATTTTAATGGCTCGACATGATCCCTACTATAAATATAGTACAATTGGAATTTCATTGCCTCATAATAACGTTTTCCTCATTCGTCTTGATAGGTTTTGTCTACTTTTACGATGACTTTCCTCATATATTTATCTTCAAAAAACGTTCATAACAACGTCATCACTGTAAAGGGTTTAGTTTTTACAAGAGTTAAGGTTATATTTATTGAATCTTAGTTGAGGATAGTTCAATCTAACAAAACCTATCCATATCTGATACATGTAAGTTGTAGATATCTTAATCCATAAAAACCAACTGGTTTGAAACACCTATTGGATAAGACTAATGCAACCCCAAGACATTTCGATATTAACCCACATTATGAGTTCCAGTTTAATTTTACTAGAACTCTCGTGCTAATTAAGGATAATAAAATCCAAATAAACCAATCAATATTTGACACATATAAGTTATGGATATTGTAATCCATACAACAACCGGTTAAGAACACATGTTGGATAAGGATTACACCACCCCCGAGACATACTAGATTAAACCCATGTACTGAGTTCTAGTTTAATATTACTAAAACTCTTATGATATTTAAGAAACATATATAGATCAATCATCGCGAGTTCTTGAGATCGATAGCTCGAAGGTGCATATTTACACATGTGTGGTTTAGTGATAACATGTGAACTGGAAGGCGTAACCACAAGCCTCTAAAAACGATTGTATATCCATGAGGAATACGAGGAAACCGTTAAACCCGAAGTTTTATAGAGTGAAATCGTATCAAATGTGTGGTATAAGTAGGATAATATCATCTTACCCTAACTATACCTTGAAGAATTAAGAAATAGCTCAGGGGTAATTTTGTGTTATGCGAATATTTGGGGGTCCAAATAGTAATTGGTAAGAATTAAAGCTGAAAATGATAAAATCAAGAACACAAATCTACTTAGAGAATTTTAGGAAGTGAAAAGTGCTTCTGATTATTTCATAGGTCAAACTAACTTCTTCAGCCTCTTTAAATAGACTGGGTGAGTTAGTCAGAGAAATGGTTACATAATGGTATATTTATAATTCAACCCTTACATTTCTCCTAAAGCCTAATTTAACTCTATATTTACAGAACTTATCACTTTAGTCTCTATCAATTGCACTTAGGTCCCTGAGGAATATCTTTCCTTATCAGTAGCCCCCCTAGTTCTTATACAGATATTTATAAGAACTATTAGCTCCTCGAACTCTTCCTTGGGTCAATACCATTTTCCTCACTTTATCTCCTTATTATGATTGAACTCAATGGTCTGTGACTTCGCTTCGAACTTGCCAACTTGAAGTATAGCTTCGCCTCATCTTCGAATTTGTGAATAAGTGCCCATCGCTTCGAACTTGCCAACTCGAAGTATAGCTTCGCCTCAACTTCGAACATTATTATTAGAAACATAGTTTTGCTAACACTTCGAAATATCTGACCCCTACTTGATAGATTGATTAGACCTTTGATAGTAGACCTGTGATACTACACGTTTCCTTTTCGTTTCATATTCCACCCAATGAGAGCAACTTTTTAGTTTTACTTTTCCATATTCTCGACGTCACTCCTTTATCCTATAAATACCCAACTCTTCATTCATTAAGAACTTTTTAGAGAAATCACTTCTTAAACCATCTTCAACCTGTTCTTCATCTTCAACCTGTTCTTCAAGCTATCTTCAATCTGTTTTTCATAACCCTTCAACTTATTTCATCTTTTTCATCCACCAAAGCAATCTCTCATATCAATCCCATTGTATGAGAAGATACCCTAAATACAATAGATCTAAACCCAGAAAACCAGTAAAATCAAAGAAAACTCTTTTTCCCAGTTCCAGTAACCAAGTATTCGGTGCCTACGATTATCTTTGTATATCTCAAAGAGCCAAAGAGTACAAAGCTGCTGGGTTGATCTACAACGGTCCTCACTCCTCTTCTACTACTTTTAAGTATGGTAACTTCGACCCCAACCTTGCCACTTCGTCTTCGCCCTTAGCTTCAAACCCAGAAACTAATCCAGCATCCTCTCCTCCTCGAAATCCAGCTAATTCTCCATCGTTGAGACCTCATCGGAAATCTAAAGTTGTTACTTTAGACAAGCCATCAACTGATAAGAAATCACAACCCAAATCACCTATCCTTCAAGTCAAAACGACAAAAAACCTTCAATCCAACACACTCCCTTCTCAATTCGAGGCTATCAGAGTTAAACGTACCAAAAAATCACCTTTTCTATCAATGGGTGAAGAAGCAGAAAACTCCTCTCCTCCCCCACACTCTTCTCCTCCCCCACAAGAAGTGGATGACATTACACCAGAGTGTAGTCAGCCAATTCCTGTGACTCAACAGGAGACTCAAATCCGAAGTCGCCCTAATGAAGATAACAAAAAAGACGATTCTGAAGCTACTGAGTCTGATGTCGAAGAGGAATCCGAGGCTGATGGTGTAACTCCTCCTAAAAAGATTCGAGGGAAAAAAGCTCTTATTACACTTCCTGAGAGCGTTGCTGCCTTAGTAGGAGAAAATCTTAAACCTCTTTCTGCTTGGTATATTCTTGCCTTAAAGAATGTTCCCTACAGCTACTACCACGAATCAGAGAAGGAGAAGCTCAAGAAACTATGGGGGTTAACTGACAACATGACTCTTCGATTACCAGTGGAAGGAGAGACGCCTCTAAGCTGTCAGAAAGATGAGCTAATAGTGTACCCTGAGCTCTTCAACTGGGGACTTCGGTTTCCCCTTGATCCGATGATAGTGAGGTACTTCGAAATCCACAGACTGTGTCCAACACAAGTCACTCCCAACCAGCTCTTCACTCTATTCTCAGCAATCATGGTATCGAGGCTTGGAGGCATTCCCCTCGAAATCGAGGACTTCATCTCAGTAACCAGCATTTCGAATGGTCCAGTTTTTCCATTTTATTACCTAACTCTTCAGGATGACTTGAAAATTATCGACGACCTCCTCGAAGTTGACAAACTCTTTAAGCAAAGATTTGTCTTCCTGTCAGGAGCTTGGGAAAACGGCAAAGAAATTTCCGAAGCTAATCCTTCTAAACTCACCCTTACATGGAGAGATATTAGTAAGTGACATCTTCCCTTACCCCCTTTTTTTTATCAATTTATTTATCTAAATGTTTGTCTCCCTTTTTTCTTAGAAATTCCGAGGCGATTTAAGAGTCGTCGAAAAGAAGCCAAGGTCATCTTCCAACGAATGGCTGAATGGGCAGAAAAGTCTTGAGGAAATGGCTTTCATTCAGCCTTTGAGCCGATTAACTTCGTCAACAGCCATCTCTGGCGCATATCTCTAGGGGCAGACTTCCCTCAAGATCCGATGGTCCCACCAGACCCTATCCTAGCAGTTCAAAGGATACTTGCACCAGATGGGAAATGCTACCTTCCCACGCGGAACCGAAGTGAAAGCCATCTTCCCCTAAAGAAGAAAGGAAAATCGACCCATAAGAAAGCCAGCACAAGTAGGGCTAACCCTTCCAAGATTTCGAAGCGTGCAGCGAAAAGAAAAACATCTGCACCTCCGCTTCCCACCATATCCGAAGAAGACCAACCTATCCTGAAGAAGAAAAAGGACAACTCTCCAAAAAAGAAAAATAGTAAGTCCAGCAAGCCAACTGAAAAGAATGAGGCTGATATACTAGAAGCGGTGCTAGCTTCCGAGACGCGTGGGAAAACTTTTGTTGAAGAAAACCCTGAAGGAGGATTGACACTTGGAATAATCAAATAGACGATTATCTCAACTTCGAAGATTTTAATTCAAGTGGAGATTTTGTGTTTTCTGGTTCCCAACCTACCAATGTCATTCCACCGACTTCTATTGGGGCTGATGTGGCTTCGACATCAAATGCCATTGTTCCTGATCGTAACCACCCAACAGTCCTTCCTCATTCAGACAAATCCGAGGAGGTAGCTTCGATCCTTCGTCCCTTTGATAATTTAAGTGCTGCAGCTAATAAATTATGTGAAGAAGTGAAAATTTCACACGTACAATTAGAGCTTCTTGCACAAAAATTGGTCAAGAGCAGGAAAGAAACAGAGTTTGAAAAGACTTCAAAAAATGAGGCACTTCAGAAATTCGAGGCTGAGAAAGAAAAGCTCCTTAAAGATCACAAAGAAAAAGTCGAGGCTTTGGAGACTTCTCATCAGCTAGCTCTTAAAAACCTAAATTATCAACATTCCACTGCTATCTCCGAGGCGAAGAGAAAAGCTTCCGATGCTGATAAACTTGTTAAAGAAACTCAGAAGAAGCTGAAGAATTGCCAAACTGAGCTGACTACGCTTTGAACAAAATTCGAAGAAGAAAAGAAAGAGGCTGTCAAAAAGGCCAAGGACGACGTTGGCTCTTTAATGCTCGAAGGTATCAAAAAAGCTCAAATTGATACAGCTATTCAACTTCTTCAAGAAGTTCATGCAGCCTGTCCAAGGTTGGATTTAACGAACCTTTGGAAACAAGTTCCCGAAGAAAGTCGCCCAAGGGAAGCATTCGAGGTGCCACCAAGTTCCTCGGAAGAAGAAGATGCTTCAGAAGAGTCGTCGGAAGAAGAGGATGATGCTTAATAGACTAGGCATATTATGTTTGTTTTTTGTATATCTGACTAAGTAATTCTCACCTTTTGTAAACTTCGTATTTAATCCAATGAACCAGCAACTTTCTTTCTCTTAAACTTTTATCTCAAACTTCTAGTATACTTATTTAAATTTGTCGCTTCGAATATTAAACGTAGTTATTAAGGAAGGTACTTTGAAAGTTAAGATGCACTTATAAGACGCGGCACCTCGAAAATTAGATGCACTCATAAGATGTGGCACCTCGAAAAATAGATGCACTCATAAGACGTGGCACCTCGAAAAATAGATGCACTCATAAGACGTGGCACCTCGAAAAATAGATGCACTCATAAGACGTGGCACCTCGAAAATTTGGTTGTTTCTTCAAAGCTATCGCTTCGGAAAATTATTCGTGGTCAACTTTCAAAGATGATCAGTCTTTGCCAAGTTACCAAAATAATAAATCACACATTATAGTAAACAACCAATGGCCAAAAGAAATTTTATTAAAAAATTCAATATTAACCAGACACCTCGTTAAAACCTTTCTGGGCCAACAGATAAGGAAAGAGTATGTCTGTTTTACAAAAAATTCGAAGTTCAGTTTTACTCACAGTACAATTTCAAGTGCTCTATATTCCAAGGGTGTTTGAGCATCCTCCCTTCTCGATCTGACAACCTGTAAGAACCTGGCTTGACCCTCATTTTAACTTCGTAAGGACCTTCCCAATTCGGGGCCAATTTTCCGAGGTGTTTATCCTTAGCGTGAAGAAATACTTTTCGTAACACTCGATCGCCAATTTTGAATTCTCTTCTCTTAACTTTAGCATCATATCTGCTTCTCATTAATGTTTGATAATGGATCACATTCAAATGTGCCTTGACCCTTTTTTCTTCCAACAAATCAAGCTCCACCCTTCTAGCCTCATCGTTATCTGCATCGGAATATTGTAGTAGTCTATAAGAGGGCAATGTAGATTCAGCAGGGCACACAGCGTCCATCCCATATACTAAAGAAAAAGGAGTCTCTTTTGTAGCCTCTCTAGGAGTTGTTCTATATGCCCATAACACCTCTTGAAGATAATTTGGCCATTTCCCTGCTGCTCCTGCCAAATTTTTCTTCAAGCCATCCAAAATAGATCTATTTGTAACTTCCACCTGTCCATTTGCCTGAGGGTGGAAAGGAGTGGAGAAGCATTGCTGTATCCCTTTCGAAGAGCAAAAAGAGTCCATTTCCTTATTATTAAATTGAGGACCATTGTCCGTCGTTATTTTTCGAGGTACTCCAAAACGGTAGCAAATGTTACTTTGAATAAACTTGATTACATCCTTAGCTTTTGTCCCAGCTAAGGGTTCTGCTTCTGCCCACTTCGAAAAATAATCAACCGCAACAATAATCATCTGTCTTCCTCCAGAAGCCATAGGCAATGGTCCCACTAAATCAATCCCCCACCTATCGAAAGGAACCGCCTCTGAAATTGTCATTAGGGGTACTGCCGGTTTGTGTATTAAATTTGCATATCTTTGGCAAGTATCGCAGCTTCAAACTAACGACTTGGCATCTTGCAAAATAGTAGGCCAATAATATCCTGCCAACAATACCCTACGCGTTAAAGCTTTGAATCCACAATGAGCTGATCCATCCCCATCATGCAGTTCGGATAAAATGTTTTGAGACTCTTGCTTGCTTAAACATCGTAGCAAAGGTTTCGATGCAGACCTTTTGTACAATACCCCATCCAATACCACATAGCCAAGGGCTTTATACTTTATTTTCTTAAGCAAGTGTTTATCAAGAGGTAATATTCCCTTCGAAATAAAGTTTAACAAGTCAAACCTCCAATCTCCTCGAGCGCACATCGGATCATTCACTACCTCACTAACAACTTCACACTGCTCAGAATTCGGTATAATCGAAGGCGATGGTTGTGTTATGATCCACGGATATTCTTTAGAGTAGGCCATTGTTGCCAAAGAATCAGCCATTGTGTTGCTACCTCTTCGAATATGCTCCACTTCAACATTTTCAAACTGTGCCATCATTCCCCGAAGTTCTTGTAAGTACAAAACCAAACGTTCCTTTTTAGCTTCCGATACTCCTTTAACATGGTTAACTACCAACTGTGAATCTGTTTCCAAGCGCACAAATGTTGCTCCACAAATCTTTGCTAACCGTAATCCTGCTAGCACAGCTTCATACTCAGCTTCTATATTCGAAGCATGAAAGCCAAATTTTATAGCTTGAAACATAAATTCCCCTGTTGGTGCCACCAACTCAACTCCTGCACTCGACCCTTTGTTACTGGATCCCCCATCAGTTCGTATCGTCCACGTCGGATTCTCGTTCACCTTTTCAACACCTTGCTCTTTCTCTTCGGATCTGCTTGAGTGGAATTCCACCAAAAAATCTGCTAAAGCTTGAGCTTTGAGGCACCAAAAAATCATTCGAATCTGATTATACCCCGAAAATGCATCCATGAAAGTCAAGATTTTATTTCCCGAAGTAGAATCCACTAGCTGATCGATTCGAGGCACCGGAAAAGGATCTTTTGGACAGGCTCTATTCAAATCTGTGAAGTCCACACACATTCGCCATTTTCCATTCTTCTTTTTTACTACCACCGGATTAGCCGTCCACCTCGGATAATTGGCTTCCCTGATATGACCCATCTTATACAGTCGATCCACCTCGGCAACTATTGCCTCGGATTTCTCCAATGAAAAAGCCCTTCTTTTTTGAATTATCGGTTTGACCTTCGGATCAACCGCCAAACTATGACATATTATGTCACTTGGGACTCCCACCACGTCTTCAGACCTCCACGCAAAAACATCCAAATTTTCAGACAAAAAAGTCAACAACTTTTCTCGCATCGATAAAGATAACAGGGTGCCAATTCGAAGTACCCTGCCATCATTGAAAGTATATTCCTCTATTTCTTCATTGACCACCACAGAACTCGGGGTTGACCTCGGATCATCAATTCCCTCACCTGTTCCATCAGAAGACAACCCCCCAAACTGCTAATTCTCCATCAGATCATCGGAACTTTTGCCCCGTAGTCTAAATGCTGCAGCATAACATTCTCTTGCCACCTTTTGATCACTTCGGACTACGCCGACTCGGTCCTCAATCACATACTTCAAACACTGATGAACTGTGGAAACTACAGCATACATCTTCGCTAACCACGACCTCCCAAAAATAGCATTGTAACTTGATGGACAATCTACCACCACAAAAAGTACTTGTACTTTCTTCTTGAAAGGCCCCTTTCCCAAAGAAACTTCACCCTCGAACTCTCCTATCACATTTGCTGTTGCGCCAGTAAACCCTATGATAGTCCTTTCTGATCTTTCTATTCGAGGCAGAGCAGTCAATCTCTCATATGTTGACTTGAAAAGCACATTAGCAGAGCTCCCTGTGTCAATCAGCACTCGTCGAATCTCCACCCCGCATACTTCTGCTCCTATGACCACCGCATCTTCATGTGGCCCAGTAATCCCCCTCAAATCATCCCCGTCGAAAATTATAAAGGGCACATCCTTTCTGTTGCTTAGGTGTGCCGATGCGCCTCCCTCAATTTGTCGTGTTAAGTTTACTATATGCCTCTTCCTCGAATTATTAGTGTTGTTGGTCATCGAATCCCCTCCAAATATTGTTAGTGATTCGAAGAAGGCACACAAATCTCGAACACGTCCCTGACGCATCGGCTCATCTATTGACATTAACAAAAGTCGACTGGGGTCTGGTTCGACATATTCCGAGGCTACATCGAAACCATCCCCCTCACCTGCAACATCTAAAATCATTAGTGCAGTTTCCTGCTTAGAATTAGGATTACCAACCTTCGGAGCTATAGCTTTGGCATTCTTCCTGACATATTCCAGCAACTTTCCATTTTCGATCAGAATTTGCATCTCCTTCTTCAGAGCAATGCAATCATTTGTATCATGGCCGACATCGTTGTGATATCTGCAGAACTTATTATTGCGCTCCTCTCTTGGCCTGTTAATCGCTGGTGGCTTTCTAAAATTTATTGTTCCCCTCGTTTTTCATATATCGAAGCCACGCTTTCAGTTAGATCCGCATAATAATCTGGCCTTACCCACACATTCGGTCTGGATCTAAACTGTTGTTGATTATTAGAGTTGTGTTGATTATATCCCCCTTGATACGAGTTCGAAACTCCTCGGTTAGATACATTTTGATTGTTCTTTGGACGCGAGTGATTGTTGTTCGATGTGTTAGATTGTCCACTCCCTTTCTGAACAGTACTAGCACCTCCTCGAACTCGCGTCGATTCTTCGACCTTAATCTGATCATCAACCTGAGCCATAAGAGCTCCAAATGTTAACGCTCTGCGCCTCGTAGTCTCATCGGCTAAATCCCCAGGCAACAGCCCTTGCCTAAACGCCGCCATAGCCACACTTTCTTCACAATCATCCAATTCAGCCTTTGTTGACACAAACCTCTTAGTATAATCCTTTAACTTCTCTCCCACAGCCTGCTTGCATTGTATTATTGTGTCTCCATTGGCTCTCATTTCCTTGCTTCCCACAAACTGTCTTCGGAAAGTGGTATAGAAACCTCTAAAATTTGCAATTGACTCTTTAGGAATCTTGTTGAACCATTTCAGCGCAGTTCCCTTAAACGTTTGAGAAAAAGCTCTACACACCAATTTATCGTCATCTTCGAAATTAGTCATGTAGTTTTTAAATTGTTCTATGTGGTCATCGAGTCCCATCAAACTTATCAACTTTGGAAATATCAAACCGCCTCGGAAGCGGCACAGATCTGATCTCCCTGACCAATGGTGAGTCCCTCCAGTCGACCCCCTGAACATACTGGTCCTCATTTCTCATCCCCATAGTTGCATATAAACTGGACTCACCTTCATATTTTCGAGGCGAATATCTCCGAGGCGAATATTTCCGAGGTGAACATACTCGCCTCTCTTTCTTTTTCCTTCCTTCCTTATATACCCTAGCTGGCCGGAGCTCACGCTCTGCTCCTCTTGAACGGCCTCGAGAGCGTTCGTACCTCGGTGTTTCATCAGACTCAGAATCTTCGAAGTCCTCTTCATCACTAGAGTTTACATACAGTCGCCTTTGTAACTTTTCTTTCCTCTTTACCCCACTATACTCTTTTTTTTTGCTCAGAACGTGTTTTACGCTGTTCATAGTGATCATCGCCGTCGTCCATCGACTGATCCGACTGATCATTCTGATCGCCCCCTGCTATCTTAGACCTAAGCCTAGCACCATCATTATTTCCCTTCTTTTTTACCAATTCGTCAAGCTCTGCCACCTTCCTTATCATCTCATTCATTTTTCCTTCAAAATCAAATTGGATTGATTGAGTTGGAATCGATTTACCTACCTCTTGCGGATCGGATTTCAGTGTTTCCATAGCCTTGCGAACGGATGGATTGTCACCTTCCTCTGGATTCATCTTCAATCAGCGAAAAATCAAACAAAATATGAAAATTCGAACGAAAAACTTTGCAAAACGAAAACTCAAATGTCGATTTCTGATCTGTTGATCAAGGTATCCTCGCCCCCTCTTTCTAGCGCCAATTTGGTAAGAATTAAAGCTGAAAATGATAAAATCAAGAACACAAATCTACTTAGAGAATTTTAGGAAGTGAAAAGTGCTTCTGATTATTTCATAGGTCAAACTAACTTCTTCAGCCTCTTTAAATAGACTGGGTGAGTTAGTTAGAGAAATGGTTACATAATGGTATATTTATAATTCAACCCTTACATTTCTCCTAAAGCCTAATTTAACTCTATATTTACAGAACTTATCACTTTAGTCTCTATCAATTGCACTTAGGTCCCTGAGGAATATCTTTCCTTATCAGTAATAACCGCATCCTTCGTAAAAGTACCTTTTTAGAGAGAGAAAGTGAGAGCTAAACTAAGTAGAGAGAAAAATTAATATTATATTAATCAATCGAATCTATCAACTCGTGTGAGGTCCTTTTATAGTACAATAACAGGCCCCACACGCTTTAATTCCCACTTATTACATATTTAGTCCCTATACTTTTCCACTTATTCATAATAACTACTTCTATTGTACTTTTTACAATATTTCCCCAATAAAAACATTTTCTTACGATTTTTCCATACGTCTTTTATTCTCTCTCATCATACCTAACCGTGCTTGTATAGTTCTCAATAAACTATATATAATCAAAAGAAGTAACGTTTATAGTCTTGTTCTAAAAAATACAGCAGCCAAACATATGTAAAAGATACCCAAGTGACATGAAAAACACGTTAACTACTGCATGACTATCTAAATAATCATTATTGATATAAGTATCATACAACCAAGATAATCAAATAATTTTAATATTTCTACTATCATTTCCTTGCATTTCCTCACTAAGGTATAAAATATCAACACCAACCAGTCAGACAATTATTTCAACTCTCTTAACAGGACTAGAAAAGTTAACCAGATTAAAAGTATAACCTATTATAAGAAGACCTAATGATCCTGTGGACATCATCTAGTGTGGCCATCATCTCACAAAAAATAGTATTTACAGATCAACGCTCAAAGAATGCCTCAAGTAGGTGAATATTGGTATACCAACATGAGGACTCTCTAAAATAGGGCCAAATTGTATTTTATAATCTTGGTTTTAACCCGAGTTTGACGTGTAAGATTCCATCAATGATCAATATCATATATAGCGTAACAACATAATGATACTTTAGCCTATAAACATATAGAAAAAATTAATGACATAATTAATGACTTTTATTCAAACATATGGTTTTAAAAAGCTTACATCATTGTTAAATAATCTATATGCCTTGTGCTTTTTGTACTCCTTGAACTTTGAGCATAAGTCAATAACTGAGGATTGACTCTATGAAACACGTTTTCCTCAATTGGGGCTAGAATACTACTATGTCTTATATTTAAAATCCTCATTCTAACTGGTAAATGACTCATAGTAGGTGAACAAGTATGTTGATCTCGCTAGCCTGAATATATGCATTAACAACTAGACGTCAACAATTGCAATTACTAATTCAGACACTATATGATGTTTGATTTTGTCATACAACCATATCTCTCTCCGGTTGCTCGTCATTAGATGTGGAAAATGTACGAAAGGGAGAGACATCCTAAAATAGTATACAAAAATAAGTTTATGAATAATTATAACAACCAAAAAAAAATTTATGAAGGATATCAACGTGCCAACGTAACCAAATAACAAAGATTAGTGTCGAAATATTTCACAAGAGTTCAAAATTCTTACATCAAATTATGTAAAATTCGGACAAAACATTAATTTTATTTATGTTCGTATGTCGCACTAAACATGCAAAAAATGGGTGAATTGCCACATATTAGGTGCGACGAATGTGTGAATTATCACATACCGGGTGCAATGAATTGAAGAAATATCCTACGATACCTGTGATATTTCTTTAGACAACCATGACTGCCAACAAAACCCAAATCATTCGATTCATCACCATTTTCTACAAAATAGAATCCAAACATAGATTTATAGTTACCATATATAATACAGCTAACTAATCATCAAACACACACACACACACACACACACACACACACACACACACACACACACACACACACACACACATATATATATAATTTCAAACTAAAATATCTAGCAAATATAGATCGAAATTTAAAAAGAAATATATATCACAGAGTTTGTAGTAAGTACCTTAATATTGTTGTGAAGTTGGATTTTCAAAACATAACACTTTTAAAATGGATGTTATTGAGAGGTTTTAGATAAAAAATTTAAAATAAGTATTATGGAGAGAGATTTAACAAAACATACTAATATAATAAAGGGTAAAATGGTCCTCAAAATGAGAGAACTAACAAACCTAATGTGAGATCTAGTAGTGAGAGATCCAACAAAATAGGTATAAGATATAGCCTAACTCATGGATATTTAAAAACAATTTATAAACTAGACTATATCTCATGTTTTTTGTTGGATCTCTCTGCTAGGCCTCATGCTGGTTTTGTTGGATATCTCACCGTTCTTTGACATTTTTAACTTTTTACAAAAAACAACGAAATTTAGATGTTTAGTAAATTGTGTAGTGCAGAGTTGATATCGATCTATATTTTAGATATATATAATATTTCAAAATGTTGGGTTCTTTTGATTTTTTAGAGTCTAAACTGTTATCACGCGCGTGGACCATGCGATAACGACGAAACTGCTAAGCATAAACAAATGATATCGCATGAGTTCAACCATATTAAAAAGTCACAAAAAGTCAAGTATTTTTTTTAAATGCTTGATCACATTATAAAGTCAGTCTGAAACATGTGACCTATTTTAATACTTGAAAATTGGCACATTTATTTGATGCTCTTAATATAAATCAGTTCATAATGTTTAGCCTTCCTAAATATTTTAATGTTTTTTTATACTCTAAAGTTATTTTTATGGTTGATATATTCAATAATTGTTCTGGATCTGCTTAGATCCCCTTTTTACTCAACAGTTATCCCAAAAGTATTCATGATAAAACTGCAAAAAATCATTTCTCTGGATTTAGCTCCAGATACATCACAAAGGTTTTCAAAGGTTTTTTTTCAGGTCCTCATATGATCCTTAGCCTCCCTGCTTATAACTAGCATATCGTCTATATATACTTGTACATTTTTTTTGAAAAAACTGTATTAACTAGCCTTTAGTAGTTTTCTTTTGCATTATAGATTAATAATTGTCTAGTTGCATCATGAATACACATCTATGAAGGACATAATCATGTTTCCGAAGTGGCATGTACTAATTAACCAATACGTCGAACTATAAAGTGAGTCCTTTAGGCATTCACTATTAAGATCGCTGAAGTCTACACACATACACCATTTCCTATTTTGCTTTTTTAGCCAAAATCGGGCAAATAACTTCCTTCAATGGCAAAGTTGGTTTAGTTTGGTTACTTTGATAATGATGAATTATATTTTCTACTTAGTAACCGTTATTTGGCTTTGATTTATTAGCATGGATTGATACTAATGGATAATCGATGACATATTATTTTGGTTAGGACATATAATACATCGAGTACATCTATGTTTTTAGAAATGAATTCTAACAAGGTAGTACAAAGTAACCATTGTACGTCTGGACCGGTATGGACCACATGTTTTTTATTCAACTGAATTCTTTCACTTTCTCTCCTATGTTTACTATTTTGAAAGCCTTCCTAGAATTATCCATACCATCTAATGAGATCGGAGCCCTTTATGATTAGTATTTTGAAGAGAGCCGAGAATCAACGTAATATTTATGTGCTATATGCTGTTCGTTGTGGACTACACCTATTATAATACTGATAAAAAATCTAAAGGATTAATATATGTTAAAAATGATGGAATTTATTTGAGTTAATATATGACACATGAATATATATATATATATATATATATATATATATATATATATATATTTGTATAATGATGGACCATTCACCATCATAAATAGACACTTAACATTTTTTTCAATATTCTCATTGTTCAATAATCACATCCAATTTAATATTTCCAAGTAGTGGGGTTCATGCCCCAATAAAATTAGATAATACCTTATTCAATGGTGTGAGAGGTGTTATATTATGTATATGATCACATACCCATTTAAAAATGATATTTACTAAGCTATCAATATGAACGAGTATTCTTCTCATCTAAAATTCATCATTCTTTAAATTTAGTATATTTTTTAAGAACCGGAGTCCTCTTTCATAAGCAATATTTTATGTCTAAATAATATTTTTAGTTTTAACATACACTTAACTCTTAGGGAAATTATTATTCTTTCTTGCAATACAAGTATTTACTTATTTTATAAATTTATGTGTTGAATATATATATATATATATATATATATATATGCTTGCTTTTTTATTATTTAGTTTTATACAAGCTTTAAAGCACAATAATCCTCTTTTAAGGTTTGGGATAATATCTTATGTTATTGTTTTTACATAGTGAAGAAGAGTCCCATGTATAGTGATCAAGTATGAGTGAAAAGATTTTGGTGGTTTGTTATTTTATTCAAAACATCCGAGTGCTTAAGAAGTATTTATGCTATTTTGCACAGTGGTGTTATATGAGTACAATAATATTGTTTTAGCATATTTTCCTAGTTTTGTAAGATAATTTATACGTTTTGCATAACGCCATTCTATGAATACAAGTGCATGTATTAAAATTACCGGTTTTGCATTAATATAAAGGTGCACATTCGATATATGTAACCAATATGTAATAAATCTTAAAGTAAGATATCATCAAAGTGTTATAATTAAGATGTTGCCTCATTAAAACTGACATGTATTATCAAAGTTGAAAAACATTACACCCTAAGTACATAAATAAAAATTTAAAAGAGAATTACCAAAACAAATAAATTTATTTATTAGCAACCTATCCATTTCATTGGGTGTAAATTTTCAAATGTACGTGTCTCATGGATGTCCAATGGTTTCTCTTTCATTGTTTTACAACTTATAAATACTTGTTTTGATATTTGCATTTACCTTATATGACCATTCTCATTTATGTCTCAATTTTCCAAGATATTTATATTTTTTAGTGGAGGAATACCATTCTCAAGTCTTGATCTCCTACAAGTTTAAAAAAATCCCTTAGAATCATAGTTATTTTACATTAACATTCTATAGTGTTCGATGCACAAATGCATTTTAATTCGTTTATTTTCGGTCAAGTCTAATTCTACTATTTTGTTTTCTTTATTTCTTCCATTATAGTAGTCTTTAACTCGAAAATAAGGAATGAATATTTTTGTTGGAACCAAAACTTCATCCCTATAAACCATACCAAATGGAGTTTCTCCAATTATAGGATTTTGTATGTTTTAGTAGTACCATAAGATGTCTTACAGTGTACATTGTCATTTTCATGCCGAACCTTAAATCATGCGTCTGATCTCTTGTATTAAGGTTCAGTTAATTACTTTTACTTTACAATTTCCATGTGGATGGAAATGTACTACAAAGTTTTGTTGGATCTTTTATGCCAGATATGCATTTCATTATTTGTTTTAATTACTCTTGGGAATTTATATCCATAATATATGTTAACTATAAAGAAGTCAATACATTTTTTTGTTCGGTTTCTTACCTATGTTTATACTCTTACACATTTTGAGAAGTAATTCACTGCTCCTAAGAGATATTGCCAAACCTCAAAGATTTTGGAAGTGGTCATATAATGTATAGACCATTCTATCAAATTGAACTTCTTTGGCATCTATTACTGCCTTCTCTTCATGAGGTACTTGCTTATATTGAACTTGATAAAAAACGTTATTATAACTTTTGGTTTTATAAAATTAGATTCTCTTTATATTATTTGGTTATTCCTAAATTTTGGTTGACTACCTGCTATGGTTGTTGTATAATCTATTTTATTACTAAAAGCATCGAAATTCAACTCAATCGATTGGTAAAATAGTTTTCATGTTGTATATGATAATTGTAGCACAGCTTTAGAACAATAATTTTTTATAGCCTTCATCGTCTGGATTATCCAAAATGTTTATGGATTTTCCTTAGAAGATTTTAGCCTTTCCTCTTAGAACTCAATGATAAAATCATCCAACACTTATGATTTTTTATGGTTTTTAGTTCAAATAGGATTTTAAATTATTCGAGTTTAACTTGCCATCTTATTAATCACCATGATACAGTTAACAAACGAATGAGGTTCAAACTGTGATTGTATGAGTTTGGAAATAAGGTTGCATCTTTCTTCCTGCCACTACCAATGCTAAGGACAATTTTTCTTGACATAAGTATCTTGTTTTAACATCCACAAGAGATTTTCTAACATAATATATGGCTCGACAAGTATTTTTTCTTCTTTAACTACGACTACACTTATTGTATGGTCAAAATTATTAAGTATAAATAAAAGATATTACATGAGTTCAACCGTATTAAAAAATCACAAGGAGCCGACTATTTTTTTAATGATTGATCACAATATAGAATCTATCTTAAACATCCAACCTATTTTAATACTTGAGAACATGGGCGCATTTATTTGATGCTCTGGAAATAAATCAGTTCATAATGTTTAACCTTCCTATCAATATTTGAATATTTTTTATACTATAGGGTCGTTCTATGGTTGATAGATTTAATAATTATTCCTGATCTACTTGGATCCCATTTTCACTCAACAACTTTCCCAAAATTATTAATGAGCAAACTGTAAAAATGCATTTCTCCAGATTTAGCTCCCGATTTACGTCACAAAAGTTTTCAAAGGTTTTTTTCCAGGTCTCGATATGATCCTTAACCTCCCTACTTATAACAAACATATCCTCTATATATAATTATAAATTGTGTTTCTTTTTTGGAGGAAGAAACTTTATTAACTAGCCATTAATAGTTTGCTTTTGCATTATAGACTAGTAGTTATCTAGTTGTATCTTAAATACACATCCATGAAGGACATAATCATGTTCCCAGAATGGAATTTACTAATTAACCAATACGTCGAACTGTGAATGATTTCTTTGGGCATTCCCTATTAAGGCCTGAAGTTTACATACATATACCATTTTCTAATTTTTTTAGCCAATACCGGGGAAATGGCTTTCTTCCGTGGCGAATTTGATTTAGTTTGGTTACTTTGACAATGATGAATTATTTTTTCTCTTAAGTAACAGTTTGTTTTTTGCTTTATTGGCATGAAATTGATATTACTTGATAATCGATGACATAGTATTTCCTGTTGGAACACCTGTTACATCGAGTACATATAGGTTTTTAGAAATGAATTCTAACAAGGTAGTTCAAAGTAACCCTTGTAGGTTATGAATAATCTAGACCACATGTGTTTTTTTATTCAAGTGAATTCTTCTACTTCCTCTCCTAGATTTACTATTTTGAGAGCCTTCCTATGATCGTTCATATCGTCTAATAAGGGCTGCCAAGGGGGTAGCCGAGTTGGTTGAGTATGGCATGCTTGTGACCAAAGGTCATGAGTTCGAGTCCCTCTACATACGATTTCTCGGCTGAGCCTGTCACTTTGTGTGGTTTACCTTCTGGCCTTGGTTTGCAGGCTATCAAATCAGACTGAAGGTTTACCCTATGCGCACTCATTACACTCTGAATAACGGTTGTGGGTTCCCCTAAAAACAATATCGTCTAATAAGGTCGGAGCCTTTTATTATTAGTATTTTGAAGAGTGTAGATAAGCAATGTACTATTTGTGGGCTATATGTTTTTTGTTGTGGACTACACCTATTATGATTCTGATCACAGATCTAAAGGATTAATACATGTTAGAAACGATGACATTCATATGAGTTAATATATGACACTTGAATATAGAGTTGTATGATGATGCATCCACCATCCTAAATATGAATTTAATAAGTTTTCGATATTCTCTTTGTGCAAGGATCACATCTAGTTTACTATCTCCAAGTGGTGGGGTTTGTTCCCTATTAAAATTAGATAATACCTTATTCAATGGTGTGAAGAGTGTTATGTTATGTATTTAATCACATGCCCTCTTAAAAATGATATCTATTGAGGTATCAGTGAATATGTATTCTTCTCATCTTAGTCTTTTTTATTTAAGAAACAATGACCATTGTTTCGTTACGAGGCCAAACCATCATTCTCAAATCATCATCGATCAAAATATATGGTTGGATGAAGTGTGATCGATCGATTGAGTCTTTGGATTATCAATATGGAGTATAATACCTATTCCACCACATGTCTCATAAAGGATTGTTATCTACTTTGGCAGGGGTGCTGGAGCTTGGTTCTCTACACTAGGGGGATTAACCTGAGTTGCTAAAGTTTTGTTGTGGTTGAGGGAGTTTTCGGAGTCGTGGAATATTAACAAACTCAATGAGTTTTTTTTATAATCAATGAGGCTTTGAATCCCAAGTTCTAATTTTCAATATTATCTTATATGATTGCATGTTTGGTTATTTATTTGCAATACTTATTGGGGAATTTTTCCTTTTAGGAGTCCATATTTTTCCAATTTTCAAAAATGAATTGTGTCGTTGGTTTGGTTGTAGATGGTATCTAATTTTTCCACGAGTTCAATATACTATATTTCTAAGCCCCATTTAAACTTACTATCATGCCTAAAATCCATCGTATGTTTGAAGGTTATTTTTTTCATAGTTGGTCATGAGGTTATCTGTACGACTGAACGAGATCCATAAAAAGAGGTGCGATGTGACTATAAACAAGATTATATGTATGTGGTAATAAATTTATGTATTAGGTTTACTTCTTAATCTCATGTACATGGTTTTATTCCCATTTATCTGCTTTACCACTTGGACCAATAACTGTATAAAGTTTAAATTTTCAATTCATGATATACTTTATAAGTAATCCTAGGAGGATTCATTGTCTAAAAGCAACACATGATGCAAGATCGTGGTAATTTTCCAGCTATTCTTGTTTCAGACTAACATATTTGTGTACTTTATGAGGCTTTCATGAACCTCATATGTGCAGTTGATAATATAACTTCCAACATCCCGAATAATCTTGCTTCATATGAATTAATCTTAAAAGGTAGTCTATGTTGCATTGAAAGTATGGATTGAGCTTAGGGGTAATTAGTTAAAATAGGTTAGAGAACTTCCTCCAAAGGCCATAGAGAAATCTCTATACTTAAGTTTATTTTCATGATTGAATTCTAAGATCTCATTTCTAAACTATTCAATGTGATACTCGGTGTCACCTATCCTATCAAATTTATCAATCTCATACTGGTCGGATATCTGAGATAGATATTCCTCCAATTATTACTAATGCTAGTAGCATGCAATAAATTTATAGGTGGTGTTGAATTCGTTGCAACATGGATACTTGTAGTTCAATATTTTTGGAGCTTTTGAGTTTATCAATTAATTTTGTTGATATATTTATGGGATCTACTGATTTACGACCGTGAAAAATTGATTCATTAGGTGAATATGTTGGTTTGTGGACATGAGATCCCGATGCAATTGTGGTAAAAGTTGACTCACTGATGCGAACTGAAAGTTTGTTAGTGGAATTTGTCGATTCATATGTGGAAATGGTTGGTTCAACAATAAAATTAGTTGGTTAAACCTTGATGGTTAGTCAGTTGTGCCTACTTAAGACATTTCACACGATAATGAGTGCCTTGAACAAGCATTATGAAGTGATATTGGTAGTTTGGATGAAAAATCTGGTTCGATAACATGTTCGCTACCTTATTCTTCGGTTCAACTCAATACTCTTTTAACAAGACTGGTCTTGCTTTTTGTCAAAAAATAATATTATCTTCATATTAATCCTCTTTCAGATACAACCCCATCATATCTTACCCATAATACTTATTTTTTTAGATGATAATTTTGATGTTCTCTTTAGGGTGAGTGATTAATGGACCTTGATTATGAGGTGCAAGAGGTATTATATCCCTCATTATAGTTATATTGTTTACGATTATGATGAAGTCCAAATTATTTCTCTTGTTTTCCAATTTTAGCAACAACGCTAGTCTCCAATGGACCTCGAATGTTGGGCTCGAGAGTTGATGCATGTGATATTTTTTAATTTTGATTTCAATTTTTTTAACGAATGATGAAAAAGGTATTTTTGAAAAAAGGAACCTATATTTCCTACATATAAAACTAGTGATAATACTTGTATTTATATAACTAAAGTGACCAAACTATATAAGAGTGGAGAAGTATGAGAGCAATTGTAAAATTATATTATGAATATGCCAAGATGCAATTCTTCATTCCTCGAAAAATATATAAACATAACTAGATATATAAATATATTAGTTTGTAATATTATGTGAATCTTTTCCTTTGATCCAAGAGCAAAGATTCGTTTATTTTTTTAAAATATTCTTTTATTAAATAAAGTATTAGTATATTGGGAAGGAGAGAACGTATTAGTTCTGATTATAATTGTTTTGGGATTAAACAACTTTGAGAATACTATATTGGGAAAGAGAGAATAATTAATTGTATTAGAATTAGTCTTCCTCCAAAGGATAATACTTTATTGTCATAATCTTGTATTTTTGTTCTGATCTTAATAACAAGTCCATCAAAGAAACATGCCTTATTTCTTAGGTGAATTAGTATACCAAGATATTTAAATGGAAATTGGATGTGATTAAAACCTGCAACACTGGCTATAGCAGAAATATTTTGATTACTCGTATGGTATGAGGTGATTTTTTTGTTTTTTTATTGTTTATTGATTGACCAAACATATGTTGATGATGATCAAGAAATTTACAAAGTTTATTAACATTATTGATATAACAATTCATGAAAATAATCATGTCATCAGCAAATGCTAGACACAGTATTTCCATTTGATTTCTTGAGTTATATTTCATTGCAATGTTTTCTTGAAAAATATTTTTTATTCCTCTTAGAAGATATTCTTCAGTAATGATAAAAAGGCTGGGTGATAAAGGATCATCCTGTCTTACACCATTGCTGGATTTAAAATAACATACCGATTGACCATTTATTAAGATTGAGTAGTTAACAGATTTTATGCCTTTCTTGATTACACTAATTACTTGGTTATTGAAACCAAAAGCTTTTATCATGTTAAATATGAAACAGAATTGCATTTTGTCAAATATTTTAACCATGTTCAATTTAAGTATTACATTTGCACCCCTAGGTTTCTTGTTTATATCATGAGCCAATTCTCGGGTGATTAAAGTAGTCTCATGAATACTTGCATTCTCCATAAATCCAGCTTGATATTCAGATATGGTTTTTAGAAGGATGTTGGTCAAGTTATTATTGATAATTTTGGACAGTGTTCTATTGAATACTATACATAGACTTATAGGTCTATAATCTTGCCATATTTTAGGAGAATCAGTATTTGGGATAGGACATATAACAGTAACATATATGCATTAAGGAAAATTTCCATTGAAATGATCTTGAATAGCATTACACAAATCTATTTTTATAATATGTCAATAAGTTTGATAAAATTTTGACTTAAATCCACCAACCTCATCAACATTGTTGGGGTTGAGAGATTTAATATATGATAATATTTATTTAGTAGAGGGAATAGCCAATATGAATTTGTTATCCATTTATGTTACAATTTTAGGGATTGCATCGTGGGATATTTCAGGAATTTATTACCCATCTCAAGTTTTATACCAATTAGAGGCACTTCTTTGTTGTGAGAATTCCTTTTCTCTTGCTAAAAAGTTCAAACATATGGCCTTGGTTTTATATAAAATAATTTTATTACTTAAATTTTGAGTTTCTTCAAGGCATGATTCAACATTCTTAACATTTTCAGCAACTTGGGAAATATTATCAAAGATATCTCCAAAGCTAGCTTTGTTCCAAGTTTCTAATTTTTGCTTTAATTTTTTTTAATTTTGACCAAAAGATAGTAATTTGTTGGACAATGAGTTTTTCTTTCCAACTATGTTCAACAATGTTGAGGAAATCATTGTGGAGGATCTACATATTTTGAAATTTAAATGAGGAAATTGCTTTGTTATTTTGAGAAGAAATGGATATACAGAAATTGTGAATGGTTTGAGCCAATTTTGGCTAGATGTTTGACCCTTGTGATATTAAAATACTCATTCTAGGCTTAATTGTGTAAAGTTTTATCAAGTCTTTTTCATTATTGTTATTGGACCAGGTGAATTTTGAACCACTGAATCCTGGATCTTCAAGTTGGCAACCTAAATTCATACTGTTGGAGTTATCCATACCTCTCAAGCTGAGGTTAGAGTATGCAAGTTGTTCTGATGCTTTTGTTATTTCATTGAAATCTCAAGCAAGTAACCACTCTTGCTCAGTTATGGAGATTTATCTAAGGTTGTTCCATAAAGATAATATTTGGTGCCTAGAGAATTTAGCATATGCAACGGTGACCAGAAACTCTTTGTTTAAAGAGGGTTGTTTCACCATCATATGAAAGAATTGTTCATTGTTTTTTAAACATGCAATTTGAAAGTTATCTTTCCAAAAGATCCAAATTTTGTTATTAATATTAGTGTGACCATTGTTAAAACTAATATGTTTAGAGATGTTTTCCATTTTATCAATTAAAATTTAAAATTACTGACTCTTGAAATACAATGAAGTTAACATTTTCTAGTTTTTAATAAATATTTTAATATTCTTAAGGTTCCTTTATTACCCACACAGCGGGCATTCTAGTTTAAAATTATTATAGTCATTTAAAAAGTAAGCTTAGGGATCTTGAGGATCCTTTGAAATTTGTATTCTTTGAGGTCAATGGACTTTTAATTACTTTTTACTTTGACGTTTTTCAATCTTTTTGCATTGTTTTTGTTGATTGCTTTCATTAAAGTTTTTTTTCACTATGTGGAGTTAATGGGAGACTGCATGATCTTAATATTTTAGGATATTCGGTATCATTTCTAGTTGAATTTATCTCATTAGATAATGATATGTTTTTATTTTCTAGTTAAGATCATCAATAATTTCTTTGTTACTGATTTCATCTGATTTTTTTTTGAATTGAAGTCAATATTATTCTATCCTCATTTTTGTTATTGTTTTTTTAGGCTGAGAATTTTCCATATTGTTTGTAAAATGGATGGATTTTGGCAAGGAAGATTTATATAACAAGTTGTTATCGGAGTATTGAGATTGAGGTGACAGAGGTATTATATCCCTCATCATGGTTATATTGATTACAATTATGATTAACTCCATATTATTTCTCTTGTTTTCCAATTTTATCAACAACACTAGCCTCCAATGGACCTCGAATGTTGGGCTCAGGAGTTGATGCATGTGACATTTTTGAATTTTGATTTCAATGTTTTCAAAGAATGATGAAAAGAGTATTTTTTTTAAATAATTTGGGAACCTATATTTCATATATATGACACTAGTGATAATACTTGTATTTTTTTAACTAAAGTGACAAAACTATATAAGAGTGGAGAAGTATGAGAGCAATTGCAAAATTATATTATGAATATATCAAGATGCAATTCTTCATTCCTCGAAAAATATAGAAAGCATCATTAGCTAGATATATAAATATATTAGTTTGTAATATTATATGAATCTTTTCCTTTGATCCAAGAGAAAAGATTAAATTATTTTTTATTAATACCAAATTAACAAAAGAGTAACTTAGAATAATTAAAAATATCCTAATAATAGGACCAAAGGTCTTATGTATTAAGTACGTACATGATATAAAAATATATAATTATATGTTAAAATTTATCAAGGAATGTCATCCTTGATTCCCAAGCTATTGTCTACTATATTCGATGACTGCTACTTGCTACAATTCCAGCAGTATAAGATTTCCCTTAATTTAGTCAATCTTTATTAATTTTATACTTGTACATGCAATAAAATTGATTGTCATGCCGAAGCCTGCTAGATAAAAGTGAGATACAAGTTTAAACACCAAATCATCGACATATATGTTCAATTATCTTGACGTCATATCCTACATTAAGGTTTTCAAGCAACATAATAGCTCTTAATTGATCAGAAGTTTTAGGAAATAATGGGTCACAATTTACATGCTGCCTTAGGATGTGTTTTTTAACCAGTCTACATCATAGTTTTACTCATGTTATATATGTAAAATAACCATTGTTGATGCTATTAAATTTCTACAACATTTAATTAAATATTTGAGAAACTAAGGGGTTTTTTCATAGAAAAAAAATTCAAATAAAACTAATGAATCAGTTTCAATATCAACAAGTTTGTAATCATTTTTTTCACAAAGAACAAGGCCATCTAAAATTGCCCTCGCTTCAGTAATTAAAGAGGATTGTTTACTGTATCGTCTACCTACTGATTCAATTAATTCACTCGTACTGTATCTGATAATTATTCGACCACTAGACTCAACATTAATCTGACTAGCACCATCACAGTTTAATTTTAACCTATTGTTCAAAGGGGTTGTCTATTTTATAAAAGAATGTGACTTATGACTAACTAAATGATGATAACACTCAAGATCATTACAAGATTCATGTTATTAGACCAGAGCTTAGGTTTTAGAAAACCATAGACATTTAATGTCAATAATATGTATAAAATTTTCTATATAATAAATTTGGAAGAGGAAAACTTATTATTAAATTTAAGATTGTTCTTGGCAGACTATATGCACCACATAATGGGAGGAAAGATTATTCTAATATGAGTGAGTTTGTTTTTAGATAAGAACAAAAAATTAATAATATTTATAGAAGACATACGATTGAAAATTAAGATCACGAAAAGACTTACAGAGTATTTTCATACTTCCTAGGTCTGATTACAAGAGACATACAAGTGGTGAATATATTCAATATTACATCAACGTTGGCACTTTGATGCTAAACTGAAATGTTTATTTTGAATGCAGTATTAACAAAGATTCAGCCTTTCAAGACTCTTTCCAAAAGATCCAAATTTTGTTATTAATATTAGCGTGACCATTGTTAAAACTAATATGTTTAAAGATGTTATCCATTTTCTCAATTGAAATAATTAGCTCTTGAAAAGCAATGAAGTTAACGTTTTCAGTTTTTATTAAAGATTTTAATATTCTTAAGTGTTAGAATATTCACGCAATAACATGTTTTTAGTGCACTAGCATGTAACACATTCACGATGCATAGTATTAAAAATGTGTGTCATGTTTGGATATTGTTAGAATATTCAGTGTATTAAGTTTCCTTGTATAGGCCTCTAAGTTCTCAATATATTGAGAGGTTTACTTGGGTTTATTATTATAAAAAAACAGTTCAATACAAAAAGGAACATTTTCTAATAAACACAAAACCCTAGTCGCCTCCTGCGGCTACTTCTCTCTTTGTTGTTTAACATGGTATCAGAGCACGTGGGAATTTAACATGGGAATTCTGAATATCCTCAACAAAGATGGCTGGCAATGAAGTCGTGGTCAGTCAAATCCCCGATGAATTAACAATGCAGATTGCTGCCATTCTGAGAAATGGTCTCGGAACACAACAACAAACAACTAACCCCGAGAATTTATCCCTAGGGATTAAACTCGGTGGTGACAACTATGCCCTATGGGCAAACCTGATGAAGAAACCAATTGGGGGAAGGGGGAGAGGTTCTCTCATTACAGGGGAGCCGATACCTCCATCCAAAACTGACAACACATATACAAGGTGGGAACAAGATGATCAATGTGTTTTCACATGGATTATCCAGAATCTTGAATCCAGCTTGGTGAATAATGTCTCGCAATATCCCACTGCAAAAGCCCTCTGGGATGGGTTAGCCACCACATACGGTTCTGGTACAGATTCGTTACAGGTGTTTAAATTCTGATCCAAATAGAAAGAAGATAAATCCAAGTTGTATTGCACTCATTGTGGGATGAAGAAACACACTAAAGAGACATGTTTCCAGCTGGTTGGCTATCCAGAATGGTGGGAGGACGGTCATAAGGAGAAAAATAACTAGTGTTTCAGATCTAATATCAAACGGGCTTCATCTACAAGTGGCGGTGAAGATCCGACTAAAAATGAGCAAGGAAGTGGCACTGGTTTTGGAGTAATAGCGGCGAACTCTATGAAAAACTTGGAGGTAAAGGGTTTGAGAAATCAATGAATTGGATCTTTGATTGCGGGGCTACGGACACCATGTCTTGTGATCCTAAAGACTTTGGTGACATGCCATCTCCAAAGAAGTCCCATATTGAGACTGCTAGTGGATAAATTTGTGAAGTCAAAGGGGGAGGTTCAATTATTTTTTTGGAAAAAATGGAAATTAAAAACTGCTTCTACATTCCTTCACTATCCTTAAAGTTATTATCTGTTAGTCAAGTGACAAAACAACTCAACTGTGTGGTTCTTATGTATCCATTTTTTTGCATTTTACAGGACCTTCGTACGAAAGAGATCATTGGGCGTGGTACTAAACAAGGAGGTCTCTATTATGTTGATGAGGTAGTTCATAAGGGACATGCCATGCTTGCTCACGGAACAACCGAAAGGCAACTTTGGTTATGACACCGGCGACTTGGTCATCCTTCTTTTAACTATCTTAAAAGTTTGTTTCCTAGTCTTTTTTTGATAATTCTATTCATGAGAAATGTGAAACCTGCATTCTTGCAAAAAATCGTACGGTCTCATTTAATCAAAGTAATACTAGAGTTGATTATGCTTTTTCGCTAATCCATTCTGATGTTTGGGGTCCATCACCAAATTCCACTAACAATCAAATAAGATACTTTGTTTTATTTGTGGATGATTTCTCAAGAATCACTTGAATATACTTCATGAAACATAAATCGAAAGTACCATAAATATTTGTTTTTTTTACAAAATGATTTTGACTCAATTTGAAAAAAAAATACAGATTCTCCGTTCTGATAATGGAACAGAGTTTGTCAACCAAACAATGCATAATTTTTTCAAAACAAATGGTCTTATCCATCAAACCACTTGTCCAAACACACCTCAACAAAACGGTACTTAAGAACGAAAAAATCGTACTTTACTTGAAAACTCGTGCTATTATGGTTGAATCTATAGTTCCTCATTCTCTTTGGCCAGAAGCTCTTACTACAACCACGTATCTTGAAAATCGTCTACTAACCCGATGTCTAGGAAATAAAACTCCATTACAAGTGCTTGCCACCCAAGTTACAATTCCATCTGTTATATGACCTTACCACCTCGTGTGTTTGGTTGTTCGGTGTTTGTTCATATCCCTAAAACTAGTCAAAACAAACTTAATCTGTATGCTGAAAAGTGTGTATTCATTGGGTACAATGTCCATCAAATGGGTTATCGGTGTTACAATCCGGTTACTCGTCGAATCCATGTCACCATGGACTGTAACTTCTTAGAATTTGATTATTTTTTTGACCACCAATCTCGTGCTCAGGGGGAGAAAGTAAGTGAATCACTCGACTGGTTGCTATATGAAAGTTACTTTGAGGATGTGCCGACATAGTCGGTAGATGGCGCCACTGAACACGCCTCTTCCAACATAAAGGAGACTGACGAGGCAGTTCTTACCACTAATGATTCTCCCGAAGACAATGTCCAACAAGAAATAAATGCCATGGATACTACTAGTGAATCAGCCGAAGAAAATATCCATCAAGAGGTAAACAATTTACAATGTCATAATTCACAAAATTCTACTGACCATGACATTTCAAGAAGTTCATTTGTTGAAACTCAAACTCTGGTTCTTCCCTCAAGAAAAAATAGAGAGGTTCCTCCTGACCGATATTCACCGGAACACGTTCCTCGTGCTTCTACATATCCGGTAAAAACGGACAGGAAAGGAATGCCGAAGATTGCAAAGGCATTTTCAGCTACTATTCTCTCTGAACAAATCCCTAAAACAGCTCAAGAAGCTAAGAAGATGACTGAATGGCACGAGGCAATGAATACCGAAATGGAAGCTCTAAAAAAGAATGGTACATGAGAGAATTGTGTGTTACCACATAGGAAGAAAGAAGTCGGGTGTATATGGGTGTTTAATATAAAATATAATTCCGATGTCACCATTGAGCGACACAAGGCAAGATTGGTTGCCAAAGGATATACACAAACATATGGTATAGACTACTCTGAAACGTTCTCTTCATCAATTTGATGTAAAGAATGCTTTGTTACATGGATACTTGGAAGAAGAGGTATATATGGAACCCCCACCAGGGTTGTCTAATGGTTTTCCAGAAAATGAGGTATGTAAACTGAAAAAGGCATTATATGGGCTCAAACAGTCTCCTCGTACTTGGTTTGGGAGATTTACAATGGAAATGAAGCAGTATAGCTACAAACAGAGTAATGGGGATCATACCTTATTTTGCAAAAAGATAGGAGAATTAGTCACTTGTCTTATAATATATGTCGACGATATGATTATAACGGGGAATGACGAAGAATAAATTAGCTCTCTTAGGAAAAACCTCTTCAAGGAGTTCGAAATGAAAGACCTTGGAGGATTGAAGTATTTCTTAGGAATCGAGGTTAGGTCAAAAGGAGGGATTTATATCCCCCAACAGAAATATATATTGGATTTATTAGCTGAAGTTGGCATGGTGGATTGCAAACCAAATGACACTTCTATGGTTGTGAATAACAAACTAAAGATAATTGAAGGGGCCAGACCAGCGAGTAAAGAAAGGTACCAAAGGTTGGTGGGAAAATTGATTTACTTGGCTCACACTCGACCTGGCATTGCATACGCGGTGAGAGTAGTTAGCCAGTTCATGCATCACCCTTAGGAACACCATATGGAGGCAGTAATGAGGATTATTCGATATCTCAAAGGCACACCATAAAGAGGCATAATTTTTAAAAAAAATGGACACCTTGATATTGAAGTATTCACAGATGTTGATTGGGGAGGGAATCCTAATGACAAGCGATCAACTGATGGCTACTTTACTATTCTTGGAGGTAACTTGATGACTTGGAGGTGTAAGAAACAGAAAGTAGTATCACCGTCAAGTGATGAATCAGAATTTAGAGGAATCGTTAAGGGGATTACTGAGATACTTTGGTTAAAGAAGATAATGAAAGAAATCAGATACCTTCTGAAGTGTTCAACTCAGTTAATGTGCGATAATAAAGCTTCGATTAAGATTTCAGAGAACCCGGTACAGCACAATAGAACACGTTGAAATAGATAGGAACTTCATAAAAAAAAATATTGAAGATGGGACAGTCGAACTTCTGTTTGTTAGATCCGAAGACCAACTGGCAGACATCCTGACAAAAGCGGTTGCTGCAAGAACATTCGAATCAGTTTTATCCAAGTTGGGTATTGGTGATCCCACTACACAACTTTAGGGGGAGTGTTAGAATATTCACGCAATATCATGTTTTTAGTGCGCTAGCATGTAACACATTCATGCTGCATAGTATTAAAAATGTGTGTCATGTTTGGATATTGTTAGAATATTCAGTGTATTAAGTTTCCTTGTATAGGCCTCTAAGTTCTCCATATATTGAGAGCCTTACTTAGGTTTATTATTATATAAAAAAAGTTCAATACAAAAAGGAACATTTTCTAATAAACACAAAACCATAGCCGCCTCCTGCGGCTACTTCTCTCTTTGTTGTTTAACATTAAGGTTCCTTTATTACCCACACCGCGGGCATTCCAGTTTAAAATTATTATAGTCATTTAAAAAGTAAGCTTAGGGATTTTAAGGATCCTCTGAAATTTGTATTCTTGGAGGTCAATGGACCTTTAATTACTTTTTACTTTGGCGTTTTTTTTAATCTTTTTGCATTGTTTTGGTTGATTGCTTTTATTAAAGTTTTTTTTCACTATGTGGAGTTAATGGGAGACGGTAGGATCTTCATATTTTAGGAGATTATATATCATTCTGGTTGAATTTATCTCATTAGATAATGATATGTTGTTACTTAAGTTTTTTTTATGTTAAGAGCATCAATAATTTCTTTGTTACTGATTTCATCTGAATATTTTTGAGTTAAAGTCAATATTATTCTATCCTCGTCTTTGTTATTGTTTTTTAGGCTGAAAATTCTCTATGTTGTTTGTAAATTTGATGGATTTTGGAAAGGAAGATTTAGATAACAAGTTTTTATCTGAGTGTTGAGATTGAGGGTTATTCCTCTACAACAAGTTTTAAGGCATGAGAAGATTGATGAGTTGGAGAAGTACTTTGCACCTAAATTATTGAAGCCAGATGTACACCATTTTCATTTTCATAAGTTCAATTATTTTTAGTGGTAATAATAATAATATTATAAAATATATTGCCTTCGACCGTTGAAGTTTTTTGCCCCTCAATTAATGATATATCGTCCTCTTCATATGCAGTCTTCTTCTCAATAATACTAGGAAAATATACTTTTTTATTTAAGCCAAGAAATCTCACCGCAATTTATTTACAAGCACCATGAGCCTAGGATTTAGGCTTTGTAGAGTTTGAAGAAATAATAAGTTTTTTCATGAACCTTAATCTTTTCATTTTCTATACAATTGCATCTTTGATAAATGTTTTCCGCCAACCTTGTTTTTTGATTTTTTCTCTCTACATCATTCTTCCTTGGAGATCGTCTTTCTGAATCCTTTTTCATCATAGACTATTTTCCAAACGATCCTCCTTATGGGAAGCACAAACTAAGAATTTGTATTACAAAAAAATACTCGACCATAACCTGATACGGACAAATTATTTGAGTACAGGAATAATAATTAGAATATTTGGAAGCTTCATTCACCAAATTGGCATACTACATGCAAGTACGGTCTTTCATATTGTCATTAAAATTCATTTTAATAATATGACCTGAGAATGAAAATGAAAACACAATGATCAAATATATAAAAAATAAAATCAAAGAATTTTTTTTTACCGAGAAGATGAAAACATACGTTTTGATACCCAATCTTGTCTAATATGAGGAATTTATCTTTTCCAATTATCGTAGATCAGAATGAAATTATCCTTCTAAAATTTGTTGTAAGTTAGAAAATTAATGGCGATATTATCATATGACTTCATCAAAAAGTAGAATAATGGGTTAGTCTTTTGGTCGGAAACCTTAACAAACAGTAAGAACTCATTTGTCGAGAATTGTTGAAAAACATTTCAAAATAAAATTATGTTTAAACTAAGAGAATCCATGAAATGGGAACAAAGTAATTAGGAAAAATGTTTATAACTTGATTATTTTTAGAAAATCTAGGACAAGAGGAAACCAAAGCCCGTAACCAAAATAATTATTGTAGAAAACAACCTTACTTTCGCACATTGTTAAGACGTTTTCCTCATTTACAGAAAAAACTAATATTGACATCATGAGGAACTGTCTAACTGGCTAGGTTTGTTACACATTCTTCATCGACAAGATAACCATATGAACATTTCACAATTCCTTTCATCTAAAGTAATTCAAAGACTCATCTTATACCCCTGGTTCATCTTCATGACTACAAACAACATCTCTCTTACTATTTCTTGGTGTAGATATACTTATAATTTCAAGAGCATAAGGAGTAATAGAAACATTGTAAAACATAGAAAGAACTTTAAAAAACTTGTTATTCTTCACCGTAATTTTATTCCGTTAAGGGTTAGTTGACGAATTAGGGCTACAATTTTACAAATGTATGCCTGACTAGAAGATTCAACCCAAATGAACCATTATTTTAATTATTTTGACTATCTGGAGTAGTCACTATCTTCAAATCTCTTACCAATTTTTAAGGGCCGATAATATTTTTTTTATAACAATAAGAACAACAAAGTAATTGAATATTTTTTTTAAACAAATGATGATACAAAAAAGAGAATATTGGATGAGAAAGTGAGGAAAGAAAACAAATGAACGACTGAAATTGGTCTTATACCCAAAGGTATGAACAAATTTCAACTAACTATTTCTTTTTTTTGTAACTTGATTTAAGTTGAAAAATAAGCGATTCTGATTAAAAGGATACTGGAGGGTCAGGATTAGGTGAAGATAGTGCACACGTCTACCCAAAATTAGAAACTTTCGTACACATTTTCGGTTATCAAAAGCTACCGAAGAAATATCAACACGTACACATTTTCGGTTATCAAAAGCTACCGAAGAAATATCAACACTTCGCTTCATTATCAGTTTTTCATTCACCTTTCATGAAGAACCATAGAGGCTACTTAACTATAGTCAATAAATATTCAAAGTATTTCTTAGCTAGTAATATGAAATAAGTTAGTAAACAGTAATATGTAATACCTTAGCATGTTATTTCCTTTAATTTTTTTTTTATCATCAATAGAGATTTCGGCTAATGAAATTTTTTAATGAGACATGAACAATGTAGTAGGAACCAAATCGGAGACCTTAGTGGTAAATAGTTTGGCTACGGTAAATTAGAATGACTTGGCCTTAAGACTCTCAAAATTCTAGTCGAAGATGGTTGACCAAAATATTACAGTATGTAAAATATGTAAGCTATAATAGTTTCGGAGGTGAAGATAAGGCTTTTGCAAGTAAATACTTCAAAGATTGTACCTCGGCCAAAAATATTACAGTATGTAAAATATGTAAGCTATAATAGTTTCGGAGGTGAAGATAAGGCTTCTGCAAGTAAAAACTTCAAAGATTGTACCTCGGCCAAGATCTGGAGATGTTTAGTCCAATGATAATTGAGGCTTTAGGCAAACAAAACTAGTCATTATTTGTTAGTCGAACAAGGAATATAAAGACTACTGATAAATGTGTAAATAATATCGTCCGAAAATATAAACTCATTAATCATTTAAGTACTCAAAGGTTTAAAAAACTTAATAAAATATATGATGTCTAAATGGTTAAAATAAAATAGTATAACATCTCTCTAATCTCTTAGAAATATATTCTGAAACGGTAAATTTTATAAATAAACCAATTAATTATTAATATAATATTAGTTCTTATTATTGATGAGTTATAATTCTGCTTTATTAAATTGCTTAGGAAAGATTTCTAGAGAGAGAAACAGGTAGAGAGTATTTAGAGAGAAACACAAGTGCTAATGAGTTTTCAACTAAAAGTGTTGAGCCCCTTTATTGGAGGTGCTTTGCCTTTTATATAGAGGAGGTAAGACTTATCTTCAAATTGAAATCTGTAACAATAAATGGACTAATTGCTATTTAGTCCTCAGCAATTATACATAGTTACAAATATCTCTTAAAACTTACATCAGTCGCGAATTAAGGACAAAACTTACATCACTTACAATTAAATCCTTAAGTTTACATTATTTACAATTTAGTCCTTAAAACTCTATTTCCATATTAATTATCATTATCATTCATAAACAATATTAGCCATTTACAATGTTTTTTCTCCAACATTCTCGGTAACAAATAATCATATTTTAGATTTATTCGATCACTAAAATACTACCTCATTATTATTAAATAATTGTTTATGAAAAACTTTGTTTCTAAGCCTACGTGGAAAAAATATTTGTATCCTATGTAAATACAAATTTAGTTTTTCCACGGGTTGGTGGGCCTCATAAATATACAGAATAAATGAATAGAAAAGACAATTTCTTCGATGAAATTTTTTATTTCCTGCCTCTAAAATTTTAAAACAATTTTTGAAAAACCATCTCTTACCATTTTAGTATTTTTTACTTTAAATTTATATATTTCTATCATTGTTTTTTTCTCTTCCCCTTATTTCATACAAATTCTTAATTTTTCCAAATTCAACCAAAGTTATAATCATAAATTTCTAAAATTAAAACTTTACAAAACCCGAAAATAATTTAAAATCTAAATCAATAATTTTTAAATACAAAGAAAGCATGAATGAAACACTAACATAAAATAAAATCCACGAGTATATTGGAATTAAATTTTGTTTACAGTGAGAAAGTGATAATTAAATAACATTAAAGCAAGACAAATTATAGAATAACAAACTCTAATTCAATACTAAACCAATCCAATCTCTTGCTGTAACTTCTTGTTCATACTGCTGTAACTTCTTGTTCATACTTTAATTTTCATAAATGATTTTGAAGCCTTTTATACTCGGGTTTGTTTTTATTATAAAAAATTTCAGAAATTTACATTCTAAAAAACTAGAGCTCATCGAGTACTAGAAAAATCCATGTGGATATGTAGATGCAACACATGTTGAACAAGATGAAGGTAACAATTATTTTTAAATTATTTTTACTTTATAGAGGAAATAATAAAAGAAAAAAAAAACCAATAAGTTATGCCTAAATAGTCCCAAAAGTTTAAAAATTGTAAACGTTTAATTGGATAAAAATAAATAAAAGTAAATCTCCAAAATATTAATATAAGAATCTTTGATGTTCTGTTCTTTATCTAATAAACTTAGTGAAGTCATTAAAAAAAAAGATATTTCTCTTTACCACCGCACTCAAGCCAAATAAAAGGTTAATTACAGAAGAAAGTCGATTGAACCATAACAAAGTTCTTCCAAATTTAGATGCAGAAAAGTTAAAGTGTTTTCTAGACTAAAAGGAGGAATAGAAAAAGTCCAGACCCAATGAGGATCGAATAGAAACATAAGATGTCTTTTACTTCTTCCAAATTTTGTCAAGAAACACAACGCACAGAAGAGCAAGAAAGTGTTTTCAGAATACAATATGCATTGCTTTTTCTTTAGTATCTTGTCTTGCTTCGTCTTCGGTGTCTTTTAGAGCAATTGGCGAAACTAGACTTTCCAACAAAACAGCAACTGGGAGCTGCCCAAGACGCCTGACTCGAGCGAAAGTATTTTTCTCTGGATTAAACTTCATCAACCTCGTTTGCTTGTGTGAACTAAAGAGTACGATTTCACCGCTGCGGGTGAAGCACAAAGTTCTTCCACGCGATGGAGCTGTTGTAGTCACTTCCGTCCAAGTTTCCTGAACTCCATATTCTTTCATTACCCATAAAACATTCTCACCGGACCTCAAACCACCACTGAAAAAAGTAAGGCATCCTCCTAGAACCCCTAAACAGTCCACAATACCCTTAAAACCATCCCTAAAAACATCAGGCAACGGAATTTCCTCATATGTTTCATCAGCCAGTCTAAAAGCAAGAATAGCATAGCCCGTGGTTACATACTGTTCGATCCAATGAAAAGCACCATTCAAGAAAACTCCTCTCTTGTCAGGAATATAACAATCCATAACAAACCGAGAAAAGGTATCGGTGCTTGGAAGCCACCTCCAAGAATTTGTCCTCATCGAAACAAGACAGGCAGCAACATGACCACTGCTTTTATTCTTATAGGCAAGGAAAAGTGTATAATTATCAGTGGACTCATTATAGCCGAAACCATATTTGACAATCTGGACAAAATATGGGCTTCTAGCAAGATCACGTAATTCCTTGCGAGTACCGGTAAACGGATTACATACAACAAAGTCTTTGAAATGATAATCAGCAAAACACACCAAGCCATTACATGAACCTATAATTTCTGAATTGAACCTATGTAGTGCAGGACATTTGGGAGTCTTGCAAACATAAGGATATCGGGGTGCCTCGTAATCTAAATAATACAACTATTTGGTAGGAGGATCTTAGGCTAGGATGGCAAGGGGTCGTGGGTGCGCTAAATTTGAAGCTATTATTTGTGCATTCAGAACAGGAAAATATTTTTAAAATTTAATCAAATTTAGTACTTAAATATAAAATAATATCTTTTAAAATATATTATATTTATTATATAATGTTAATTATAAAATATTTTTGTTATAAATTAATAATCAATATATATTTTTGGTATATATTAGTATTTTTTTAAATTTAATTAATATTATTATCAGAAAAAAGAAAAATATTTAAAAAAAAGTTAAAAAACAAATTTAATATTTAAATGGAGAATGATATTTTTCAAAATATACAGCATCTAGATAATTAGCAAATATTTTTTTATTTCGGTCATTCTTATTAAAATTTAATATATATATATATATATATGTTAGTAATTATTTTTTTAATTTACTTTAATAATATTAGACCGATACTCATAGAATCAGTTTTGCAGAAAACAAATATTTTTAAAAAAATAAAAAATCAAATTTAATATTAAAATATAAAATATTTTTTTATATATATATGATATATATTAACAAATAATATATGGTTATGATATTACAAAATTAGTTATTAGTATTAATAACTTTAATAATTTTATTTTAAAGTTAATAAATAATATTAAATTATATATTATTTTGTATAATATTAATTTTGCTGGTATCATCGGTGGGTCGGGTTTAAATCGATTATCAGCTCGACTCGGCTTGCAAACAATACTTTTATTTTTTGGGTTTTTGTTATTTTTTAATTTATAAAAAATCAAGATATCAAAATAAATATACTTAAGTAAACCATTAAATGGTATTCAAATAGATAAATATAAATATTAATAAAACAAGCAATCTACACCATGTTTTCAATAATGTAAAATAAAACATTAAAATAAAATATTAAAATAAAACATTAAATAACATGTTTTAAATAATGTAAAATAAAACATTAAAATAAAACATTAAATAAACATAAGCATTTTTTAAAGCGGTTCTAGTTTTCAATAGTATCATCAATCAGCATCACCCCATTTATCACAATGATTTCATCTTCATATTATTGTAAAAATCATCAAAAAATTTGAGACGTAGATATTAAATGTGGCATTGCTTTTGGTGACAAACTTACATATATCATAATGCTAGATTAAATAATAAAGACTACTGATAAATTTATATTAAAATAAGTTAGTAACGGTAAGAATTTAAATATTATTGATTAAGTTTAGTGGGAGAATAAAAAAATTAAATATATTATTGAAAATAATATTTAGTTGAAGAATCTAATCAATAATAATTGGAATTACAAAATTTATATATTATCGCAAACAATTTTTTTAGTAATTAATTATTTGTTTTATATGGGAAACATACCAATAAAGACCCATTTTACAAACCTATTACGAACAAAGAAAATAATAATTTACAAACCCATTTTGAAACACCAGTAACCTCTCCCTCTCTTTCGAATTTCCTTTTTTTTCTTTCTCTCTCTCTCCTCACTCCGATATCGACACCGAAATCGAATTCAATTCACTACTCCGATCGACTCCGGTGAATCAACAACGATAACGAACTTCTCCGATAAGGTAGAACTCCGACGAATTCAAAAACCATAGTCCGATTACAACTCCGACGAATTCAAAAGCATAGTTCGATTCGACTCCGATCAGAGTATCAACTCCGATTAAGACTCCGTTCAGAGTATCAGAGTATCAGAGTATCAACAACGACAAAAACGGTGAAGCAGTAAGTATTATACTATTTTACGATTACAATTATTCAGTTCGATCACGATTATGATTAAGATTACGATTACTGAAACCTAGGGTTCAAAAACACTGTTTCCAGTTTGTTTTTTAGTGATAAACACTGCTTACTCGTGTCTCACTGAAGCGAGACACGAGATGCTGTAGAAACTGCTTAATCAAAGTATAATTTAGAATATAGAAGCCTTACTAAATGTTACCAAAATTCATACTTGCTTCTGTGATATTTTTATAGGTTTCGCAGATAGTATTTGGCTGTAATTGCAGGTTTTTTATATAGGTTCCGTGTCTACCAGTGTTTTCTGGTTATAGATCTCCTTAGGTTTCGCATCTATCAGTGTTTCTGTGCATTGTTATTTACATAGGTTTCGCAACTATCATATTCCCCATATTTGCAGTTTTTTTTATAGAGTTTCACATTTATCAGTGTGTACTGCTTAACATTTGACATAGGTTTTGCATCTAGGAAATTTTTCAATTATAGATCTCTTTAGGTTTCGCATCTAGCAGATTTTTTTATTATTGATCTCCTTAGGTTTCGCATCTATCAATATTTTTTATTATACATCTCTTTAGGTTTCGCATCTATCAATTTTTTAGTTGTAGATCTCCCTAGATTTTGCATCTATTAGTGTCTCAGTGCATTGACATTTATATAGATTTCGCATCTACCACTTATCTAACTTCCAAAATTTTTGTATGTATCACATCTGATATATTTTTCTCTTTTATTTCTTTAACAAGTAAAATGGCACCAAAAACATGTTTCTACAAGCCGTCCTCTTTGTATTGTTAAAACAGATGGAAGAGACAAAAGTGAGGGCAGAACACATAGAAGCAGCGAAGAAGACACCCTTTTACTCACTTTTAAAAACAACCTATGATCTTTGAGCAAAGAAGACTGCATACAAAAAGCACTGGGTTGTAATTGAACAGATAACAATGACATATGATGACGAACAAGAAGCATTTAAATTGGGGGAACAGTTTTTACAGCTTACAAACCATAACATAAAGATCATATTTGGTTTAAAACATGGAAATGAAAATATGCCACTTCAAGCCAAAAGTTTTGAACCTAAGTTTTCAGAATTAGAAGACGAAGAAAAATCAAGGATATTAAAGAAGTATTTTTCTGAGAAGACATCAAGAAAAGTTGATAAAAGCCGAGCAAGACCAATCACTAACAAATTGATAAAGGTTCGCAATTCCATTTTTCTCACATTTTTGGAATGTTTTAATATTTGCATAGGTTTCTCATCTACCAGTTCTGCTTTACTTTAAAATTTTCATAATGTTACACATCTATTTCTTTAATTTGCTTCACATTAAACTAGGTTTCACATGTATCATGTTAGGCCTGTTTCATATTAAACCACGTTCTGCATCTACTAAGTGGTTTGGTTTATTTTGGGTTGGGGGTAATTTTGTAAAGTGTTTTGCAAAGTATTTTGAGTATTAAGTGTTTTGGTATAAAGTAGTGAGAGATTTGAGCAGCCTGACTTTCGGGTCAAGTTATTGAATCGGGTCAAGTTTAAGGACCCATTAATCTTTTAAGCTGATTAGCACATAACTTAGTCAAAAGATGTTTAGGAGTTTCTTTACTTTTGTCTTGTCCGGATAGTTCAGGGATACATTTATGTCCGGATTCCCCATGTCCGGATAACACAGTGAGCTGTGACTAAAGAATTTGAACTCATTAATAGCCCATTTTTAGGCCTTATCAAATATCTTTGGCAGGACTAAAAACTTTACTTAGCCAGTAACGATTTTGTCCGACCTGCCTGTGCATTTAGTTCGAAGCATGTCCGAACTAACTTCTTTTTCCAAAATTCTAAGATTTTTTTTTTTCGATCGTGGGACACATGCCACAATCTGGTTCGACCTACCAGCCATTTTCCTTCCTAGATTGGTGCTCTCACTAAGCCTAGAAAGTGGCATAGGCATTTAATCTTTCAGACGTCTGCACCGTCTTTAATCATTGCCAAACCTCTTCAACTCCTCCTAGGTAACAGTTACTTTTTTCTACTGTTATATAAATAATTTTCACTATTCTATTGTCTCCATCATTCAAAAACTTTATAGAGATATTTTCACTCTTGTCTTTAAACTTGTTCTCGAAGAGTTTTATGTTCACAGCCAGAAATGCACTTGTGAAAGACGGCTGGTTAAACTTATCAGAGCTAGAAAAGGCAAGAAAAATAGAAAGGGAGAATCGCATTGCTACTGGTCTCTCAGTTTCCCCAAGAGAAAAGTCTGGTGAACCAACCCAAGAAGCTGACCAAGGGTCATCCTCATCCATAAAATCAAAGTCCAGACAATTATTCAATCCAAGTCTCTCTCCTCTCCCCTCAGGTTCTTCTATTCAGGAGTCCCAACCCTCCACTGCCTAGGAAATAGTGGTTTTGAGTGTAAAAAAACTTCCCCTTTCTTAGCCATAGGTTCAGACATTGAGAAGTCCCTAGAAAAATTAACTATATGACGGACGACTCGTCTGGTCAAATCCTAAACAACTACTTCACTGCTAAAGCCCTCCAGATTGGAGGCATCTAAGGCAACATCAAAAGATAGCCCCAAGGGCGAAGTCCTCCGGATCTCAACCTCAACCGAACACCAGGCCTGCAGAAACAACATGCGCTTATTCATCCGAACAACCTTTAGTGCCAGAAGCTGATCCCTTCCCATCCACAGCACTTGATAAACCTTCCACAGTGATGGAAGAAGTGATGAAAGACGATATCTAAGAGGCCACTTTCGAAACTGAAGCATCAGGTCCAACTAGGGATGCTGCTTCTAATAGGAAGGGTAAATGAAAAGTCAAGGTCTTCTTGACTCACCCGGATCTTCCGGCGTGCCTAGAGGGCAAGGTAGGCCCTTGCTTCAAAAACGTCATTGTTAAATATTTGCTGGCCCTGCAGAATAATAACCTATGGCTACACCCATACTGCTGAGTTGGGCCGGATCCGGACGAAATGGGGGATCAAAGAGTCAGTGAAGATAAGGATACCTGTCACTCCGGAGACTCTGATGGACTATAAACTCAATGAGGTGGTCATCTTCACCGAGGTGCTAAATTGGGGACTTCGGTTCCCATTAGACCCAGAAATTGTCAGGTATTTCCACCCGGTGAAGCTCTGTCCAAGCCAACTAAGTCCAAACGCCTATTATTCTCTCATTGCTTGCATAATCGTATCAAGGCTCTCCAAAATCCTTCTCCCAATGGAGCAATTTGCCGTTGTGGCAAGTCTATGCAAGAATCACCATATTCTATTCTACCATCACAACATGGGGAACGATTTCAAAGTGGTAGACGACTTACTGAAGTCGGAGAAGAACTGGAGGACTCAATTCCTCCAGATTGAAGAACTGAAAGATCAAAGCAAACACCAACCTAGTATGTTAACTAGCAGATTGAAGAGTACTGGTAAACTTTTTATCTTTTTCTTTTTAACTCATAAGTATTCCTCTCCTGAATTATCTGTTACTTCTTTTTCATTGTTCCTGAAGGAGTTTACCGGAAACTTGGAGGAGGGCAAACAACCTGTGCCAAACTGAATGCATGGGCTGCGGAGCATTGGGGGAACGCCTTCCATAACTGCTTCACTTCAGGAAACTTCGTGAGGTCCCATTTATGGAACACCACAGGTCGGAGGGACCTCACATGGGAAGAGATAACAACTCCGCCTCCACCTGGTGTGATCCTTAAGCGAACAGAGGCCAAAGATAATAAATTGGTCTTACCTTCCAGGGCCAAAGCTCCCAGCAAGATGAAAGGGAAGAAGAAAAAAGCTGCAGCAGAGCCAGTCCAAGCTGCCGCCGAGTGGACTAGTTTGGGGAACCCAAAGGGAATCGACCCTACCTTACTCAAAGTAGTAGAGGCCGAGACTATTAGGGAGGCAGGAGAATTACAAAACCCACCAAGGTCTCCCAAAAAGGACCGAAAGAGAAAAGCAAACAGTGACGAAAAGGCTGCCAAAAAGAAGAAGGTCACCTATAGGAGAATAAATAATTTTTCATCCTTCGGAGCTTCTACCTCCACCAGCACCAATCGATCCCACTCTACAAGAGAAGATCCCCAAAGGTCTGCAATCTAGAGAGGGTACTGGGGGGGGGTGAATTAATGGAGTGGACATTAGTGCCCTTCAAGACATTGATTTGTACTTCAATGACTATGAGAATGATGATTTTCCAGGCCATTTCCGCCCTTCGAGCTCTGCTAACATGGTGATCTATAACGGTAAGTCTTTCTCCGTTTCTGGAGAACAAGATATCGTGGCTCATTCCATTCTTGGTCATATCCAGCCAATGCTTGATCTGGAGAGGCAAGTGAAAAGCCAGACCACACTCATCAACACCCCCACTACTGACAAAGAGTCCCTGTCAACCAATCTTCTCAATGCCAATCAGAGCATACAAGAACTGAAGAAAGAGATAGAAGCTATGAGGAAGGACAATGAAGATCTATCAACCAAGCTAACCATTTCGGATACTGCCAATACTGAGCTCCAAACTAAGTGCTCCGGTTTAGAAAATAATCTCTCAAAATTAAGGGAGGACCTGAAGACCAAAGATGGTGTCATTCAGACCTTGTCCGGTGAGAAGACTTTCATAGAAGGTGCTGTGTCTAAGGTGACCAAGGAGAAAGAAGACTTGGTGAAGTAGCAGGAACAAACTATTCAGGCCATCATTGATAAACATACCAACAAGGTGATAGAGTCCTTGGAGACAAAATATGCTGCGGTTAAGTCTGACATGGTGTTGATCTTCCATGAAACATTTCCGAAGAGGACCCTTGGTCCCTTATGGAAATTTGTAGACTACGACGAGATCCTATTTCACACTATGGCTGCTGGTGACAAGTACAATTATAGCAGTAGAATAGATTCCCCCACTGATGAAGAGGAAGGAACTGGTGAGAGTTCGAGTGCCGAAATCAAAAGTCCCAAGAAAGGAGGTGATAAAGGAAAACCCGAAGGGAACAAGCCCTAAGTTTTTAGACATATTTTTAATCTTACTTTTATGAACGATTAAAGTCATTGGATGGCCAAGGCATTTTTTGTAATGTTATCCGGTTTGAGTCCGGATAAGTGTTTTGAAATACTTAAATTTCTTGGATGACCAAGGCATATTTTCTTCCTCTTGTTTGGTTAAAGTCCGAAGGGTTTATTTATCAAACCTTTCTTTGTTTAACACTGTCTTTCCCTTTAATTTTAATGGCTAATATTTAAATAGCCCCAACTATTTCAGAAGTATTATAGTGAGAGTGTTTAATATCTCCGATGACATATGTTTAATGGTCATCATTCAACCAGGTTTATCCGATCTACCAAAGATCCAAATCGTTGAACCAGTGATTTATACTTGAATTGAATTGTAGTTGAACCACACCAGATATTAAAAAGTAGACATCACATTTTATTAAATGAAAAAACGACACCTCATTAAAACCTCCCCGCGCCACTAGGGTAGGAAAAAGTATGCCTCATAATATTTACATTGATATCTAACAAGTAAATATTTACACAATTTTTATTCTAGATGTAACTTGAGATGCTCAATATTCCATGGGTGCTTCACAAACCTTCCTTCTTTGTCCTGAAGCCTATATGTCCTAGGCTTAAGCTTTTCGCAAACCTCATAGGGGCCTATTCAGTTAGGAGCCAGCTTACCGAACTGCTTCTCTTTGGTGTGTGGGAAAAATTTCCTCAAAACTTTATCTCCTAGTTGAAAGTATCTTCTCTTGACCTTGGAATCAAACATGCTCCTCATCAAACCTTGGTAGTGGGTTGTTCTCAAATGAGCTTTAACCCTTCTCTCTTCTATAAAGTCTAACTGATTCCTAATTGATATCTCATTAGCCTATTCGGAATAGTTATGGACTCTGTCTGATGGTAGGGTAGGTTCAATGAGGGTAATGGAATCCATCCCATACACCAAAGAAAAAAAAGATTCTTATGTAGCTGCCCGAGGAGTAGTTCGGGATGCCCATAATACTTCTTGCAGATAGCTTGGCCATTTCTCTGCTGCCCCCTCCAAGTTCTTTTTTAATCCAGATAGAATAGTCCTATTGGCAACTTCAACCTGTCCGTTCGCTTGTGGATGGAAGGGAGAAGAGAAGCAGTGCTGAATGCCTCTATAGGCACAAAAACTCTCCATATCTTTATTATCAAACTAGGGCCCGCTATCTGGGGTAATCTTCTGATGAATTCCAAATATGCAACATATATTGGATAAGATGAATTTTATGACAGCCTTTGAAGTGGTTCCTACCAAAGAAGCCACCTCTATCCACTTCGAGAAGTAATCAATATCAACTATAATAGTCATGTGCCCTACGGATGCCATTGGCAGAAGCCCAACTAAATCTAATCCCCAACGAGCAAAAGAACTGGCTCAGAAATACACTCCATAGGTACTGTTGGTACATGAATTTCATTGCCATACCTTTGACATGGATCACACTTCTTCGTCATTTCTTTAGCATCTGCCATTATGGATGGCCAATAGTACCCAACCAACAATACTCTCCGGGTTAGTGCTTAGTAGCCACAATGAGCTGACATTTCACCATCATCTAATTCAGATAGAACAACTTGAGATTATTCAACCCCCAAATAACGCAGGAAAGGTCTACTGAAAGATTTTTTTATAGAGCACCTCCCTTATAATATAAAAAATCCACGAGCCCTATGTTTATTTTTTCTTGCTACTGATGAGCTCAGAGATTCTTTAGTGAGGCTTAGGAACAAAGATGTTCGCGTGAAGGGGTTAGACTAGATAATTTTCATATGACGTGACTGTGAACTGTAAATTACTAGAAATGAAAAAGACAAAAGGAATATGTGTTGTAATTATTACTCAATCATTGGCCCCTTTTCCCAAAAGGGAATGTCCTTTATATAGGAAAAGAGGTGGAGGGTAAAATTACATGTTTACCACTATAAGAATGGATTTCTTACCCCACTATTTTACTATTTACAAACAAGTTCTAGGGGACTATCATTTAAGTCCCTCATTTCTTATGTGTGCTTTACTTTGGTCGTTAGCCACTAAATACATTAGCCTTGACCTTATTAGTGGGCTACATTACATGCCAAACACCTATATTTTCCTTCCCTGATCGGTAGCCCCCCAGTCCATGTGCAGTTCTCTGGACATGGACTTGAAATACAACTTAACAATATTCAGATCGGATCGGGTGCTACCCTGCTCGAGCGCTTTGCTTTTTGAGCAAATTTTATCGAGATCAGATTTCATCGTGATCGGATCTCGATACCCCCTGGTGAGCTTCTGACTCGGATAAGATTCTATCTTGCTGACCTCACCCCTTGTTCAGGCTGATATCACATAAATAATCATTAATGTCAGATGCGCGTGCTTGGTTTCACTGCTATCGAGTCAAAAACGTTTTTTAGGCGGGGCAACTGTCATGGACACGTGTCATGATGGCGTTATGTTTCAACTGTTCACCCTCTACTCCATTTGCCTATATAAAATCCACTTTCTCTCTGAACAAAGGTTTCTAATTTCCTTTAAACAAATTTTGTTCTAGAGAGAGAAGTTGTGCCAATTAAAAATTTGAAGTTTGCATCTTCATGCCTGAAGAGTTTCTTAATCTTGGAAAGTATAAGCTTTGGAGGTGGTTTAATATCTCTAATCGGATTGGTGCTGGTAGACCTTCTAGTGCAAGAGAATATCCCTCTCCTGCTGATATTTGGGAGTCTAACTTTCGAGATAAATGGGCTCCAATCCGCGAACGTTCTGCCCGGTTTGCTGCATCCTCCCCTGGTCAAACACACCCTTCAAGCGGTGAGGTTGATCTTTCAGCTTCTCTAACTCCCTCGACTCTTCCTTCCCGGTCCTCTCCCTTTGTTATAATGGGTGAGGAAAGAGAAAGACCACCGATTAAAGAACACTGAGATCAGTCTAAAAGAAAAAGGTCGCCGGATCCAGCCGTTAAATCGGTTCGAATGAGGATTCCTTCCTCGGTACCGATTCCCTCCACAACTCCCTAAGGCTCTCCTCAAACGATGCCAAATGTTAGTCCTTAAAAAACTTTGCCTAAAGGGACTCGGGTGGAACCGTCCCTTACTCCCATTCCAGAGGTCCAGGAAAAATCTTTATCCGAGGACCCTAAAAACGTTGCAGTGATTGAGGCAGAGCCTCTTCAGGTCGTTCCTACCGACACCACTCCCTCGGAACCTATAGCTGATCCTTCCAATTATCCAGGTGAAACTTCCCTGGTAAAAATCAAGAATAAAAAGAAAAGGACACGTCCGACGGGCCTGCCCTCGAATGTGGAAGATATCCTGAGCGATCATCTTTGTAACCTCGAAACCAAACACCTCTTAGCTTTGTACAAGGTGAAGTACAAGTATTTCCACCCAAGCGAGAAGATCAAGCTAAGGGACCGATGGGGTATTCCCACCAATATTACCATCCGACTCCTTACTGTTGGAGAGACTCCTTTATCAGTCCGCACTAACGAGTTGGTGCTTTACACAAAGTTGATGAAATGGGGTCTCCGATTGCCCCTTGACCCTCTTCTGGCCGATTACTTTCACTTCGTCAACCTTTGTCATTCTCAGGCTGGGGCCAACATGTGGTACACCCTAATGGCTTGCATTATGGCGCCAAGCCTCTCCGGGCATGCTTTTACCATGGAGAAACTTATCGTTGTTTCTGGAGTGGCTAAGAACTCTCACTATCCCTTTTACTCACTCGGTTTTGCTAGAAACTTTAAAGTGATAAAGGATTTTTTTGACGCGGGCAAAAAATGGAAGCAACAATTCATGTTCATTTCCGGACTGGACGAGGACCTTTCTCATCGACTTAATTTGTAGTGGACTGGATGAGGTAAGTACTTTCACTTAAATATTTTCCGACCCACCACCTTCGGTAAATTCTGACTGTTTGGTTTTTTAGCTATGCAAGGAATCACCAAGTCTTTTACGCGTCATGCTAAATCCGGTAAAGCTATCTTTGAGAAACTGAGCCTTTGGGCTGGTGAACACTGGGACCAAAAGTTCCATCAAAGCTTTATGCCGATGAACTTTGCTAAGAGTAATGTATGACGATTCGAAAATTTGTGATGTCTGCCACTATCCTGAAAATTTGTAATTGTCGATTCCGACTGCGGTGGAGAATTTGTTTCCACTCAGGGGGAGGTCAAGAAGGTGGTTCTGATGCAGAGGGGTATCTTTCTCCGGACTCTCCTTATTTCGACGTTTATGGAAATGATTACGTGGCGAACGAGCTAAATAAGCTACTGCATGCTGCTGCTATACTCGAACGCAAAGCGAATCGGAAGGATCGCTACAAAGAAGAAGTTATTGTAAGGAATGCAGAGGTAACATCTTTAGCATCAGAGGTTTCTGAGCTAAAGGGCAAAGTGAATGACTTGACCGATCAGGTAATCGAAAAAACTGAGATATCTTCTAAAGTAGAATGCTTAGTTGCCGAGTCGACAATCTAAAAAAAGAAGTGAAGGAACTAAATGAGGAGTTAGCCAAGACATCAGAAGTTACCGCCAAGGTGCAGTCTCTATCTTCTGAGTCCGAAGAGCTAAAGAAGAGGGTCAAAGAGCTAACTGACGAATTGACTAGGGAGAAAAATACCTCCGAGGAGCGTTTGACTACTATTACTTCCCTTGAGGCTGAGATTTCCGAGGAGAGAACAAAATTTGACGATGAAAGGGAGAAGTTTATCCTTAAAGATGCCGAGCGCAATACTACTGTTGATGGTCTTCTCGAAGGTTATTGCAAAATCAAGGTATACTTCGAGAATGCTGTTCAAGACCTTGAAAAACTATCTGCAGCCCATGAGAGTTTGAAGACAAACTTCGAAGCTAAGAAGAAGGAAATTCTTGATGAGTATGTTGCTAATGTTGTTGTTCATCTTGAGGAGCGAGATTCCAAACTAAGATCAGCCATGGTAATGGAGATGCATGAGAAATTACCAGACTTACACCTTGGTAGCTTCTGAATTCGAGTCATCAAACAATATCGTCCCCCTGGAGTATCCGTGGAAGACCCCGAATCCAGTGAAGACTCAGAGAGTTCTTTGTCGGACTCGGATTCTCCTGCTGGTAGTAAAGGAAATTCATCTTCCGAGTAGCTTGTGTTGCGTAGTCTTTATCTTGTTAACTTTTTGTTGTATGATTCTTGTGACAAGAAACCTTTAGTGTAATAATTCCTTTTTGTTATTAGGATTTTTAGCGATGCTTTCTTAACATGGTGTTTTGCTCATATTTTTCTTACTTTAATATAATTGTTGAGTTAAATATTCTTGAGATGTGTTTTGAGTTCAAAAAGGTGAACTTTCTCGTCCAAACTTCTTTGGAGTGTGTTTTGAGTTAAAAAAGATGAACTTTATAGTCCAAACTTCTTTTAGAGTATGTTTTGAGTTAAAAAAGATGAACTTTTTAGTCCAAACTTCTTTTGGAGTATGTTTTGTGTTAAAAAAGACAAACTTGCTTGTCCAAAATTCTTTGGAGTGTGTTTTGAGTTCAAAGAGGATGAACTTAGTCATGTTTTTAAAGAAGGCAATAAAATTTGATATTAAGCCGGCTATTTAGGCACCTCATTAAAACCTTCCTGCGCCACCAGGATAGGAAAAAGTATGCCACCGGAACTTACATAAACTGTTAAAGAAAATATTAACACGTCACTTAATCAAACTAGATAAGCCTTTAGATGGTCAATGTTCCATGGATGGGGAAGATCTCTTCCTTCTTTATCTTTGAAGCTGTATGTCCCCGATTTCAACTTCCTTGTGATTGTGTATGGCCCTTCCCAATTTGGGGCGAGTTTCCTGAGTCTCTTGTCTTTTGTGTGCATGAAGAGTTTTCTTAGTACCCTGTCCCCCATCTCGAACTCTCTTCTTTTGACCTTCGACGAATAACGGCTTCTTATCAGCGTTTGGTAGTGCAAAGAATTTAGTTGAGCCTTTCTTCTCCTTTCTTCTATCAGATCGAGTTCTGTGCGTTTTCCTTTGTCATTCCCCTCCTCAGAATATTCACTCAATCGGAAAAATAAGAACATGGTTTCTGATGGCACCACTACGTCCATTCCGTATACAAGCGCGAAGGGTGACTCATGTGTTGCTGTCCGAGAAGTGGTTCTATATGCCCATAACACTTCTTGTAAGTATTTTGGCCACTTCCCTGCTTTGCCCTCTAAATTCTTTTTTAGACCGTCCAAGATCGTTCGATTGGTTACTTCGACCTGACTATTCGCTTGGGGGAGGAATGGTGTCGAAAAACATTGTTGTATCCCTTTGGAAGCGCAGAAAGCTCTCATTTTATTGTTATCAAATTGGGAGCCATTATCCATCGTAATCTTCCTGAGTATGCCAAAACGGCAGCAGATGTTAGAAATGATAAATTTGATAACATCTTTTGCACTCGTTCCTGCTAATGGTTCTGCTTCCACCCATTTGGAAAAATAGTCCACAACAACGATAATTGTTTGACGTCCCCCTGAAGCCATAGAAAGTGGTCCGACCAGATCTATTCCTCATCGGTCGAAAGAGAGAGATTCTGATATTGACTCTAAAGGTAACCCAAGTAAGTGGATCGAATTTGTAAAGCGTTGATAGGTGTCACATTTCTGCACTAGCTCTTTGGCGTCCGCCGAGAGGGTAGGCCAATAGTATCCTGCCAAAAAAAATCTTCGTATCAACGTCTTGTATCCACAATGGGAAGAGCCTTCCCCGTCGTGTAACTCAGAGAGTACCAGCTGTGACTCCTCCTTTCCTAAACAGCAAAGTAAGGGTCGACTAAAAGATCATTTATACAAGACATCTCCGAGGACGATGTACCCGTAGGCCTTGAAGCGTATTCTCTTGGCTTTGAATTTGTCAAAGGGAAGCATGTCATGGACTAGAAAATCTTGTATTTCACTTCTCCAGTCTTTTGTTAAAGTCGTGGATATCTGGAATGCTTCGATGCTACCTTCCCTTGCTTCAGATCCCTTGATAATCGACGGATTTTCTTGAGTCACTATCCACGGGTACTCCTCCGAGTAAGATGCCTTGGCCAATGAATCAGCCACTGAGTTTCTAGCCCTGTGGACGTGCTCAAATCAGATGTCTTCGAACTCCAAAGCCAGGGCTTTCAACACTCCCAGATACTTCACCAGATGATCTTTTCTTGCCTCCGAACTTCCGAGGGCATGGTTCACTAAGACTTGAGAATCACTGATCAATTTAACTCGTTTAGCCCCACAAATCTTTGCAAGTCGCAATCCGGCCAGGGCTGCTTCATACTCTGCCTCATTGTTTGATGCTTGGAAACCGAGTCGAATTGCTTGATACATTGTAATTTCATCTGGTGACGTTAATTGTACACCTGCTCCACATCCTAATAAGCTAGAACCACCATCAGTTCAGACTTGCCACTCAGAGTCGGATTTTTCTTCTTCATGTTTACATTGTCTCTCTCCGAATGAAATTCTATTAAATAATTAGCTAGCGCTTGCGCTTTGATTGTTGTTCGAGGCTCGAACTCGATATCAAAATCCCCCAGTTCTATCGACTACTTAGTCATTCTTCCAGATACATCTGGTCTTTGTAACATACTTTTCAAAGGAAAAGATGTTCGTACCACTACCGTATGAGCTTGGAAGTATGGCCTCATTTTTCGAGCCGATGTTACTAGGGCGAGGGATAGCTTTTCCAACTTAAGGTATCTTTTTTCTGCATCTAAGAGGCTTTTGCTTACATAATAAACTGGTCTTGGAAGGCCTGCTTCTTCTCGGACTAAAACTGAGCTGACTGCACAGTCGGACACTGCTAAGTATAGGAATAAATTTTCCCCCGGATTCGGTTTTGTCAGTATCTCTGGGGATGAAAGATGTTGTTTGATTTGGTTGAAGGCTTCGGAACATTCTTGAGTCCAGTGGAACTGGTTTGCTTTCCTTAACACTTTGAAGAAAGGAGCACACTTGTCCGACGATCTTGATATAAATCTGTTTAAATCAGCCAACCTTCCAGTTAAAATTTTCACTTCCTTGATGGTTCTAGGTGGATTCATAGTACATAAGGCGTTTAGCTGCAGCGGATCTGTTTCGATGCCCTGCTCACTGACTATGTAACCTAAGAATATTCCAGATCTTACTCCAAATGTGCACTTTTCTGGGTTCAACTTGAGATTTATTTTAGCCAGATTAGAAAAATTTTCTTCTAGGTCAGACAAATGATCTTCATCTCTTAAGCTTTTGACTAACATATCGTCAATATAAACTTCCACGTTTCTACCAATCTGACTCTCGAATGCCTTGTTCACTGACCGCTGGTATGTTGCCCCCGCGTTTTTTAGTTCGAATGGCATGACTCAGTAGCAATGTAGACCTCTTCCAGTTATAAAGGTCGTGCTCTCCTGATACCTTGGGTCCATCCGGATTTGATTGTATCCAGCATACGTATCCATAAACGACAGTAAACGATTTTCGGATGTTGAATCCACAAGCTGATCTATTCGTAGGACCGGGAAAGGATCTTTAGGGAAGGCCCTATTTAAATCAGCGACGTCTACACACATCCGCCATTTTCCATTTTTCTTTTTCATTAAGACCGGGTTAGCGGTCCATAATAGATATTGTAATTCACGGATTTGGCCTACTTTTGTTAAACGGTCTACTTCTGCCATTATGACTTCAGTTTTTTCTTGGAGAAGAAATATTCGCTTCTGAATGATTGGGCGTACACTGTTTCGAATAGCTAATCTGTGACAAATGACTTCTTCTAGCACTCCTGTAACGTCCTCTATACACCACGCAAACAGATGTAATTTGGTCGAAAGAAATCTGATTAAGCTTTTTTTTACCTCAGGCGATAATCTCGTTCCTATCTTGAGACTCTTTTGAGGGATAAACACGTGATCCTCAAAACCTTCATCAGGGACCATGAATCTAGGGGACTCCCTCAGATCATCAACAGGATCGGAATCCGAAGGAGGCCCCTCTGACTGTAATTCTTTTATGCATCTGACCCCTTTCAACTGCTTAGGGGCCAACGCTGCCTTGTAGCACTCTCTAGCCATTTTATGACTTAATCTTACAGTTCCGATGTTACTTCCCGCTACGTACTTCAAGCATTGGTGGATCGTGGATGGCATAACATGCATTTTAGACAACCGGGACCTTCCAAAGATAGCATTTTACGATGTGGGTGCATTCACTACAATGAACAATACTGTCACTATTTTCTTGAATGGTCCCCTGCCTAGCTCCACCATTCCTTCGAATTCTCCGACAACGTCCGCGGTCGCACCGGAGAACCCTACTATCATCCTGTTGGATCGTCGGATAGTTGGGGGATTGGTTATCTTATTTTAGGTGGTCATAAACATGATATTGCGGAACTGCCTATGTCAATCAGAATCTTTCTTATCTCGTTTCCGGCTATCTTCACTCCTATTACCACGACATCTTCATGTGGACCAGAAATATCCCTCATGTCGTCATCCTCGAAGCAAATGATTGGTGACGGGTTCCGATAAAGGTTAGATGAGGCACCCGCCTCCAACTGTGTTGCTAGACTAACGATATGCCTCTTCCTTGAGTAGTGATTCAAAGAATAAACATAAGTCACTGACCTTCCCTCGAGGGATCATTTCCTCGACCATGTTTACCCTATTCCTGCCTGGCTTCAGATCAAGATACTCTGTTGCCACATCAAAAGCATCTAGAAATTCTTCTTCGATTGCGTCGGAAATCATCATGGTACCATCTTGTCTTGGAGCGACTTCTTGTTTGGGAACCAGTGCAGTGTTCTTTTTGAAAAAATCAACCAACTTTCCGTTTTCTATCAAGTACTGAGCCTCTTTCTTTAAAGCCACACAATCCTTAGTGTGGTGCCCAATGTCGTCACTGAAGTGGCAGTATTTGTTCTTTTTGTGTTCCCTCAGAGTCTGAAGAGGGAAGGGTTTGCGGAAGTGTACGTTTGCCCATGTTTTTTCAAAGATTGTAGAGACGCACTCGGTTAATTTAGCATAGTAAGCTGGTCGGACCCATCTATTCGAGGGTGGTCGTACATACTGTTGAGCTGTCGGACCCGCCTGATGGTACTGTTGGTTCTAAGCCACCCGTTGAGGGGTTTGATTTGTTGCTTGAACTGTTTGAGCGCACGGTCGGACAGTCGTAATTGATTGAGAAGTTTGGGGGCGGGTATTCACCTTTGTTGTACTTGCTCTGGCTAGGTTCAGATCCTGATAGAATTGAGACATGGACTCTATCTCTGAGGCCATGGTTTCTTCGACTAGAATTCTTTTTTCTAACTGATCTAACAGAGCTCCAAACGTCATTGCTTGCGTTTCTGCCGCATTATCTTTCATCACCCCCGGAAGAAGACCCATCCGAAAGGCAGCCATCGCTACTTTATCCTTCCAGTACTCCATATCTATCTTTCCTTGGATGAATCGCTTGATGTACTCCTTCAAACTTTATCCAATTTGTTGTCGACAGTAAATGATGATGTCTCCGTTAGCACGAAATTTCTTGCTTCCGACGAAATGCTGTCGGAACATGCTCCAGAACATATCAAAATTCTTTATACACCCTTGAGGCAGTCGGTTGTACCAAGTAGAGGCAGCGTTCTTGAACGTCTGAGAGAAAGCCCTGCACAACAACTTGTCCTCGTCATCATAGTTAATCATGAAGTTTTTGAACTGTTCAATATGGTTGTCAGGATCCTGGGTCCCATCGAACTTCTCTAGCTTAGAAATATCAAACCATTTAGGAAGGTGCCCAGAAAGAATTTCCGAGGAGAGAGGTGACGACCTCCAATTATGTCTGACCTTGTATGTGCTCCCCCCCGGGCCGTCATTGGTGGCCGAGTACAATCTCTCTTCAGTTGGAGAAGTAAAGTGGTTACTGGCTTTATAATCGTGTTGATAGCTGTCGGACTAAGTATGCCTCCGAGTAATGGCAGGGTCCTCGGAATGCATTTTTCTTTTACCAGCGTTGTCTTTCATCCTCGAATTACTCCTTTTCCTGCTGGTCCGATGAGTGTGCTTATGATTCCTCGGATCTTTGTGCTTTCGATCCATCTTATATCTTGATTCAGTCTCCGAAGAAGAAGAATTATTGGAGCTCAGTAAAGTGTATTCGCTCGACTCGGACAACTCATACTTTTGCTCAGATCTAGTACGTCTTTTAGAATGCCGATGGCTTTTCCGACGTCGACTTTCTTTGGGTAGCACAACATCTTGGATGTGGTCGGCCTCGATCTTTTCTTGTCGGACCTCAGATCTAACCCTTTTCGTGCTCGCCACCACAGCGTCCCTTTCAACATTTAGTCTTTCGATGTCTTCCAACAACTCCCTCCATCCGGCGACCAAAACTGATTCCTCTAAACGTTCCTCTACACGCTGATCCGGAGCATTACCCTCGTTTGTGACCTGCTCCTCCATCAAATGATCTCCAGACTTGATACCAACTAAGTCTTTAATCGAGATAGCCTCAATCTCTCCACGCATTTCTGTATCCATAATTTTTAGTTTTTAGTTTTTAAGGTTTTAGAAAATTAATTCTGGGTACCAAACAGTTCCCACAAACGGTGCTACTGATGAGCTCAGAGATTCTTTAGTGAGGCTTAGGAACAAAGATATTCACGTGAAGGGGTCGGACTAGAGAATGTTCATATGACGTGACTGTGAACAGTAAATTACTAGAAATGGAAAAGACAAAAGGAATATGTGTTGTAATTATTACTCAATCATTGGCCCCTTTTCCCCAAAAGGAATGTCCTGTATATAGGAAAAGAGGTGGAAGGTGAAATTACATGTTTACCACTATAAGAATAGATTTCTTACCCCACTATTTTACTATATACAAACAAGTTCTAAGGGACTATCATTTAAGTCCCTCATTGCTTATGTGTGCTTTACTTTGGTCCTTAGCCACTAAATACATTAGACTTGACCTTATTAGTGGGCTAAATTATATGCCAAACACCTATATTTTCCTTCCCTTATCAGCTACAGCTTTATCCGGAGGCAAAACCCCATCAGAAATATATTGAAGAAGGGGAAATATCCAATCTCTAGGTTGGACTACTTGTATACTCAAGATTTCCTCCTTTTCCTTGTTCTGGCTTGACTGTATGGATGGGCATTCTTGTACATGAATCCAAAGGCAGGACTCAGAATATGCTATGGTTGCCAAGGAATCTCCCAACATATTTTCTGATAGGAATATGCTCATAACAAACACTTTTAAAATTGGTTGCCACCTCTTTAAGGATGAGTAAGTATTTGATCAGTTGTTCCTTCTTGGCCTCGGATTGACCTTGAGCATGATAAATAAGAAGCTGTGAATCACTAATCAACCTAACTTGTTTAGCCCCACAAAAGAAAGCTAATTTAAAACCAGCTATATCTGCTTGATACTCAGACTCATTGTAAGAGGCCCTGAATCCAAAACATATAACTTGGTACATTTTATCACCATACGGAGAGGTTAGGCAAATTCCAGCTCCACAATCTATTGTGCTTGATCCACCATCAGTCCAGACTACCCATTCTTTTTTAGCTTTCCCTTCTGAAACTTGTTTAGAACTCATATCCGGATGGAATTTCATTAGGAAATCAGAAACAAATTGAGCCTTGATAGCAGTTCGTGGGGCGAAATCAATGTCATAATTACCCAAATCTACTGACCACTTGGTCATCCAGCTAGATATGTCTGCTTTCTGAAGAACATTCTTCAATGGGAAATACATTCGGACAATGATGGAATAGGACTGAAAATACGGCCTCATTTTTCTTGCAGCAATCACCAAGGCCAATGCCAGCTTTTCAAGCTTCAGGTACTGCTTCTCAGCATCTATCAGGCTTTTGCTGATGTAGTACACCAGACGAGGGTAATTGTCCACCTCTCTTACCAACACTGCACTTATAACACATTCTGACTCAACCAAGTATACATACAGTGTTTCTCCTTATATGGGCTTGAAAATAGTCTTTGGTGAAGACAAATGTTTCTTTATTTCATCAAAAGCTTAGCTGCACTGTGGAGACCAATTAAAGTCTTTAGCACTCTTCAAGGTTTGGAAAAACGGAGCACACTTATCTGAAGATATTGAAATAAAACGATTCAAAGCAGCCAACCTTCTAGTAAGCCTCTGGACTTCTCTAATATTCCAGGGAGGATCTATTTCTAATAGGGCATTCAACTGATCCGGATTGGGCTGTATCCCTTCGAGTAAGCGGAGCACACTTATCTGTAGATCTTGAAATAAATGATTCAAAACAGCCAACCTTCTAGTAAGCCTTTGGACTTCTTTAATATTCCGGGGATGATCTATTTCTAATAGGGCATTCAGCTGATCCGGATTGGGCTGAAGATCTTGAAATAAAACGATTCAAAGCAGCCAACCTTCTAGTAAGCCTCTGGACTTCTTTAATATTCCGGGGAGGATCTATTTCTAATAGGGCATTCAACTGATCTGGATTGGGCTGTATCCCTTTCTCAGTTATTACATACCCCAAAAAGTTTCCGGATCGAACACCAAAGACACATTTTTCTGGATTCAGTTTTAAATTTACCATTGTCAGATTGGCAAAACTTTCCCGAAGGTCAATTATATGCAACTCCTACTCCAAGCTTTTAACCATCATGTCATCTATGTACACCTCCATATTCTTGCCAATCTGGTTAGTAAATGTCTTGTTTACTAGCCTCTGCTAAGTAGTCCCAACATTCTTCAACCCAAAAAGCATCACCTTATAACAATCGAGACCTATGTCCGTAATAAACATAGTAGGATCTTGGTCCTTCAGATCCACCTGAATCTTGTTGTACCCAGAAAAGGCATCCATGAAGGATAACAACTTGTTGCCAAACGTTGAGTCCACCAACTGGTCTATCCGGGGGACTGGATAAAGATCTTTTGGGCAAGCTCTGTTGAGGTCAGTAAAATCAATACACATACGCCATTTCCAATTCTTTTTTTAACAAACACTCGATTGACTGCCCATAAAGGATACGAGGACTCCTTTATGTGCCTCATCTTGGTAAGTCGTTCAACTTTTTGGACTATTACATCAGCTTTCTCCTTAGAGAAAGCCTTTATCTACTGCACAACAGGTGCAACATCACTCAGAATTGATATTTTGTGAGAGATAACGCTTGCAGGTACTCCAGTTACATCACCATTGCACCAAGCAAAAACATGTTGATTGTCTGACAAAAAGGACAACAATTTCTTTTTTAACTCTGGCACCATCTTGGAGCCAATATTAATACTTCTACCCTCTGCCAAGGGATGGGTTTCAACTTCTTCCACCGGTATTATAACACTAGGGGCCTCTCTGGGGTCATCAATTTCACCCTCCCCCTCCGAAGGCCCCATTAACTGCTAATCTTCATTGATTTGAACTGCTCCCAATGTTTTAGGAGCAAGTGCAGTTACATAGTACTCCTTTACTATCTTCTGACTACTTTGGACAACACCCACCTGCCCTTAAACCACATACTTCAAACACTGATGGACTGTTGATGCCACAACAAGCATTCTAGAGAGCCAAAACCTCCTAAAGATTGCATTGTAGCATGTGGGGCAGTCTATCACAACGAATAACAATCTGACCAGCTTTTTAAAAGGACCCTTGCCCAACAACACCTCTTCCTCAAACTCCTCGATCAGAGCTCCATGTGAAGCCCACAATGGTTATGTTTGACTATTGAATAACAGCCGAAATTTTCATCTGCTTGTAAGAACTTAAAAAGAGGATGCTCGCTAACTGCCCGTGTATATCAGAATTCGTCTGATGTCATTGCCCCCAATAGATGCTCCTATCACCACAACATCCTCATGAGGCCTAACAATATTTCTTAAATCATCCTCATCAAAAATTATAAATGGGAAAGGGGTTTGGGACTGACAAGAAGACATGCCTCCCTCCAACTGAGTAGCCAGAGAGTGAACATGCCTCTTCCTTGATGAAGGAGTTGGCGCTGTCATGGTATCCCCTCCGGATATAATAAGTGACTCAGAGAAAGTAATGAGTCTGGAGACCGTCTTAGTTTTCTTTGTTATGACCCTTATTTTATTCCGGGTTGGATCAGGATCCAAGTACTCCAAATCAACATCCAATCTTCCAAGGATCACCATTGCCCCATCTGGAGCAGATGTTCCCGCATTGTTCATAGGCCCAGTTCGAGGAGCATTGTCAGACCTGTTTCCACCTCTTCTTTTTACATTAGCCCCCAACTTACCTCTTTCAATGAGATTATGTACCTCCTGCTTTAGAGCAATGAAGTCCTGACAAGTATTCCGACTGTCTTTAGGAGACTGCAGTGCTGCTGGTTTTCGGAAATGGACCTCATCCTTTGTCTTGTCATAAATGGTGGCCAAATTCTCTTTTAATTCTACAAACCACTCTGAGTGAACCCAATGACCTCTTTTACTCCTTGACTGCTAACTTTGAGATTGATTTTGGTAAGATGAGCCTGCTTATCCATGTTGGACCCTTGTCCGGTCTCCTTAGTCTTATACCCGGACTGGTTTTGGTTTTGTATTGCTGGGGTAGACCTTACCTGTTGGTGCACCCTAGTTTTCTTAGTTTCATCCACGTTAATCTGCTTCCCCACCTGATTTAACAAGCCACCCCAAGTCATGGCCTTCCTCCTTGTCACCGAAATGGCCAGATTCCCAGGGTTCAACCCTTATCTCAAGGAAGCAATTGCCACATGTTCGAAGCAATCTGCTAACCCGTTCTTGGTATTTACGAACCGACTTATGTAGTCCTTTAAGGACTCATTTGGCTCTTGGGAACAATGGATGATAGTATCTCCGTTTCCCTTTACCTCTTTATTTCCTACAAACTGCCTTCGGAAGGAAACCCAGAATGTATCAAAGTTTGTGATACATCTCTGGGGTAAACTGTTGTACGGGTAAAAAACACCAGTCTTCCTTCACATTTAACACTTGTAAAAAATTAGTCCATTTCCTTTGAGGCTGTAATAAAGCGGTCCTTCATGTTTCAGAAACCATAATAAAACCATCCTTTTCGACTTCAGCCCAACTTTTGTACCCTTAATACCCTTTGAACAACCACATCAGCGATCCTCGTAGAACGCTAATGTGGCAACAGTAAAAAAAAGTAAAAACAAAATTTACTTTTACCCACTCCTTCTACCTTATTTTGAAACCTAAACCCGACCCAATTAAACAAAATAACTCAGTTAGCCCAAATCCTTCTCTTATCCGGCCCAACCTCTTAACCCTTTATAAGCAGCAGTTGTTATGCGTTTTATCCTTTGCTTAGCAGTTGTTATGCGTTCTATCCTTTGCTCAGCAATTTACTAAGATTTCGTGCTAATTTTCAGAAGGTTTCTTTCACATTTACCCTTACAAAAATTCAAAATTGACTAACGATTTTCAAAGCGAATACAGTGTGGTAGCTAGCACCGTGCCTTCTTCACAACCTTTACCATAAAGGTGGTAGTTGGCTCTGCCATTCTAAAAAACTCCTATAAATACCTCATTCATCCATCACCATTAACGCAGCTCAAAATCTCCAACTTCCAAAACCCTAACTATGGCTCCACCAACAACACTCACTGATTTCGCTGATGACAAAACCTTAAACCTAAAATTCGTCCGAGATGAAGACGAACGGCCCAAAGTAGCTTACAACGTCTTCAGTTTTGAGATTCCAGTCACATCTCTCACCGGAATCGAAAACATCAATGGGAAAAGAAAAGAGATTTGCGAGAAGATCGTCAAGGCCTGTGAAGACTGGGAGAAGAGATGAGAGAGGAGAAGGAATTGGGATTAGGGTTAGATTTCTAGCTTAGGTTGGAATGATAAAGGAGAAGAAGATGAAATTTATGGTTAGATTTGGGGTTTAGGTTAGAATGAGAAAGGGAAAGGCTCTGTGACTTATTCGATTTAGGGTTAGAAGTTGGGCCGGATAAGAGAAGGATTTGGGCTAACCGGGTTATTTTATTTAATTGGGCCGAGTTTAGGTTTCAAAATAGGGTAAAAGTAAATTTTGTTTTTACTTTTTTTTACTGTTGCCACATCAGCGTCGTACGTGGATCGCTGATGTGGCTGATCAAAGGGTATTAAGGGTACAAACGTTGGGCTAAAGTCGAAAAGGATGGTTTTATTATGGTTTCTGAAACATGAAGGACTGCTTTATTACAGCTTCAAAGGAAAGGGATTAACTTGTTACAAGTGGTAAACGTGAAGGACGACTGATGTTTTTTACCCACTGTTGTACCATTTAAGAGCACTTCCCGTAAAATATTGGGAGAAGGCTCTACACAGAAGTTTGTCGTTATCATCAAAATTCATCATTAAGTTCTTAAACTTCTCCAGATTATTATCCGGATCTTTACTCCCATCATACTTCTCCATTTTGGAACTATCAAACCTTTTGGGCAGGTTTCCGGACAATATCTTGGCAGACAATGGTGTTTGTCTTTAATTATTACTACGACTGAAGATTGTGTCTTCATTAAGTGTTGTAAAAATACCTAGTTCATCATGGAAAGAAAAAAGATCGATCAACAACTAATCCACATGCCTGTGACTGTGGTTGTGAGACGACCCTTTGCCCAAATGCCTTTTAAGTCTCCCATGCATATCTCTCTTTCTTGAATATTTTTTAACTAGTTTTTGTTTCTTCCTGGACCTCCCTTCATCACTGCTCTATGACAAAGACTCCTCAAGCTCAGCCTCGTTCGAAGAGCTGCTAGAGGACTCAGAATTTGAACTTTCAACCGGCTTGGACTGTTGAGTATTCTTAGAATTGACATGGGTCTTTTTGGTACTCAAATGAGTCTTTGCTGATGGATCATTCTCCCTAGGATTGTAGTATGATGGATGGCTAAAGCCCTCGACTTCTCCTTTATACCAATTTCTGCTTGTTTTATGGCCCTCAACGCCTCTATTTCTTCATTTAACTTGTCTCGCTCTTCGATAGTGTATTTTTTGTTTTCCCCAACTACCTCCACCAAAAGTGGTGGATATGCTTGCTCGTTCGAATCCATTCGAACATGTATTTTCTACTGGTTTTGAATGCAAGATTCAGGCACCGTCTCTCCCCCCCACTGTGGTGTCAATTTGGTTTTGTTTATTTTGGGATGGGGGTAATTTTGTAAAGTGTTTTGCAAACTATTTTAAGTATTAAGTGTTTTGGTATAAAGTAATGAGAGATTTGAGCAGCATGGTTGTATTAAATGTTCATTACTCTCATTAATGAAAGTAGTTGGGGTATTTATACCCTTAATTAAGGACCCATGGGCTTTCGGGTCAAGTTATGGAAACGGGTCAAGTTTAAGGACCCAATAATGTTTTAAGCTGATTAGCACATAGCTTAGTCAAAAGGTATTTAGGTGTTTCTTTACTTTTTTTCCTGTCCGGATAGTTAAAGGATATATTTATGTTTGGATTGCCCCTGGCCGGATAACACAGTGAGCTGTGACTAAAGAATCTGAACTCATCACTAAGATTAAAAGCGGTTTCGCATCTAGCTTTTTACCATTTACATAGGTTCCGCATCTATCGTTTTAACTTGCCTTTCACATTTCAAAAGGTTCTGTATCTAACTGAATGTAATTACTAGGGTTTCACATCCATCTCTTTTTAAAAAATGCTTTTGCTTGTTGGTAGGATGCACTAAAGATAACAGTTAAACATCTGGACAAGAGGCAATAAAAGATGTTGTCATACATATTGCTAGCCTATTCTACCTTGTTTTTCTCTACATCTGGAGATGTACTAGATTCGATTGTGATGTAATATGTGGAATACCTTGATAAAATAAAAAAACTAAAATTGGGCTGAAGCAATCCGGGAAAAGTTGATGAATTCAATAATAGCTTGTCATGAAACTAAACCTGGAAGAGTAGTTGGCTCTATTTCCCTTTTACTGGTTAGTATTTTTCTTTGTTTAATTTCATATATAATTTTTAGTCAATAAATGATATCTAAAGTATTTTTAATATATATCCATTCATCATGGAACACACAACTTTATGTCAAGATATTGAAATTGAAGACAAGATAACAAGATGCTTCAAATGATTGGGTATTGAACGCAAAACAGATTTAGATTCGGTTGAAGCCATAAAAAACATAACAAATGAACATGTATATTTATGATATGTTTTTTATTCCTGTTTTACATTTTACACATATATATATATATATATATATATATATATATATCTTTACAATAACATTTTAACAATTTTATAGATTCTTGAAGAAGAATTGAAGCTAACAGAAGAAGAAGAAGAAGAAGAACAATTTGGAGGGGAATTCCAAATACAAAAAGAAAATAATGATGCTCCTCGAGAAAATGATATTGTTCTACCAATAGATTCTGAACAAGTAAATCTCAATAAATATGAAGATGTTTTGCCTTATGATACGTTCCAAGAACCATCTGCAACAGATTCTACTGATAGCGAAAAAACACTCGATCAGGACATAGTTCAACTATGTAAAACAGTTCCAAGAACTAAAAAGACTGCAACACGATGAGGAAAACCAGTACAGAACATGAAAGAGAAAACTTTACCAGTAGAAACTTGTCCTCTGAACAAACAGAAGACTGTACATACAGCTCATGCCCCTATTGAAAAAAGTGAATACAACATCACATATTCTTAGGAATCTCAAAAAACCTGAAAAGACAATAGAAAAAAGATCTAAAATCAACATTTTAGACATATTATACCATCTCAAGACAGAAAACAGAAGGTTGAAAAAATTACTAGCAAGAAAAAAGGTAAAAATCTCATGTTTTATCATATTTACTATACATTTCGCATCTAGCATCAATAGTATCCTAAGATGTTTCACATCTAGCGTCATGATTACATAAGGTTTTGCATCTACTTTATAATTAACATTTCTCATATATCATTCTGTTTAGGTTTCACATCTATCATTTCTATTTTACGTTTCGCATCTATCGTTTATGTGCAGGTTTCGTATCTATCATTTCTGTTTATGTTCCGCATCTATCCTTTCTATTTAGGTTCTGCATTTATTATTTCTACTTCGTTCCGCATCTATCATTTTGGTTTAACTTGAAGGTTTTGCATCTAGTTTTATGAATGTTAAGGTTCCGCATCTAGCATTCATCTTCTGATGTCAAAGGTTTCGCATCTATCTTTGACATTGCTTATTATTTTACAGAAATTTAACACAATATACCCAACTCCAACCACAGCCCCACACCCAGACCCAACCCTAATAACAACACCAGCCCTAGATGCAACCAAACCACAAACTGAACCAGTATCTAGCCAGAGCTTTGACTTAAAAACATTTGAAAAAGTAGAAAAAATTGAAATGAAATGTCGAAGATTTCAACAACAAATTGATGAACTGAAAAATAAACTCGAAGAAAATGAGAAGAACATTACATAAATGAAAGCTGATGCAGAGATGGACATTGAGATTGACCTACAAAACACACTTAAACTTCCTATGTTGAAGCCAAACATAGAAATAACTGAACAACAACCAAAAAATTATTCGAGAAGAAAGAAATTGAATGATCAAAGTCACCAATCACCAAATAAAATAAGAAAAACACATAATATTGTAGTAAAAAACCCCATTGTTTATGATAAAAACCAAGAAAAAACACCAAATATTGTTGTGGAAGACAAGGTTCCACCTCCACAACAAGAAAAAAGTGAAGATGATTTGGAAAAACAGGATCATAATGTTGGTGTTGCTGTTGAAGATGAGCATGTTGGCGATGTTGACTTTCATGTTGCTGCTACTACATCTGAGGATGTTTTTGTTGTTGAAAACAAGAATGTTGGGGTGGAAAACCAAGTTGATGCCACTGTTAATAGTGATCCCCCTATTAATGTTGATATTGTTACTTCTGAACATATTGTTGTTGTAGAAAAGGATAATTCTACTCCTATTGAAGTTGGGGTGGAAAAGTAAGTTGATGCCACTATTAATAGTGATGTTGGGTTTGAAAAGAAAGAAAATCCCTCGGTTGAAACTCCTACTGAAGTTGGGTTTTAAAACAAAGTTGATCCCTCAGTTCTTGTTAATGTTACAGAAGAACATGATAAAAATACTAATGTTGTTGTTCATATTGCTAAAGAATCAGTTGCTGAAGTATCTGAAGGGACAAGTAGTGTAGTTGAAGTATTTAAAGGGGACAAGAGTGTTTCTGAAGCATCTAGTATGACAAAGGATGTTCTTGAAGAATCTAAAGTGACCAATAAAGATGTTGTGGACAAAGAGGTGATACATATAACCCAGAATTAACAAAACATGTTTTGAAAAACTTTTGTATTTAAATATATATATATATATATATATATATATATATATATATATATTGTTGTGTATTATCTTCTTTTTTGGCTTAAATACTGCAATATTATATATATTTATATGTTTATCTACATCTGGTGTTTAACTGAATACTAGTTTTGTATTTAAAGATACATGTTTCACATTTATCTTCCTTATGTATTACATTTACTCCTGTTTCGCATCTAATGTCCAGATTTATGTTTTGTTAAGGAAAAGGCATATGAATTGAAAAGGATATACAAAAGAAAAAAGTAAGTGATTGAAAAACTTTCCCACCTATCATATTTTTACTGTTACGCATCTACCATAATTTCCATGTTTTCTCATTTACCATAATTACAAAAAGGTTCCGCATCTAATTTATTTCCATTGGTTTCGCTTCTACTTTATATCCATAGGTTTTGCATCTAGTTTGGTTTTCACTGGTTTCTTATATATGAAAGTTACATAGGTTTCGCATCTATCTGAATAACAAAAGTTTCTCATCTATCAATATTACGTATGTTTCGCATCTATCTTGGTTTCCCTTCTTTCCCATCTATTATATATTTGAACGTTTTGCATCTATCTTGGTTTACCTTCTTTTTCATCTATTATATTTCTGAACGTTTCGCATCTATCTTGGTTTCCTTTCTTTCTCATCCATTATATTTCTGAACATTTCGCATCTATCTTGGTTTCCCTTCTTTCTCATCCATTACATTTCTGATTGTTTCGCATCTATCTCTTCTTAAAGTTTCAATTGTTTCCCATTTGTGCAGAACGATTTGGACGAAGGTCCTTCATTTGAACTAATTTTAGATCCTACTCAACATCAAGTCTCTAAAAAACTACCTAACAAGGAAATTACCAGAAAAGAATGGTCATTTACACACAGAATAACAACTACAAATGACATAAAGGAATACTACAAATTAGAACTAATTGAAAAAGGCGAAACAATTCTGATCCAACAGTATGGTCATGTCCAGATGTACCAGGATCTAATATTTTTGCTAGTACTTTTATGGAGATAGCAGATGAAGATGAAATCGACTCTACGGTAAAGGTTAAATTTAGATTTATTTTGTTTTAATTGCTTCCCAATACATATGTTAACAAAGTGTTGGTTTAAACTTTTGACAACACAGGTAATTGACGGTTATATGTATATCAACCTTAAACAACACAACTTTCAAATACCAGTTGCTAGTAGTGCACAATAATTTATGTCAGTAAAATACTTATCTGGAAGCGTAATGGTAAGAATAAAATATTTTTACAACATGCGTTAATTTATGAACATAAATGTTTCTAAATATTACTCCTCCAATGTAGCATCTGCTGAACCAAAATATGGATGTAACATTATATGTTGACGATAAGCTACGAGGCACCACATAAGGTTTAATCTTCGTCCCGCTTCTAATAAAAGCTAGACCTGGGAATATTAACCATTAGACATTATTGGTAATAGATGTTGAACATGAAAAAGCAGTAAATCTAAACCTAATACCAAAACGTCCAGATCTAATAAGAAAAAATGTAGAAAGATTAGTAAGCGTCTCTCTTCTATAATAATTTCATAGAACATATATATATATATATATATATATATATATATATATATATATATATATATATATATATATATATATCAACTGATTTATTGTCAATAAAGAAATTTTACATGTAGAAGAACCAATAAAGATATATTGTCAATTAAAAATTCCTAAACAAATACCTGGATCAATTGATTGCGGAGTAATGGCCAGCGATTACTTCAAAGATTATATTTTGCACGTGAAACTTAACTTTCACAAAACTTCTGATATTGCACCATTAAGAAGATAAGAAATATTTTACATGTTTCTTAATGACACGAACACTAACAAATATTGGGACGATGTTTTGTAATTTATGTTTTACTTCTTTTTGTGATGTTTGTGATATTTTTTATTGTACAGTTTGTCTACTATAAAATATATCACAATAACAAAACTGTCTAACAACAACGGTTTCGCATCTATCTAAGTGTAATTACAAAAGTTTCACATCTATCGGTGGATCTCGAATCTATCCACAAGTTTTACATCTACGCTTTATATTCTAATGAATGTTTCGCATCTATCAATTTGTTTTTCTCTTGGCAACTCTTTCCTATCTTATGGTCTAATTATTTTTCCTCCAATTATTAGTTACAAAAGTAATATGTTTTTATAGTTAATATACTCAACCTATCTCACACATATATATTTCAAAAGGTCAACAATCAAACTAGTAGCTTTAGTTTGATTTGATATTTTCTACATGATTTGACAAGTCTAAGATACTAATCATTACATTGCATTAATTACAAAAGCTCACGAATATCAACCAAAGATATTATTTCTGTCAAAGCTTCTAGTCTTTTCACCTTCTTAATAATTTTACCTATCAAAAATTTAAATACAGTGTCCCACATCTAGCATATCATATGTCCCTTTATTTCATATATTATTTCGCGTCTACTAGAGAAACGTAAATAACACGTTTCGCATATGCTATTTAATTGTTACACAAGGTTTCACATCTACCTTTTATTTTCTAATGAATGTTGCGCATCTATCAATGTATTTTTTCTCTTGGAAACTCTTTCCCATCTTCTGGTATAATTATTTTTCATCCACTTATCACTTACAGAAGTAATATGTTTTTGTAGTTAATATAATCTACCAATCTCACACATATAAACTTCAAAATTCAAAAATCAAACTAGTAGCTTTACTTTGATTTGATATTTACTTACATGACTTGACAACTCTTAGATACCCATTATTACGTTGCATTAATTACAAATCTAAACAATATCAACCAATATATTATTTCTGTTTAATCTTTAAACTTTTCACTTTCTTATAACATTTTAGCTACCTCTATAAAATATCACTTCATTCTTTCAGTTCTTAAACACAAAAGTTCACTTCATTCTCAATGAAAATCTTCTAAAATTTTCACTTCTTGAAAAGTTGCTTTGAAAAATGCCAACTTTTAACTATTCTTTAGATGATGATCACTATTATAGTGATATTAGTCTCCCACTTCCCCCGAGGCCATGGATGAGTGGAAACATACCACGACAGACGAATTTTCTGACGACATATCTGATGAAAGTTTTGGTTCTTTTTTTAAAGATGCGTATACAAAAGATGCTTATTCTGAAGATGAAGAGGAGCCAGATGAGGATCCTATTTCTGTCCTCTTAAAAAGAAAGAAGAAACAATACTAGATGAAAGAAGATGAAGACACTAAAGACGAAGAATATGAAGACAAAGAAGATTCGGAGGAAGATGCCTCTGAAGACGACGAAGAAGACTCTGACTGATGGTTAGGTGAAGAGTATGCTTTTATTTTTTGTTGTTTTAACTAAGGGTAGGAAGAAGTTTATCTTTTTTATTTTTTGTTGACCCAAATCAATCAAGGAGACTAAAGGTCTACTTAAACAGAGTTTGAACATGGAGACTCTGTTTTTAAATTTGTTTAAGTTTGTATTTCGTTTACTGAACTTAGCATGTATTGCACTTGTTTCATAATGAACTTAATCCTTTTATTTATTTATTTATTTATTTATTTTGTATTCATATTTTAACACATACATCAAAAAATGTATTTTATGAGTTGGTTTAGCAACTGCCAAAAGAATGTACTTAAATCCAACATTTCGGATCTATCACAGTATAATATATTTGATTATCCAAGGTTGTGCATCTATAAAAAAATATTTAGTATTTGATTATCCAAGGTTCCGTATCTATCAGATCAGTGTATTTGGTGTAAGTTGTTTCGCATCTATCATAAATAATATAACTTGTTGTCAAATGTTTTGCATCTATCATCTATCATAAATAAAAAAACTTGTCATCAAACATTTGGCATCCAGTTCAGTAAATCTTGTAAAACATGTTTCGCATCTAGCAAAGCCCATCTTGTTGGTTATTACACGTTTCACATCTATCAGGTCGATATATAACAAAAGGTTTCGCATCTAGCATCCATTGAAATGTTTCCAATCTATTATCATTATGACAAAACAGATCAGAAAACTAAAAGTATCAAAATTTACATTCATCTTACAAAATATCTACACATGTTCGTATGTTATGACCAGATTTACGACAATAAGAACACATTATCTTACGAATTCTTTCCTCTAGATGGAATTCTTTTCTTCATAGGTCATCAACTCTTCTTTTTAAAACCGGAGGAAGTAGATCTAGAGAAGTTGTTGAAGTGGATCCTTGAACAAAAGTAGTAAATGCAGCTATACCATATGAATATGTTTCCTTATAAGAGCTTAAAAAATAGCATGACTCAACATATTTCATAGGATCTACATCTATATAAAATATTGCAGTTACAACATGAAAACAAAAGAAACCCTCATGTTTCCATAAACCACAAGAACAACCACGTACACTAAGATCAACAACCATAACAGGATCACAAAACACTTCATGTAAAAGATGAGTAGACGAATGAACTATCCATGGACGAACTTCTTCCACATTAGCTTTAAACTTTTGATCAAATTCAGGACGCAAATCACTAGTCCAACGTTCAACATCACCGAAACGTCTCGAAATTTGATTCATTTCTAAAACTCTAATCCTATCAATTAACTCTAGTATAGGAAAACCACAAAATTGTTTAACTTGATTGTTAAAAGATTCAGCTGGAGTAGATGTCATAGAACCATACCTCTTGCCTTTGAAAAAAGCACAAGTATATTTCTCAAGAGATAAATTTTGAATTTTTTTAAACCTTCTCACCTTCTGCTTAAGTAATTCATCCATATATTGATTAAACAAATTCTGATTAGAAGCATATGCACATCTTTTAAACAGTTTAACCATAGTATCCTTAAATATCGTCGGTATAGCCCTTAAACAATGCCTCAAATTATTCATAAGATGATAAAGACAGTATCCATGATGGGAATTTGGAAATATAGCAGATACAACAGTAACAATACCTAAATGACAATCACTAATAAATGTGATTTCGCGATCCAAAAAATGAGGTTTCAACATCTCCAAAAGCCATAACCAATTCTCAGTATCGTCAGACGAAACAATACTAAATACAACAAATATATAAAACAAAACATAGTATACAATGACTCATTATAAGAGGTTTCACAACTGTCATATACTGATATAGATATGCTTCGCATCTATCTTTATTAATCATATACTATAGGTGTTTCACATTTATCTCGTTAATCATACATTACACGTGTCGCATCTATCACATTATTTATTCAGAATGTTTCGCATCTATCTCTTTGTTATTCATCTCTAATCGTTTTTTTGCAGATTTATATATAACATAGGTAAAGATAACATCTATTCCAATATAAATAAAACTTACCCTTGTTACCATCTTTGGCTATAGCAGATAACAAAATTCCATTATATTTTCCCGTTAAAAAAGTCTCATCAACAAATAAAACTTGACGACAAGAATTGAAACCATAGAGGCAAGACCCAAATGCTACAAAATATCGCTTGAACATATTGGTTTCCAAAGAATACTCCAGTATGTAATCATTACTGCTATCAAGAACCTTTAATGTTTTAAAATAATTCTTAATGAGTTTATATAAAGTTGAACTATCTCCATATACAACCCTCCTAGCTTTTTCTAGAGCAAGCCATGAAACACGGTAAGAAATATCTAAATCGTAATCATTTTTTAAAAATGATTTCAAGCTTGTAGCTGTAACATCAACTCTCCTCCTCACACAATTACGTATTTTATTTCCAATCAAATCAGATGACAAATGCCTTCTATTTTCTTTGCTAAAACCAGTCCCACATGTATGAGTTTCAACATACTTCTTAATAATAAAACCAGTAAACTTCTCTTGCTTAGCATAAAGTCTCAAAGGACAGCCCTTTGAATCTTTTTTATGCAATAAACAGTTATTCTTTGTTTATTATTATGAAAATTATTTAAAAAGAAAAACCTTTTTGTAAAACCAATAGACTAATATCTAATCTTAAACCTACTGCTCCATCTTGAAACACCTGCCCAACACCACTAATTTCATTAACCCAACCAACAATAGCGAGTGCTTTGTTCTTGCGACTAATAGCATTAATACCAGAAGTTTCACCAGTTTCTTCATAAACAATATCTTCATTTGAAACTTCAAATATACTTTCCACAGTTTCGCTAATATTATCACCAACAACAACATCACCTTCAACTTTAATAGTAACACTTGAAACACCCAAACTATTAACAAATGATACCAAAGCAATTAAATCCCCATCACAACCTAAGATAATGTTTTCTAAGATCACCATAAGAGTATCTAAATTTGAATTTACCTCGAACCAATGTATCATATCTACTGACAACAAATTTAACAATATCTTCAAACTCAACAAACAAACTAAGATCACAAATTGCAAGCTCCCTATTTAGTTTAAAAATGCACATTCCACTACTAGACATCACGTACCTGTATTAGACAAGGATTTTGAATCTATCATTAGTACACAATACAAGAGTTCTGCAACTATCTGTAAAAAAACGTTTCGCATCTTCTCAAACAAGAACATTACTGTTTCGCATCTTCATAAATAAAAACATTAACGTTTCACATCTACTAAAAAGACATGTTTCATCAACCGTTCGAGAAAAAACCTACACGTTTCGCAACTATCACTAAGTTCATAGCAAAACGTTTTGCATCTCCTTCGTACAAATACATAACAGTTACGCGCAGACTAAAAACTTATAAAAACTAACACACGGACTCAAAATCAACAAAAAACTAATGCTAATAACACAAATATACTACATTATCAACGTAAAATAATAGATGAATACTAAAAACAGAAAAAAAACAGACCGACTAACGTAATACATAGAAATCTAAACTCGAGTAACAAATTTTACTAAAACCCGAATTCTAAACCCTATAGCAAAAAACTAACTGCGAAATCAACTTAAACACAATCAAAATCAAGAAAAAAAATACAATAAATCGATTAAGAATAGAGAATTACCTATGATAGTAGTGAACTGTTAAAGTCACTTAGAAAACAATTAGGGAGAAAAAGACTTAAATATGAGTGTTAAGGCTTTTATATAAGTGAGTAGGGGTATACAAGGTATTAATAGGTCTTGGAGATATATGAAAGTATGGGTCTTAAGTGGATAATACTTTGGGTATTGGGTCTTAAATGATACTTTACCTATATATATATATATATATATATATATATATATATATATATATATATATATATACTTTATATTTTCGGACCGGGTCGGGTTGGACAAACTAAAAATTCATACCCGACACGACCCGCATACAGACCATAATTTTAATTTCCGTACCCGGCTCATTATAAGTTCGGACCGAACCAACATTGTTATCCCTATATTCAACCAATTAAAAACTATCACCCGAATTATAAGTTTGAAATCTCTCCCATATCCATTTTTTCCTTTAGTCTTTAAAATCAGCGATAAAGGTTCACGAATTTGTTAAAATTTACAAAGCTAATTTGTGATTAAAAAATCTATAAATTTAATTTGTTATTTGGAAAATTTATAAAGTTAATTTTTTGGTAAAATTTATAAATTTAATTTGGATGATTGGTCTTTTTCTAGACATCAAAAATTTAAATTTATAGATTTTGCCAAGTCACACGACTAAATGTATAGATTTTGTAAATTAAAAACTAAATTTACAAATTTTACCAAGTCCAAAAAATTTCACGAATAATTTTAAAATCGAATGAATAAATAAAAGAAACAAAAAAATATTCAATGAATATTCACTCATTTAAACCTCTTATACATCAAAAGATTTTGACCAACCGTCACTAAAAATCATATGCCAATTTTTTATATTATTCCATTCCATTCCCTAATACATGTTGTTTTAAAGTTATAAACAAACATATCATAATTGTATATTGCTTTCGTTTTATAAGAAGTTTCTTTTACTAAATCTTTGGTAGAAAACAATATAAAATTTTAAATTTTGCATTGATTTATTAAAAGACATGTAAAATTGGGCAAAATATATTTTAAAACTGATATATATATTATAAGAGATGTCTTAAGATGTTTAAAATAAGGATTACCTAAAGCCTAAAGATAATCCGTATTTATATATTCATACAAGTAGAAATCGAATTTACGGATATATCCAGCTCATTTAGTAAAATATCCAACTCCTTCTGAAACCAAATACTAATTTCAATATTGAAATCATATGGTCAAAATCAATTAGGATTAAAATTGTATTAAAAGTTTAAATATGGACTAATAGGTAAATAAAATCATATTTTGGTAGATATATAAAAAATATATTTGAAGTTAGAGTTATTGATAAATAGTATAGGTTTTTCGTAGAAACCTTTTGAAAAATAAAAACCACTATATCTTTAGTATTAAATAATTTTGATTTTCTTCTTTTTTATTTTTTTATTTTAACTTTTCCTTATTTTATGTAGTTTTTTCAAAGCCTAACTTTTAATTGAAAATAATCTACAATCCTTTTATTTAAAAATCTATTTTTTTTCTTTATAATTCATAATTATTTCTCCCAAAAATAAATTGTGTCGGGTAATATTGTTTTTATTTATTGCCGTTAGACAAGAACAATCTAGTCACAACCATTTATGAAACACACAAAACAATCACGAAGAGAATCCAAAATCTTGTAACATCTCATTTCCACTTACTTTCAGATCTTTGGGGTGTCGCACCAGTTGGCTGACTTCGATCTCCGTTCTTCAATGTTTGGACACCTGTCCAGCTGACTTGCCTAGGATCCTCACTATCTTTCCCTTTTATAGTTGATTTTCGCTATAGTCTTGAGATTATTATCCTTGTTTCTCTATTTTACTCGTATTGTTCTATTTCCACTATTCATGTAATTTTGAGACTGGTCGATTCCTTTCAGTCTCAGTATTTCCTCGGGGTATGCCCCTAGATTTTTGTATGAACATCTTTTGCTTTAATTAATGTTTTTTATTCAAAAAAAAAACTTGTAACATCAAGCTGGCTAAACTAAAAAGAGACATCACAATCGTAACAAGTATATTGTTTACTAAGCTATACATTCTTAATTGTCTTCATTTTTCTCTTTATCGCCCGCTTTTAATATATCAGGAACTAGAAAAACCCCATTGGGAATACTTGTTATTAGTTACACAAAGTCGCAATATGTAAAATAAATAATATCCACGTTTCATATATTAGTTACATAGGAAGAAAAGAAGATCCAAATTCGTTAGGTTTGAGAGGAAAGTTCAACAATGCCTTTTATTTTGAGTAATATTGTGCGGGAAGTAGTTTGATGTAAGAGATTTTGTTAAAATCAACCATTATTTCTATTTAGAAGCTATTCAGCGTGAACAAACAAAAGGAGGGAAAAAAGAAGCACCTAAAAAACGGTTAAGATTTATGTTTATGTAGAAAGTGTACACATTATATGAAGTATAAATATTTATTTATAGATAAATTATATGAGCTAATGGGCAATAATAATAAACATTGAGAGTTTGTCACAAAGGAAACAAAATTGCGCTACTGACTGAACCTTCGTGAAAATATCTACAACTTGCAAATCTGATGGAACATATTGACACAAGATGGTGTCAATCTGAAGATGATGCCAAGTGAAGTGACAAGCTATTTAATTTGTTGTGTTCATCATGAGGGCTAAGGTTAAAACATGTACATTTCAACACTCGTAAGGAAGAATAATCTAGAGGTAGTTTGTATAAATTTTGAAAAGGAGACACCCTTCAATTATGTGCAGTGGGAATTCGATTAATCAAATATACATAAATTGTTTATCCTTAAAAAATAGTATGCACATCAGCAGATAAAAGCAAAGAACGAGAAATCTCGACAAGGTGGCGATGTTTTTTTTTCTTCTGTAACACCATTTTGTTGAGGGTGTTAGTACAAGAAGACTGATGTATGGTTCTATCGGATGCAAGTAACTGAGTGAAATCATTCGATGTATATTCACCCACTAAGTCACATATTAAACATTTTATTACAATGGAATGTAGAGTCTTAACAAGTACCCGAAATTATTTATAAATTCCAAGGAAATATGACTTTCGGTTCATGAGATAAATTCATGTGTCGAGTATAATCATTAATAAACGATACATAATAGGATGAACCATCCTTTGTGCACACATGAGATGGACCACATACATCAGAATGGATAATATCAAAAGGAGCAATTGAAGAAGGGACATTTTGATTAAATGGTGAAACATAACATTTTGTCAGTTTCCAACCACTACAATCTGAGATACTACAAGTGTTTAAGTTACCTAAAACATATGTAGAGACTAAAAGCTTCAAACGTGATGTATATACATGTCCGAGACAAGAATGCCAAAGATAAAAATTAGACGACAAATGACTCAAACGAAACGAAGACAAATCAACACCAGAGGCAGCAATATCATTCATGTATGTTTTTCACCTATCAACACCATTGGCATCCACATCAGTTACTTCGAGTTTTTATAAAACATATAGTTCCCCTATTTTATGATTTGTCTCAACTACTCTATGAGTATGTTAATCTTTTATAGCACACACATGGTGAGGATAATAATCGCCTGAGGGTAGGCTGGTAATTTCAGTTGGTGTCTTAAGGTGGTGTGTGGGTGTTTTAAGGTGGTGTGTGGGTGTTTAACTGTTTAGAGTAGAGAGTAGAGAGATAATTAAGCAGCTTGGTAGCAGTTAATTCTCATTACCCACAGTTAATGCAGGTGGTTGGGTATTTATACCCTAATATTTGGGCCCTTATGGGCTTTCGGGTCATGTTTAATGGACCCGGGTCATGTTTAAAGACCCATGGGCTTTAAGTAGGAGAGCAAGTAGCTTAGTCAAGAAGTGTTTAGGTTTTTTAGTACTTTTGTCATAGTTCGAACAGTCCTATGGTCATAGTGTTCGAAGTGACCTGTCCGGTCCATATGATCTATCCGGTCCATATGATCTGTCTGATATTCGGAGAGACTAGACAGATCTGTCCTTGGACGGGGAGCATGCTGAATTCGGACTCATCAGGAGCCTCCTTTTTAGGTGTTTGAGCAAGTATCCTTGTTAAAAGACTTGAAAACAGTCCGACGCTAGAAGTGGTTTTCAATCCGGACATGTCTATGGGTTTACCCGGACAGATTAAGCTTTACGAATTCAAAACGGTTTTTGTCAGAGTTGGTGGGACACGTGTCGCTCTCTGATTGGTTGCTCCAGCCGTTTTTTCACCTTGAATTTCGAACCCACCTTCTTCGAAAAGCAACCTCTTTAATTACAAATGGTGACATCAACGCCGTCTTTTTAATCATTGCCAAACTTTTCGAATTCTCCTAGGAATCAACTCCTCTTTTCAGATTTACTATAAATTCAACTTCATTTTCTACTGTTTTACTATCTCTTTAACATTTACTCTGCAAATTTACTCAGAGCTTTCTCTCTCTAAAGCAAAAATTTTCTTGGTGGTTTATGTTTACAGCAAGGACTGCATTGATCAAAGGAGGGTGGCTCAATCTTTCTGAGTTGGAGAGAGCACAAAAAGTTGAGAAGGAGAGACGAATCGCAGCAGGGCTACCTTCATCACCTGTTGACAGACCAGCCGCCTCCGTTACAGAGTCAGATCGAGGCTCATCCTCCTCTAAAGGTACCAAGCCCAAAAAACTCTTTCAATCCACCCTCTCGCCTATAGTCTTTGGTTCCTCAGTTCAGGAGTCAGTACCTGCTGTTGAGCCAGGAGTTACAGTCACAAGTGTTAGGAAACCTTCTCCTTTTCTTGCTATGGGCTCAGACACAGAGCACTCTCCGGAGAAACTGGTGGTTAAAAGGATAAGCCGGCTGGTTAAGGGGCCAGGCTCCAAGAATACTCCCTCAAAATCAGGGGCAAA